>JAWQEG010000425.1:600000-1176453 GCA_033782935.1 Petrolisthes cinctipes | reverse complement strand
AAGACCCGCTTAACTATCTCTCTCTCTCTCTCTCTCTCTCTCTCTCTCTCTCTCTCTCATACACACACTTCACTTACACACTTCTCCACATACACACACACACACACTTCACATACACACACGTACACACACTTCACATACATACATACACATACACACACTTCTACACATACACACACACACACTTCTCCACATATACACACACACACACACTTCTCCACACACACACACACACACACACTTCACATACACACACTTCTCCACACACACACTTCTCCACATACACACACTTCTCCACACACACTTCTCCACATCCACACACACACACACACTTCTCCATATACACATACACACACACACTTCTCCACATACACACACACACACGCACACTTCTCCACACACATACACACACATACACATGAGTAGTAACAAATCCTTCATATTAATCAAATAATTCTATTGTAACTGATATTTATATCTATATTATAGTTAGTTATAGAAAAGATGTTAATTATTGTGTTTTTGAATTTAAGGGGGTGCGGGTGTAGGGGACAGGCTTGGGGGGGGGTGTATAGGGGGTGCGGGAATAGGGGGACAAGCTTGGGGTGGGAAGAAGGTCTGTCCCCTATTCCCGCACCCCTCTAACCACCCCCCAAGCCTGTTCCCCTACTCCCACACCCCCCCCCAAGCCTGTTCCCTACTCCCACACCCCCCTAAACCCCCCCAAGCCTGTCCCCCATTCCCGCACCCCCTTAAATACGGGATATTTCCCTCAATTTACAAAATTAGAGATATTTTTGGATGATTCGGTTCTGTTTGTTCATTTAGGCTCTGTGCACAAAAAATAAAACTGTTCTAATTTTATTATATTATTATATTATTATAAAATATTAAAGCTAAGGATATATCAAGTATCATATATTGTTTACTTTTTAAGGATTAATTTTTTTTAAGCATTAATTTGTTTTCTTTTTTCTTAGTATTAATTTTTTTAGTATTAATTTTTTTTGTTTAAGTATTATTATTATTTTTTTTAAGTATTACATTTTTTTTAAGTATTATTTTTTTTTAGTATTAATTGTGTTTAGTATTAAAAAAAATACTATTAAAAAACTTTTTTTTAAGTATTAAATATTAATTAAGTATTTTATATTATTTTTTTTTTTTTTTTTTTTTTAAGTATTATTTTTTTTATTATTATTATTTTACTATTAAATTTATTTTTTTACGATCAAATTTATTTTTTTAAGTAATTAATTTCTTTTAAGTATTAATTTTTTTTAAGTATTAAATAATTTTTGTTAAGTATAAATTTTTTTTAGGTATTAATTTTTTTTGTATTAATATTTTTGTTTTTTAAGTATTAATTTTTCTGAAGTATTAAAAAAAATAGTATTTAAAAACAAATTTTTTTTAAGTAATATTTTAAAATATTAAAGTAATATTAAAAAAATGAAAATTAATGCTTAAAAAGATAATATTTAAAATAAACAAATAATAATAATAATACTTTAAAAAATAACTTTTTTTATACATAAAAAATTAATACTTAAAAAAATTCTTAAAAAAAATATTAATACTAAAAAAATTATTACATAAAAAAAATACTTAAAACAATTTATACTTAAAAAAAATAATACTTAAAACAAATTTAATACTTGAAAAAAAAATACTTAAAAGCAAAAAAAATTAATACTTAAAAAAAATTAATACTTACAAAAAAAAACTAATACTAAAAAAAAATAATATTTAAAATAAAATAATACTAAAAAAAATGAAATAATTCTTGAAAAAAGACATTAATACTTAAAAAAAATAATTCTAAAAACAATATTATTACTTTAAAAAAGCTGATACTTAAAAAAATTTAATACTTAAACAAAATTAATACTTAAAAAAATTAATACTAAAAAAAATTAATTCTAAAAAAAATAAAATAATAATACTTAAAAAAATTAATACTTAAAAAAATATTTACTACTTAAAAAAAATTAATACTTAAAAAATAATAATACTTAAAAAAATAAATAAATACTAAAAAAAATATACTTAGAAAAAAATAATATTAAAAAAAATAATACTTGAAAAAAACATTATACTTAAAAAGAAAAGAAAAAAATTAATACTTAAAAAAATAAAATAATAATACTTTCTGAAAATACTTAATAAAATTTAATACATAAGAAAAAAATACTTGAAAATAATTAATACTTAAAAAAAATTTAATTCTTAAAAAAAAAAAAAAATAATAACTAAAAAAAATAATATTATATTCTAAAAACAATATTATTACTTTAAAAAAGCTGATACTTAAAAAAATTTAATACTTAAACAAAATTAATACTTAAAAACATTAATACTTAAAAAAAATTAATACTTAAAAAAAATTAATACTTAAAAAAAATTAATACTTAAAAAAAATTGATACTTAAAAAAACAAAAAAATAATTCTTAAAAAAAAAAAAAAAACACGACAATAGTCTATAGTAGAATAGGTACAGTGGAAATAAGCTACTTGAGAGGAGCATGTGGCTTTACATGGTGGGATGACAAAAGCAATAGCACTGTACTGTTCTGTACTGTACTGTTGAAGAACCACACACACCTTATTATTGATATGACAGTTAATTATTTTATTATAAGGATTTTATGTATTTTATAATGTTTACACATTAATTTGAATTTACTTAAGGGGGTGCGGGAGTAGGGGACAGGCTTGAAGGGGGGGGGGGGAGGGTGCGGGAATAGGGGGACAGGCTTGGAGTGGGTAGAAAGCCCCCCCCCCCCCCCGCAAGCTTGTCCCCCTATTCTCACACCCCCTTAACCCTACATTTGTATCATACAGAGACTCCAGCCTCTACCCAGGGTATGACCATTCTGGCACCTGTGTGTGAAACTGGTGGATCATACAGGTGTAAGCAGAGGGCTGGTGTACTGACTTGGTTAGGTTAGGTTAGGTTAGGTTAAGTTAGGTTATATATTGTTGGGGGAGTGGGGGTACTGTAGCAGACACCAAGCACCTTGCTCTTCCCTGTCCTCACTTGTCCGCCTGTCACTGGAAGCCGCCATGACATCTGGCCAGAATGAGATAAAAGGTGCCGACCAGCTGTGCTCCAGACAAACACTACAGGTAGCCTTCGACCTGCACTCACCTCTTGCTCCTGCCGCCGACCTCATCGTTGCTACTCCTACCAAGCTCCAGCACACCATGCTACCTCCTACAGCAGCTCTCTCTCCACTCGGCCACGGCAGACAAGTCTCACTCTCTACAAGGTGCTTGCCTTCTACAACCACAACCCTCACCTACCTTACTACTGGATCCAGGATATACAGTATTATATAGCACGAGAACTAACCCTTGTAGCTCTACCAATAAGTTGTTACTGTGTACATTGCAATCTGTTCACCTCAATAGTAACACACAACACCCTGTTGTTACAGTCTTAAGGGGAGAATACACTTTGGGTACATTCGAGTGCCTTGATTCTCCCAAAGTGTGCAAAGAAACAGGACCAGATGAACAAAAATAATGGTAGCTAATTGTTGCCTGGAATAATTTGGAGGAATTGCTTGCTCCAGATTTACCAACACCGAACTTCCATAATAATATTGTATGTGAGAACTGTATATGTTTGAAATATGAGGAATGATTATGTTAATACAGTATGTAGAGTTACATACAGATAGGTAGAATAAAATAGAATATATATATATATATATATATATATATATATATATATATATATATATATATATATATATATATATATATATATATATATATATATATATATATATATATATATATATATATATATATATATATATATTTCCGGAAACCCACTAACAAAGATGACTTTATTCACTATCTATCTGCTCACAATGCTAGGATTAAGTCTGGAGTGGTGATAGGATTTTTTTTAAGAGCTTACAGGATATGTAGTAATTACAGCTTGGACGATGAAATTAAGTATATAATAGAGGCATTTAAGAAATTGAAATACCCTGCAGGTTTGCCGACTAAGCTTAAAAACAAAGCACTTAAAATCATCGAACGAAAGAAAGATGAAACTAATAACAGCGAGAAAAATGAGAAAAGATTTGTATGTGTACCTAATTCTAATATTGGCTCGATATTAGATAGACATATGAACAAGGTTGGCTTAAAAATTGCAACATCATCTGGGAAGAGAATCGGCGAACTAACCCAGGCAAACAAGAACAAGCGTGTCAATAATAACAGCGTGATATATAGTATTCCATGTAATGGGTGTGACAAGATGTATATAGGAGAAACAGGAAGAGGTATAAAGAAAAGATTATATGAACATAAAGCTGACGTAAGGAAGCACAACACAGCTAATTCATTGGTACTGCATATTGAAGAATGTAATAATTTACCCAGATGGGAGGATTCATCAATCATTCATAGTGGTTTGTATAAGAAAATGAGGAAAGCATTGGAAGCAGCATACATTTGTACAAAAAATGTTCATAATCATAGAGAAGGGTTTATGAAGTGGTGTAGATACTCAGCCAGTATAGCCCTGGAGTATAAAAGAAAGGAGGGGGTGAGGTGAGGTCAGGTCAGGTGAGATTAAGGAGTGGCAGGTGCAATGTAGGCCACCACCGGTATATATATCTCGGGGTACCCTCTGCTCTATGTCATTTCTCTCTGAAGATGGACTCTGTGTAGTCCGAAACGTAAGAGTAATAAAATAACTCAAAGCTCTATCCTGTGTTTACCTCCCACCTACACAACATACTTGTCAATATGAATCATTCACATATATATATGTGTGTGTGTACTGTATATAGCCTATGTACTATATAATTTTGTATTATATATTACTGTATAATTATGGCTTCCACTTATACTGACAATGGTATTAAGCCTGTTAAAGATACATCATAATATAATATAGTGTGATAAAATCTAGTCTGTAAGAAACCCTTTCAATATCATGACATCATATTAATTATTTACTTGGTCAATTTGTGTATATCATTAGGGGGATTAATTAAATTTAGGCTGATAGTTTTGTAATTGGGGAGTAAAATAAATAATTTCTTGTTATTCATCAAATAGAATTTATTTTCCACTCTATTCTGATAAAGCAGAAACAACAACACACTAACTCTGTGTGTATTTGTGTTTATAAACATGTTTATTATAGTCTATGTGTGCCGATGAAAATGTAAAAACAACAACAACAACACTAATAATAAGAAAATTAATAATAATAAAAATAATAATAATAATAAAATAAAAATAATAAAAATAATAATAATAATAATAAAATAAAAATAATAAAAATAATAATAATAATAAAATGAAAATAATAACAATAATAATAATGATAGTAATAATAATAATAATTATAATAATAATAATAATAATAATAATAATAATAATAATAATAATAATAATAATAATAATAATAATAAAATAAAAATAATATTAATAATAATAAAAATAATAAAAATAATAATATTAATAATAACAATATTAATAATAACAATATTAATAATTAAAATTATAATAATAACAACAATGATAATAATAATAACAATAATAATTTAATAATAATAACAATAATAATTTAATAATAATAACAATAATAAAAATAATAATAATAATAATAATAATAATAATAAAAAATATTAATAATAATATTGATAACAATAATAATAATAAAAATAACAATGAAAATAATAATAATAATAATAATAATAATATTAATAATAATAATAATACTAACAATAATAATAATATTTAAAAAAAAATAATGATAATAATAATAATAATATAATAATAATAATAAAATAATTATAATAAAAATAATGATGATAATGATAATAATGATAATATAATAATAATAAAAATAATATTAATAATAAAAATAATATTAATAATTAATAATTAATAATTAAACATTTTTTTAATACCTTTAATTTTTTAATACCTTTATATTTTAATACTTAAAAAAATTAATACTTAAAAAAAGAAAATTTAATACTAAAAAAACTAATACTTATTTTTTTTTAATATTTAAACAAAATTTAATACTTAAAAAAAATTAATAATAATAAAAAAAAAATGTTAATACCTAAAAAAATTAGTATTAAAAAAAAATTATACTTAAAATAATTAATGCGTAAAAAAATTAATACTTACAAAAAAAAAAAATAATACTCACAATTTTTTTTAATACTTACCAATTTTTTTTAATACTTACCAAAACAAATTAATAATTATAAAAAAATTAATGCTTACAGTTTTTTTTAATACTTACTACTTTTTTAAATACTTATATATTTTTTAATACTTAAAAAAATAATACAAACAATTTTTTTTTGTAATATTTAAACCAAATATTATTTGTTTTAATATTTAAAAAATAATACTTAAAAAATATTTAATACTAAAAAAAAAAAAAAAATTCTAAAAATAATACTAATTTTTTTTTTAATACTTAAAAAAATTATTACTGATTTTTTTTAATACTTAAAAATATTTTTTTTAATACTTAAAACAAAGAAACTAATTTTACTATACTTAATAAAAAAAATTTATTACTTAAAAAAAATATTTTTTTGTACTTAAAAAGAATAAAAAATAAATACTTAAAAAAATAATACTAAAAAAAAACAATACATAAAAAAATGATACCTACAAAAAAACTAATAATAAAAAAATAACAATTAAAAAAATTAATATTAAAAAAAAATAACAAAAAAATTAATACTTAAAAAAAATTTATACTTACCAAAAAAAATAATACTTACAAAACAATGAATTAATACTTACAAAAAAAATACTTAATTAAGTTAAAATAAAATAATACTTAATTTTTTTTTATACTTACAAAAAAAATTTAATAATTAAATTTTTTTTAATACTTTTTTTAATTAAAAAAAACAAAAAAATAATACTTAAAAAAAAATTAATACTTAATTTATTTTAATAATAAAAAAAAGAAATTTAATACTTAAAACAACAAAAATGTTAATACTTAGAAAAAATTAATACTTAAAAAAAATTAATACTTTGAATTTTTTTTTATAAATATTTAGAAAAAAAATTAATACTTAAAAAAAATATTATTTTTTATACTTAAAAAAAATTAATAATTAAAAAATAATATAAAAAAAAAGATTTTTTTTTTTAATATTTACAAAAAAAAATTAATACTACAAAAAAATAAATAAAATAATTTAATATAAAAAAAAATAATAATACTCACAAAATACAATTAAATACTTAAATTTGTTTTTATACTTAAAAAAAATAATACTTACAAAAAAAAAAAATCTAATACTTACCAAAAAAATAATACTTACAAAAAAAAATTAATACTTACAAAAAAATATCTAACACTTAAAAAAAAATCTAATACTTACAATTTTTTTTAATACTTAAAAAAAAATTGATACAACAAAAAGAAATTTAATATCTAAAAAAAAAAAAAAAAAAAAATTATATTGCATGTTCCCTATCTTCGAGATATTATCAGCAGCTTAACCCATCCTCCTCCTCTTCCACCATTACTCTGCCTAAGCAATCCACAGGCACACAAGGACAGCTAGCATATGAAGAAAGGGATGCCCAGCTTGACTCCCCAGTAACACCAAGACATACGAATGGAAAAAAAAAGAGGCCGCTCAACTACCATTCCTCCATCATCCATCACCACCACTGAATCTGTGCCCACTCTGACTGTTCCAGGTCCGAGTACTTTTCGTCATTCATCCACACTACAATCACATCCACGTCAGAGTAACTTAACACCATAAAAAATTATACCGCTTTTGTTTATGGAGGATGGTGTGAGTGAAACTGGTGGGAGTGAATCTGACGTCATTGGCAGTGACGAAGTGTGGTTAGGTAACAATGCACTTAGTTCTAGCAGTGACGAGGACGAAGGAAATGAGAACGACGGAACATCTGTAAATCTGCGTGAAGTGTTTTCGTTTGACTGGTCAGAGGGGTCAGACTTTGTACCAAACCAGCACGATTTTCGGCCAAACAGGAGTGGTACAACAAGGGACTGACGCTGCAACAACGAGGCAAGAGAGAGTGCCTTCTTTCGTGCCTTCATCGATGAGGAAGGGATGTCATATATTGCTGAGAAAACGAACAGATACAACAGTTGGGTGTCTCAGCATATGGATTTCATTTCCCCTTTTTCCAGAATACGAAATTGGGAAGCTACAACTGTCAGGGAGCTGTTTGTGTTCTGGCATTGATGTTGATTATGCCTCTTTGCAAAAAACACGTTCTCCAGCATTACTGGCGCAACGATGCTGTCATCAGCACACCTTTGTTTAGCAAGTATATGCCTCGTGATAGATTTTTATTACTGTTGAGTTTTCTTCACTTCTCAGACAATGAAAATCCTAACAAAGAAGACCGTATCTGGAAAGTGAGAGGTATATTTTCGATGATCCTTTCACGGTTCAAGAAATATTTATATCCATTTCAAAAGCTGGTCATAGATGAGTCACTTATGCTATACAAAGGTCGGCTAGTTTTCAAACAATATATACCCTCTAAAAGACATCGCTTCGGCTTGAAACTATTTGTTTTATGTGACTGTGATACAGGAATTGTGCTTGACATAATTGTTTACACAGGCACAAATATAGATATACCAGTGGTGCACAAGAAAGACCCTATAGGTATGTCTGGTGCTATCGTCAAGAAAATTATGGCAGACTACCTGGGCAGGGGTCATATATTGTACACCGACAACTGGTATACAAGCCCTGCTCTGTGCCAATTCCTGCATGACAACAAAACGGGATCATGTGGAACTGTACGGGCTAATAGGAAGTTCATGCCGAAATTCAATGGAAATAAAACTCGAGTTGAAAATCCTAGTTCTAGTGATACACCAGATTCTGAAGAGGAAGCTCGCCCCCACCACGAGAGAAGTAGGAAGCGACGCAAGACGAAACTGTTCATCCAAAGTGAAAAGTCTGGCAAGATTGGCGCATACAAGTGGAACGATAGGCCGCATAGGCGGCCAGTCCACCTCCTTTCCACCATTCACAAGGGTGAACTAGTTCCAACCGGAAAGATTCACCGCAGAACAAAAAAAACCACCATGAAGCCTGATGTTGTGGTAGATTATACTAAAAATATGCGCCTTGTAGACAAATCTGACAGTCAGATAAGTGGCATTGAGTGTTTGAGAAAGTCTGTCAAGTGGTACCACAAGTTCTTCCTCCACTTGATAGATATCACAATGCTCAATGCTTACAATCTCTGGCTTGTCAAAAAGAATATTAACCCCTCTAAGAAGCCGAAGCTACGCGAGTTTGTGCACAATGTTGCCTACCAGCTTTTGGAGGACTTTGGAGAACCTACTACCAATATCAAAGGTCAACACCCTAACCCCATGCCAGATCTCATAATAGACGCATATAATCGCCATTACCCAGTACATACAGAGATGGCGAATGGAAAGAGGAAACCAAGACACTGTTATGCATGCAAGCACACAACCCGACGTCAAAAGAAACGCACTTGAGTAGTCATCATATGCAATGAGTGCACCATTGGACTATGAAAAGGAGATTGCTTCATGGATTACCACACATTGAAGAATTTCTGATCCACCAGAGCTCCACGGTGACTTACTGAGAGAGAAAGAAACTTCACGCAATTGTTTGTTTACCTAAAATAAATATTCAATATATATAATATGTATCATAATTTCTAAATATCAATAAAAATATATATAAAGTGTGTACCTTTCCACTATTGAATATCAGACCTCTGTTTGTGTGTGTGTGTGTGTGTGTGTTAAAACATAGTAATTCTCCCCCCCCCTCTCTCTCTCTGACGAGCCCTTTACCAACCCCTTGCCCCTAGTAATCCTATTCCCCCTGGGGAGAGTGATAGTGAGTCATTATAAACGAGAGGACAATGAGGGAGGCTGTACTTTCTGGTCTATTCCGTGGGATAATTATCAGCTTATGTACTTACATATCAGGAAAAGAGATATGTACAGTGAGTGTGTGTGCAATATTGGTGATGGTTTTGGTCGTGGTTTTAGTGGTAGGAATGGCGGTAGTGATGGTGGTAGCAATGGTTGTAGTAATTGTATATAGTGAAGTTTGATAGTCAGAGAGATGGGAAATATGGTTACTAGGGGCACGGGGTGGGTAGGGGCCTCGTCAGTTGCATACAGTACGAAGCCCGAAGGCTGAACAAAAAATCACTCAGAATCTCATTCATCACTTTTCATTGTATGTCATATAGTTAAAATAATAAATATGACTATATATTAGATCTGGATAGAGTATGTAACTATAACAGCTAGAATCAGTTATACTGCTGACTTCTAGGTATGGGTTAATATGAGTATAGTATATATTATAAATCTTGAAAGGGAAAGTGTTTGTTTTTCATTAGTTTTCTTGGAAAATAATTTTTCGTACTCTTTCTCTATCCCGTGCACCGAGTATATATAGTATATATAGTATGTAACTATAACAGCTAGAATCAGTTATACTGCTGACTTCTAGGTATGGGTTAATATGAGTATAGTATATATTATAAATCTTGAAAGGGAAAGTGTTTGTTTTTCATTAGTTTTCTTGGAAAATAATTTTTCGTACTCTTTCTCTATCCCGTGCACCGAGTATATATAGTATTTTTCCTAAATTTGTATATGGCAAAGAATATATATATATATATATATATATATATATATATATATATATATATATATATATATATATATATATATATATATATATATATATATATATATATATATATATATATATAGAGAGAGAGAGAGAGAGAGAGAGAGAGAGAGAGAGACAGCCTGCTATGTTTTGACCTGACTCACTCATTTCACACGGTCACTCTTTCTTCACACACACACACACACACACACACACACAAGAGGGTGTAGGTGGTGAGAATACTCTTTGTGAAGTAAATTCATGCAGTTGTATAACTAAGGTTATAATTTTTTAGGCAAGACAAGTGACACAATCGCCAGATAGTAACTTTGTGAATAGAAGCACGTAGATATCCATGACATTTTAGCCATATAGAATTATTCAGTTTATTTTAGTGTATGCTTCTACCCATTCATTTTCTCTGATGATCAATAATCAGGAAGGTATAATAAAATTCCTAGTGTCGTCAACCTCTCCAATTACGTGCAACAATTTTGGCAAAACCAAGGCAAATAAATAAAAAATATAATCGATGCATGATGCACAAACATGGGACAAGTACACTGATATAAGTTTTATACAGTTTTGAGATAGTAAGTATTTGGCTAGATACCATTTCAGTGAATGTTAACATTCCTCCATATACCGCATTTGAGGGGTTAAAAAAAAAAAAAAAAAATTCTTAAAATAAAATGCCAACTGAAGAAATAGATGGTTTCAAATATGTTCTGGGTTTTGTAGTATATAAATTTCATAAAAAGTATCCATTCTTATGTTTTTTTGAAAAGGAAAATGATTGGGTTGCTTGTAAAGATAGGGGAGGATTGCAATGCATGCACAATAGCCTTTTGGGAAGTTTGAACAAAATGGAAGATATGTTCAGGAAAAGGCACAGTGATGCACTTCTTGAAGAGTGTGAAGCATTAGGGAAATGAACAAAGCTTGCAGGGTTTCATGTGCTTAGTATTCCAGTAGATGTGATTGAATATTATTTTAGATGCAGAATATAGTTTAGGATCAGAATAATAAATCGTGCATGGGCAATTGAGAACAGCAAGAACAAGTGTAAGAAAATGAAGAAGATTGTATGTCGAAGTTGCAGAAACTCTGTGAATGAATTACAACAGGTAGGAATACATGGTACCTTACAGTGTTTCTCTTTGATAGCATATACATGTGATATAATGTACCACTGATAGGCTACTTTATATATTTATTTTACTATATATTATTTTTTTTACACAGGAAAAAATATTTTACATAGGATAAGCTCTTTAATTTACACAACATGTGATATTCTATACCTCGCATAGTCAATTGTAAGTTTAGTGCAACTCTCTGTGTGAAAAAAACATAATATATATAATTTTGTAATCCCATATTTTATACCTTGAGTAGTCAATTGTAACTTCAGTAAAACTCATTATCTGTCCAAAAAAGTTAATATTTAATTTTGTAATACTATACAGTATTCTATACCTTGAGTAGTCAATTGTACTTTAGTACAACTCTTTGTGTCCAAAGAAGTTATAATATATATTTTTGTAATACTATTATAGAGAAGTCAATTGTAACTTTAGTACAACTCTGTGTCTAAGGAAGTTAGTATATATTTTTGTGATACTTTATTTTACACCTTGAGTACTTGATATTAACTATATTACAACTGTTTATACCTCCAAATAAGTTAATATATATACAATTTTGTAATACAGTATATAATATAGGACTGCTATATTATGAAAATAAAATATAATTTCAGCCATTGTTACCTCCAATACTTTAATAAATGGTTTGAAAAGAAAATATGCTATTTCTTATATGTAGCCCTAATTGTTACAACAAGTCAAGCGCCAACAACCCTAAAATTGAGTTATTAATAGGAATTACTTCTACAATTCCTCTTCTATCTAATGAACAAATGGATATCATCTTAGCTTGCATATAGACATCTCTAGAATGTCTGAAATACAACCGAGTGTTGGCGAGTGACAAATAAGTCAAATGCAGGCAGTCGACAAGTCAGTCAGCTGAAGCAAAGATGTTGCCACTGCTCACTAATTAATATTATTTACTTCGTGCTCTACATGATTATTTTATTAGCCGTTGGGAACGCTTGCTATGTAGCATAAAAACATTAATGTACATTTTTATTGCAAAAACAAACTTGTAAATCAATTTAGTTATCACAAATCGTGGAAAAAAGATAATTAAAAAGAGAGGAAACAGCTAACGATGGCGATGCCCGCCGGCCCGGTCGGACCAGCCCAAACTCTCGTACTGCGTTTAAAAAATGCCTGAATAATTTATGATCATACTATGTGTTTCACTGTATTATAAGGGAAGTCTTATTACTTCGATATTTCTTAGTAAAATTATGACAATACATCGAATAAGTTACATAATTAATTAAAATTAATAATAATAATTGTGAACTCACAAATTGCACGGGTAGGCAGTGACTACTGAGTACTGACTCAAGTCAGTCAGACAGTCACACACTCACTGAGAGAGAGAGAGAGTGTGTGTGTAGGGGTAGAGGGAGGACAAGGTGAATGGATATGGGGGATAGGAGGAGGATGGTTGGTAAGAAGGGAGGATAGGGAACTCACAGGGGGATGGTGGGAGTATACAAAGTAGGAGGAGGATAGGTTGGTAAGGAGGGATGGTTGGGGTAGGTGGAGGATGGGTTGGTAAGAAGGGAGGGTAGGGGTTGGGAGAGGATGGGTTGGTGTGGAAGGGAGTGGATGGACATGGGTCGAGGATTGTATGGATGACGGGAAAGATTGGGATGGTGAAATATGCGTGGGTGTGTGCATATGCACCAGAGGATGAAAAGAATAGGACGGAGAGAGAGAGGATGAGTGTGTTTTGGGAGGAATTGAATGCGTGTCTGAGAAAGATTGATAATGGAAGGAGAGTGGTGATGATGGGAGATATGTATGGAAAAAAGGGAGGTGAGGAAGTGGGAAGTATTGTGGGTAAATGGGGTATAGAAGGAGTAAATGAGAAGGGTGAGTATCTGGTGGATGTCTGTGCCGAGAGGGGGTTGTTCTTGGCAAACACCTTCTTTCAGCACAAGATGATCCACAGGTATACATGGAAGAGAAGGGATGAAAGAGGAGAGCAGAAGCGTTTGATTGATTATTATGTGGCAGTGGATGAAAGGTTAAGGGACCCTGTGATGTAGTCAGAAAATTGGAGGTTTGCGAGTCCTTCAAATTTTGCCACGAAACATCACCCATATTGAAGGAGCGTGTTTCGTGGCATAGTCAGGAGGAATCACAAGCCTCCAAGTTTCATACAAGATCACAGGGTCGATGCAAAATTGGTGAGAGAAATTATCCAATGCTCCGACCATTTTGCATTGTTGGTAAGGATGAAGGTTAGTGCTAAGTGGGAATATGGTAGGAGGGATGAAGGGGTGAGAAAAAAAGAGGGAGGTGGCTAGTATGAAATTAGATGAAGCAGAATATAGGGAGGAATATAAGAAGAGGGAAGGTGAGGTGCTGGGGGATGCAAGGATGGTGATAGGGGAGGGAGTGGGCGTGAATGATGTGTATGAAACATTCAAAACTTTAGTGTGTAAGACAGCAGCAGAAGTGGTGGGGTACAAAGTGCAAAAGAGGGGGAAGAAAGGGAGTGTATGGTGATCTGAAGAAGTGAAGGATGCAGTAGAGAATAAGAAAAAGGCTTTTAGGAGAACCCTGCAGAGAAATGTGCCAGAGGAGGTGAAAGAGGGAATACAATGAGTGTAAGAGGAAAGTGAAGAGGACAGTGAGTGAGAGCAAAAGGAGAGTGGATGAGGAGTTTGGTAGGAAACTGAGTGAGAAATTTAGAGAAAACAAGAAATTATTCTGGAATGAGGTGAACAGAGAAAGAGGAGAAGGAAAGTCTGGTAGCGTGAGAATGAAGAGAGAGGATGGAGTTTCTGTGAGTAGAAGTGAGGAAGTGAAAGAAGTGTGGAATAGGCATTTTGATCGGTTGATGAATGGGGAGGACGGGAGGGGAGGCAGTGGTGACATGCATGGGGATGGAGGCAGGAGGTAGACGACAGGATGTACAGGGAGAATTAGGAAGGGAAGAGGTCAGGAAAGCAATGGAAAAGTTGAAGATAGGAAAGGCACCGGGGGTGGATGAAATAACTGCAGAGATGCTGAGGTGTGGGGGGAGGAAGTGGTGGAGTGGATGCTGCTTATATGCACATTGGCTTGGAGACAGGGAGAGGTGCCAGAGAACTGAAGGAGAGTCATAATTGTGCCTCTGTACAAGGGGAAGGGGAGTAAGGATGAGTGTGGTAACTATAGGGGAATAAGCATGGAGGTAGTATAAGTGGAGGCACCATGGCTCACTAATCCATGGGAGTAAAGTGAAGTTGCCGAACTGTCATTTTCGGCGCCTTCAATATGGCGGACACCAAGATATGTTTCAGTAAAAGTGGACTACTGACCTGACTTCTGACCTGACATACAAAGGTATGCACCATCTTGAAGGCGCCGGAAATGACAGAATGGTGGCTTCACAAATCAGGTCCTACTGGCGCCTTCACCTATACTACCTCCATGAGAATAAGCCTTCTTAGTGTACCGGGGAAGGTGTATGGGAAGGTTCTTACTGAGAGACTGATAGAAGTAACTGGGAATAAAGTCAGTGAGGAGCAGGGAGGGTTCAGAAAGGGTAGAGGATGTGTGAACCAGATTTTGCAATAAAATCAACAGTGGAGAAATATATTGGGAAGGGTCGGAAGTTGTATGCTGCCTTCATTGATTTGGAGAAGGCATACGATAGGGTTGATGGGAGAGCTATGACAGATGTATTAAGGATTTACGGTGTTGGTGGGCGCTTGCTGGAGGGGATTGAGGCTTTCTATAGAGAGGCAAAAGCTTGTGTGAGGGTTGAGGGTGATTTGAGTGAGAACTTTGATATCAGTGTAGGATTGAGGCAGGGGTGTGTTATGTCACCATAGTTGTTCAGTATCTTTATGGATGGGTGCATGAGAGAGATGAAGGCAAAGGTGGAGGGCCTTGGTGCGAAACTGAGGTTGACTGGAGTACCTTGCCTTGGTTGCAAGCTTATTTGCGGATGACACTGTGCTGCTGGCCGAGAGTGAAAGGGAGTTACAGAGGGTGGTGGATGAGTTTCAGTCCGTGTGTAAGCAAAGAAATCTGAAGGTGAATGTTGGTAAGAGTAAGGTGATGATATTTGAAAGAACCAAAACAGAAGTAATTGACTTTGCTACACCCTATAGAGTGGCTGTACCAACTGGGACTGGCACTTTAGGGAGTGAGAGGATGGAGGAGGTGAGGGAATTCAAGTAACTGGGAACAGTTCTATGTAAACATGGAAGGAGAAATCAGAGAGAGAGAAATGATGGGCAGGCAGGTCATAATATCACTGAGGAGGATTATGAAGGGTAGAAGTGTGAGTATGGAAGTGAAAAAGGGACTGAGAAATAGTTCAATCCTGCCAACACTGACATATGCGTCAGAGATATGGACATGGAGTAGGGCTCATCAGTCTAGAATAGGTGCTGTGGAAATGAGTTACTTGAGAGGAGCATGTGGACTTACAAGGTGGGATGGAGAAAGTAATGAATGTGTATATGTATGAGACATGTATAGGTGCAGTGGAAATGAGTTACTTGAGAGGAGCATGTGGACTTACTAGGTGGGATGGAGAATGTAATGAGTGTGTATGAGAGGTGTGGTATGAGTGAGAAGGCAGTTGGTATTGAGTGTGGAGTGGTTGAGAGAGTGAAGTGTAATACACTGAGGTGGTTTGGACATGTGGAGAGAATGCAAAGTGTGGAGTTTGTAAAGAAGGTGTATGGAAGTAAAGTTGTGGGACCTGGTGTGAGAGGCAGACCTCCGGTTAGATGGCAGAACAGAGTGGAAGAGTATGTGAGAGAAAGAAGTGTGAGGGGGGGAGGGGGGATGGAGAAAATGAGGAGTGCGTTAACAGGGAAAACTGGAGACTCTTCTGCCGTGGCCACCCCCTTGGTGGGAGTTCCCGGAGGGATTAAGGCGTCGGAGCTATAGATAGATAGATAGAACAGGATACATAACAAAACACAGAAGGACACACACACACACACATCAGGACACATAACAAAACACAGAAGGAAACACACACACACAACAGGACACATAACAAAACACAGAAAGAAACACACACACACACACACACACAACAGGACACATAACAAAACACAGAAAGAAACACACGCACACACACACACACACAACAGGACACATAACAAAACACAGAAGGAAACACACACACACACACACACACAACAGGACACATAACAATACACACAAGGAAACACACACACGCATAACAGGACACATACCAAAATACAGAAGGAAACAACACACACACACACACACACACACACACACCAGTACACATACCAAAATACAGAAGGAAACAACACACACACACCAGTACACATACCAAAACACAGAAGGAAGCAACACACACACACACACATAACAGGACACATACCAAAACACAGAAGGAAACATTACAACACACACACATACCAAAAAACACACACACACACACAGCAGCACACATTAAGACAGACTAAAAAACATCAGCCTACTTAGTAACAATTACTTTTAGTACCTCAGTGTAAAAAACAATGGCGATGGACATGGATAGTGAGACGTATTAGAATTTAGACAGGAAGATAGAGGGAATCAGTGATGGGGTGACAGAGAGGAGGGTAGGAACTTAGGAAGGAGTGGGAGAGAGGGGGGGGGGTGAGTACAGATGGACCGGAGTACAGGAGGAGGAGGAAGAGGAGGGAGGGAGGGAAGAAAGGCGAGGCGGTAAGTGAAAGAATAGTGACGTCACTCCATAAATTTCGCGATTTTAGACCAATGGCGAAAGAACGATTAGAAGATCAGTGAAGATTATAATTATTTTGTATAAATAAATTTCCTTGTATAAGCATACTACAGAAGCAGATGAAGAAGCGAGCGGTGTCACAAACCACAGTTGCAAAGCTGCCCCTAGAGGTGGCAAGCTGACACTTAACAAGAATTCTGAGGATCGTATAGCTTTTGATGATAAATTAGTTTTATACCCAGGTTCGGGGTAAGGAGAATATAGCAAAGGGGCAGGTAATCTTACAAATTACTTTAATTCACAAATATATTATACACAAGAAATAAATAAGCCAGTAATAATAATACCCAAGAACAAATTGATAGTAAGCCCAAAATACAAATAGTAACTTGATCAGTAATCCCAAGACACAGACAAAGACATAGATATAATATTAACCTAACTGGAGGAAACAGTGCAAATACCACCCGTGAACAATACACATAAAAGAATGACAAATTTAATACTCAGCCTCGGGTCACAGGTACAGTTCTAGTGTTTCCAGTCACTGGAGAGGAGAGGAGGTCGAGTGTGTGCCCGGTTGCCCTGCCACGAAGTCACTGATCCAAGGAACTAAGCTACCCCTCCTCAACACCTCTGAATAGGAGCCTACGTGACTAGGAGAGATTGAAGAATGGAGGAATGAAGGAGGGTGTGGTGGAGAGGGGTAGTTAACGAGAGGTGGGTGAGTTAATGAGAAGTTAACTAAGGTGTGGCTGGCTTCTCTCTCTCTCCCTCACACACAAAAACACACACATACAGAAGTTATAAACATACATAAATACACCTATATAGACATACACAAGTAATACACAAACAAATACACATACATATATATATATATCGTGACACACCCCACCGCCAAAAACCTCCGTAAGGCTGAAGACGGAGGTAAGAAGGGTCCAGGAGCGGTGAGGCGCGTGAGGTGATCCGCTCTAGACGGAAGCACGGGAGAGGGAGTCTGCGAGGACGTTATCCACTCCCTTTATGTGCTGGACGGACAAGTTGTAGGGTTGGATTTGGAGAGCCCATCTGAGGATACGTTGGTTCTTCGTCTTCATGGAGTGGATGAAGGCCAGTGGGTTGTGGTCGGAGAACACCAAGGTAGAACGAGGGGTGAGGTGGAGATAGCAGTCAAATTTCTGTAGGGCAGACACCAGGGACAGGGCTTCCTTCTCGATAGTTGAATAGCCCTTCTGGTGTGGCTTGAGTTTTGCAGGGTGGTAGGCGATCGGATGAAGTACTCATGTAGAAGGGTCAGGCTGGAGGAGAACCGCCCCGACTCCGACTCCACTTGCATCTATTTGTAAGTGGAAGGGTTGACTAAAGTCAGGGTTGCGTACCACCGGATAAGAAGCCAACAGGGTCTTGAGGTGGGTGAAGGCCAGGTCACAGGCGGGAGTCCACCGGAAGGGGACTGTAGAGCTGGTCAGATCGGTCAATGGTGCTGCCACGGTGGAGAAGTTGCTGCAGAACCTTCGGTAGAAGCCTGCCATCCCAAGGAACCGTAGGAGTTCCTTACGTGTAGTAGGAGTGGGAAGGGAAAGTAGGGCTTCCACGTTGGCTGCCTTGGGTCTCACCTCGCCATGTCCTACGATGTGTCCCAGGTAGGTCACCGAACCCCTTCCGAACGCCGACTTAGCCAGGTTCACGGTGATCCCAGCTTCTTGAAGTACGGAGAACAGACGTTGTAAACGGGTCAGGTGTCTCTGCCAGGTGTCCGCCACGACCACAATATCGTCCAGATAAGCAGCGGTACCCTCCAGGTCTTGAACAATCCCTGTGATCATTCTCTGGAAAGTTGAAGGGGCGTTACATAGGCCAAAGCTCAGAACCTTATACTGGAACAAGCCGAATGGGGTAACAAAGGCTGAGATGATGCGGGCTCTGGGTGTAAGTTGGATTTGGTAATAGCCCTTCTGGAGGTCAATAGTGGTAATAAATTTAGACTGACCTATATTATCAATTATCTCATCAATGCGAGGAAGAGGGAATGAATCACGAACTGTCACTTGATTTACTTTTCTATAGTCCGTGCAAAATCTGAATGAGCCATCAGGTTTAGGTATAAGGATACAGGGTGAAGCCCATGGTGACAAACTAGGTTCAGCTAAATTATTTGTTAACAAGTATTCTACTTCTTTTTTCATTATGGCTTTCGTATCTGGGTTAAGTTTATAAGCATTCTGTTTAATAGGTCTGGTACCTGGAAATAATTCAATATCATGGTGCATAAATGTACAAGTTCCAGGAAGATCAGATGTAACCTGAGGAAATTTAGTTAAGAGGGAAAAAATGTCATGAATTTGAGTGGGAGACAGCTGTGTCATGTAATTAGTAATATTACTTAGCCAATAAGAGTTTAAAGGGTTTCCCGTAATAGGAGGTAAATCTTCCAAAGTGGAATCACCATGTGACTCAGGCTCAGAGAGACTTTCAGGATTCTGTTCAGGATTCATTATCTCCACCACCAAAGTACTCGCGGCAGTTAGGTCTTCCTCTGTTTCTCTGGAATGATAGGGTTTGATGAGATTAACATGGACCACTTGGGTGTTCTTTCGCCTATCAGGAGTGGAAATAACATAGTTAACCTTACCTAGTCTTCTCTCGACCAGATAAGGTCCCATGTACTTCACCTTAAGTGGCGAGCCTGGAATGGGAAGGAACAACAGAACTTTGTCTCCTGGTTTAAAAACACGAAGAACTGGCTTATGCTGTTGCTTTAACATTCTCTGTTGGGAGGTAAGAAGGTTTTCGATGGCAAAAGAACGAGACGAGCATTACTTAGCTTTGCTCGAAGATTCCGGATGTATGATTCTACTGAAACTGAGGTATGAGTAGAGTCTAGCCATTTATCCTTTACAACTTTTAGAAGACCCCTAATCTGTCTACCAAACAACAGCTCGAAAGGTGAGTACCCCAGGGATTCCTGTGGGCACTCTCTTATGGCAAACAGGAGAAAGTCCAGCTGTTCATCCCAATCCAGGTCATGCTCACAGCAAAATTTCTTTAACCCTGATTTGAGAGTCTGATGAAAACGTTCCAGGCAACCCTGGGACTGAGGGTGGTAAGCACTCGAGGTCGTATGAGCCGATCCTAACTCCCTCGTAACCTCTTGAAAGATGGTACTGGTGAAATTGCTTCCTTGATCTGTCTGAATTTCCTTAGGGACACCAAACGTGGTAAAGAAATGCAACAAAGGTTTGAGTAAGGCTTTAGAAGTAACAGTCTTGAGAGGAAAAACTTCAGGATATCTCGTGGTAACATCCATTACTGTTAATAAATACTGGTTACCTTTACGGGTTTTAGGAAGAGGCCCTACTACGTCCAGTACCACTTTCTCAAAAGGTTCGGAGGTTACAGGTATAGTATTCAGAGGGGCAGGAGGAATGACTTCATTTGGCTTTCCTGCCACCTGACAAGTGTGACAATATTTAATGTAGGTTTTGACCTCTTGTTTCATACCTGGCCAATAGAAGTTAACAAGTAATTTCTTATAGGTCTTGTTGATTCCTAAGTGACCAGACAAACCATCGTGTGCTAAACCAATCAAAGAGGATCGCACAGACTGAGGAACTACAATCTGATGGTACTCAGCCCAAGAGTGAAGGTGTTTCATGTGGGGAGGTCTGTAAGCTCTCAATAGAACATCATCTTGGTAATAGAAACACGGAAGGGTTGTTAGATCCTTAGTTTCCACAACAGAGTTTCTAATCTTAGATAAGGAAGTGTCATTCTGTTGACCTTGTATTAGTTCTTCCTTAGTGATGCTTTTGCTATTTAGACACTCTTTGGAAGTTTCAAGAGCTTTGGTGGAAGATGGAGTCTTGAGTTTACTTTGAGACCGAGTAACAGCACAGGAGGGATAAAGAGGTTCATCATCTGAAGTAGCGGGTAAAGGAGTATCAGACACTTTAAGGGTAGGAACAACTAGTTCATCTGCTAGATCGTTACCAAGGAGCATTTGCACTCCGGGGACAGGTAACGGAGTCTCCTTTAACGCTACTTGTACCTCTCCGACCATCAGTGGACATTTTAAGTACACACTAGCAAGGGGATAAGCAGTAGCAGTGGAAAGATCTGTGAGCAACACTTTCTCACCTGTTAGGGCAGAGTCCACATTAGGCAAAGCATCCTTGAAGAGGACTGACTGTGCTGCAGCTGTATCTCTCAAAATAGTGATGGGTGAATAAATGTTATCTAGACCTAAGGATACATGCCCTTTCTGTATGAAAGGTTGAAAAATATCAGTGGAGCTAGGGCTGTTACAGGTAGAGACAGATTTCTTAGACTGGAATGTTCTACTATCAACTGGAACTCTATTGGCATTCTTACAATTAGGGTGTTTGCACTGTGATATCATGTGTCCTGGTTTCTTACAATATGTGCACAGCATAGAAGAGGCATTATTGGAATTGTTAGAATGATTATTGGGACCTCGAGATGTACCACCCCCAGTACCATGAGTATTGTCAGAGGAAGACCTAGTAACTCGGGCCTGACTCTCCGTCCTCCCCAGACTGCGTACCAAGAGTGAGTACGAGTCAGCTACCTCTGCGGCACTTTCCCAGGTGGTAACTCCTCTTTCCTCCACGTGTCGCAGAATATTCACTGGCATCTTATTTTTTAATTCTTCTAGGACAATTAGATTGATCAAAGATTCGAGGCTTTTAGTGTGAGTGGAATTCATCCATTTTTTCAGCAATCTCAATTTTTCTGTGGCAAATTCTACAAAAGTTTGTGAAAAAGTTTTAATCATATTGCGAAACTTTTGCCTATATGCCTCCGGAGTTATCCCATAAGCCTTGATACTATCCTTCACAAATGCATAATTTTCAAACTGTTCTAGGGTATTGAATACTCTATGAGCCTTACCAGTAAGTTTCGGGAACAATATCGTAAGCCAATGACTTTCGGCCCATTCATTTACTTTAGCAAGACTTTCAAAGGAACGAAAATATCCATCTACGTCTCTCTCATCAAATGAAGGTAACAAATTAGTGGCTTCAGAGGCTTTGAACTTTCCTTTGGCCTTAAGTTCTACTTCCTATCCTTTCAATTCAAGTTCTTGTTTCACCTGTTCTTCTTTCAATTTAACCTCGCGGAATCTTAAGTCCAGCTCTCTTTCCATCATCTGTTGCGCTCTTCTATCCTCCATCTCTAACTTCTGTTGAGCTATTTCTCTTTCCATCTGTAAGCGCCTAAGTTGTATATCATAATTTAATTGGAACTGCGGTGAAGTACTCTGGTCGGTGGGTGATTCTCCATGAGCGAGTTTCTCCTTTTCAGGAGGAGTTTGAGTCTCCTCACCAGGAGGATGTGTCTGCAAGTTGAAATGGGAAAGAAGCGAACTCTTAGGGGTTTTATCCCCAGAGGAGGTGCCAGGCGTCAAAACATCTATAGCGTCTGCAGGAAGAACTTCTAGGGTTACTAATCCTTCGACTACTACGTTCTTTATCACTTCTTTTTTAGCCCTGTCATTGCATGGTATCTTGTAAGAGTTTGCAATGTCTAACCAATCCTGTTTACGTAGGTCAGACAGAACCTCTATTGTAGGGCTCTTGACAAAAGCTTCCAGATCAAAAAGAGACATGTTGAATACTGGAGAGCGTATCAAAGGGAAAAAAGTTTGGCAGTGATCAGCAACGGCTGTTGCCTACGGATACGTTCGCAGAACTATTAGTGAGTTTGTGAGAGAGTGTGACAAGGATACATGGTATGATACTTGATAAGATACTTGAGATTCATAGGATACTTGATAAGATACTTGAATGATACTTGAGAGCCTTAGGCTCGAGAAACTCACTAGAAAAAGATAGCTCTAAACGAAACGCATGATGCTTGAAAAATGAGGGGCACTGAATCAGGAAGTCAATAACATCGTTCGTAAGGCATGACAATTAGATCCAAACAGAATCGAAGCTATTGAGTAGATAGCGTAGTTCGTACGGCGTATACAAAAATGATCCGGATAAAACGACGTGGTCGTTCGTACGGCATAAAAGCAAAAGATCCGGATAGAAACAACGCTATGAGATAAGACTAACACTACTGCCACGTGTATAGTCCTATAGACACTCCTTCCAAAAGCACACGAAAGATAATGTATAAGTAGAGAGGCTGAGCACAAAATTTCACACACAATTAAACACTAGATGCCAATAAATATCCCTAACACACAATTAGCTAGACACGAGAAAATTCCTAACACATAAATGGCTAAACACGAAAAATAGATTACAAAAAAAAAACACTGGCTGGAAAATAAGGTGGTTAACACTAAGGGGATGTAAATAGTTGACAAATTAACAAGCAACAAGTAATTACACGTTAACTATAATCCTGGTCACGGCACCATTTTTATGTCACAAACCACAGTTGCAAAGCTGCCCCTAGAGGTGGCAAGCTGACACTTAACAAGAATTCTGAGGATCGTATAGCTTTTGATGATAAATTAGTTTTATACCCAGGTTCGGGGTAAGGAGAATATAGCAAAGGGGCAGGTAATCTTACAAATTACTTTAATTCACAAATATATTATACACAAGAAATAAATAAGCCAGTAATAATAATACCCAAGAACAAATTGATAGTAAGCCCAAAATACAAATAGTAACTTGATCAGTAATCCCAAGACACAGACAAAGACATAGATATAATATTAACCTAACTGGAGGAAACAGTGCAAATACCACCCGTGAACAATACACACAAAAGAATGACAAATTTAATACTCAGCCTCGGGTCACAGGTACAGTTCTAGTGTTTCCAGTCACTGGAGAGGAGAGGAGGTCGAGTGTGTGCCCGGTTGCCCTGCCACGAAGTCACTGATCCAAGGAACTAAGCTACCCCTCCTCAACACCTCTGAATAGGAGCCTACGTGACTAGGAGAGATTGAAGAATGGAGGAATGAAGGAGGGTGTGGTGGAGAGGGGTAGTTAACGAGAGGAGGGTGAGTTAATGAGAAGTTAACTAAGGTGTGGCTGGCTTCTCTCTCTCTCCCTCACACACAAAAACACACACATACAGAAGTTATAAACATACATAAATACACCTATATAGACATACACAAGTAATACACAAACAAATACACATACATATATATATATATATCGTGACAGCGGTGTGTGTGTTATAATCCATTACAAAATCTTTTGTAATTCTTGCCCGTGTGGAGAAATAGATGCATGATGACTCAGCAGTTCCTCTGCTTACCACTCATTCATAACAGTTAACCTAGCAAACTCAGATACATAATCAACTATTATTTAGAACTCTCGCTGTTAAAAGCAATATGTTGAATCGTACGTTTGGCAGCTACCGGCGCCATCCCACCTGGAGGCAGGCGCCTGGCAGAGAGGCTAGATAGACCGGAGAAATTGTGATAGTACAACACTCTTTTCAACTTTTCAAAGTTATTCTATAACGTACCTACATCTAAACTATACCCATAGAATGCTTAAACAATGTAGTTTCTTAAGCGAAATAGTATATTTTATTATTATTTACCAATTCTCGTTTTTAATCTAATATTTCATTACGAGAATAACTTTTCACATATTCTCCATGACAGTCGTATTTATTATACCTGTAATATCTTTCTTAATAGGAAACTGAACACTTTTTGGCATATATCAATTAAAAGCTAAGAAAATTTGGCCTCTAATGAAGTCTTAAATATCACAGTATACGTTATACTGTGGTCATATCAAGTTGATGAAGTAAAGTAACGGTCAACAGATTATTCGTGTTTACCTTACGCGTGACATTATTACCTATACTTTAAAGGGAATTATCTCGCTTAAGTAGGCGTGGTGCTCGACTGGCTGTGATACTCAGCCACTTATATATAATATGGATTAGAGAGAAATAATATCAACAGTCATTCATGGGGTGGTGGGTGTGCGAGTGTCATCACAGTGCTTGGACTGTAAATATCAAAAGTCATTCATGGGGTAGTGAGTGTGTGGGTGTCATTACAGTGCTTGGACTGTAAATATCAAAAGTCTTTCATGGGGTGGTAGGTGTATGGGTGCCATTACATTGATTTGACAGTAAATATCAACAGTCATTCATGGGTTGGTAGGAGTGTTGGTGTCATTACAGTGCTTGGAGAGTAAATATCAACAGTCATTCATGGGGTGTTGGGTGTGTGGGTGTCATTATAGTGCTTGGACTGTAAATATCAACAGTCATTCATGAGATGGTGGGTGTGTGGCTGTCATTACAGTGCTTGGACTGTAAATATCAACAGTCAATCATGGGATGGTAGGTGTGTGGGTGTCATTACAGTGATTGGACTGTAAATATCAAGAGTCATTCAAGGGGTGGTTGGTGTGTGGGTGTCATTACAGTGCATGAACTGTAAATATGGACATTCATTCATGGGTTCGTGGATGTGTGGGCATCATTAAAGTGCTTGAACTGTAAATATCAACAGTCATTTAGAGTTTGGTGGGTGTGTAGCTGTCATTACAAGGCATGGACTGTAAATATCAACAGTCATTCATGGGGTGGAGGGTGTGAGGGTGTCATTTCAGTGATTGGACTGTAAATATCAACAGTCATTCCTGGGGTGGTGGGTGTGTGGGTATCATTACAATGCTTGGATTGTAAATATCAACAGTCATTCATGGGGTGGCGGGTGTGTGGGTGTCATTACAGTGCTTGGAGTGTAAATATCAACAGTCAGTCATGGGGTGGTGGGTGTGTGGGTGTCATTACAGTGTTTGGATTGTAAATATCAACAGTCATTCATGAGGTGGTGGGTGTGTGGGTGTCATTACAGTGCTTAAACTGTAAATATCAATAGCCATTCATGGTGTGGTGGGTGTGTGGGTGTCATTACAGTGCTTGGACTGTAAATATCAACTGTCATTCATGGGGTGGTGGATATGTGGGTGTCATTGCAGTGCTTGGAGTGTAAATATCAACAATCATTTATGGAGTGGTGGGTATGTGTGTGTCTTTACAGTGCTTGGACTGTAAATATCAACAGTCATTTATAGGGTGGTGGGTGTGTGGGTGTCATTACAGTGCTTGGACTGTAAATATCAACAGTTATTCATGGGGTGGTGTTTGTGTGGGTATCATTACAGTGCTTGGGCTGTAAATATCAACAGTCATTCATGGGGTGTTGGGTATGTGGTTGTCATTACAGTGCTTAAAATGCAAATATCAACAGTCATTCATGGGGTGGTAGGTGTGTGGGTGTCATTACAGTGATTGGACTGTAAATATAAACAGTCATTCAAGGGGTGGTAGGTGTGTGTATGTCATTACAGTGCTTGACCTGTAAATTTCAACAGTCATTAATGGGGTGGTGGGTCTGTGGGTGTCATTACAGTGCTTGAAATGTAAATGTCATCAGTCATTCATAAGGGGTATGTGTGTGGGTATCATTACAGTGCTTGGACTGTAAATATTAAAAGTCTTTCAAGGGGTGGTAGGTGTGTGGGTGCCATTACATTGATTGGACAGTAAATATCAACAGTCATTTATGGGGTGGTGGGTGTGTTGGTGTAATTACAGTGCTTGGACTGTAAATATCAACTGTCATTCAGGGGGTGGTGGGTGTGTAAGTATAATTGCATTGCTTGGGCTGTAACTATCAACAGTCAATCATGGGGTGGTGGGTGTGTGAGTGTCATTACAGTGCATGGACTGTAAATATGGACAGTCATCCATGGGTTGGTGGATGTGTTAGCATCATTACAGTGCTTGGACTGTAAATATCAACAGTCATTTATAGTTTGGTAGGTGTGTGGGTGTCATTACGGTGCATGGACTGTAAATATCAACCGTCATTCATAGGGTGGAGGGTGTGAGGGTTTCATTTAATTGCTTAGACTGTAAATATCAGCAGGCATTCATGGGATGGTAGGTGTGTTGGTGTCATTACAGTGCTTGGACTGTAAATATCAACAGTAATTCATGGGGTGAAGGGTGTGAGGGTGTCATTTCAGTGTTTAGACTGTAAATATCAACAGTCATTCATGGGGTGGTGGGTGTGTGGGTATCATTACAATGCTTGGATTGTAAATATCAACAGTCATTCTTTAGGTGGCGGGTGTGTGGGTGTCATTATAGTGATTGGAGTGTAAATATCAACAGTCATTTATGGGGTGGTGGGTGTGTGGGTGTCATTACAGTGCTTGGACTATAAATATCAATAGTCATTCATGGGGTGGTGGTTGTGTGGGTGTCATTACATTGCTTGGACTGTAAATATCAATAGCTGTTCATGGTGTAGTGGGTGTGTGGGTGTCATTACAGTGCTTGGACTGTAAATATCAACTGTCATTCATGGGGTGGTGGGTATGTGGGTGTCATTACAGTGCTTGGAGTGTAAATATCAACAATCATTTATGGGGTGGTGGGTATGTGGGTGTCTTTACAGTGCCGGGAGTGTAAATATCAACAGTCATTTATAGGGTGGTGGGTGTGTGGGTGTCATTACAGTGCTTGGACTGTAAATATCAACAGTTATTTATGGGGTGGTTTTTGTGTGGGTATCATTATAGTGCTTGGACTGTAAATATCAACAGTCATTCATGGGGTGGTTGGTATGTGGGTGTCATTACAGTGCTTAAAATGTAAATATCAACAGTCATTCATGGGGTGGTAGGTGTGTGGGTGTCATTACAGTGATTGGACTCTAAATATCAACAGTCATTCAAGGGGTGGTAGGGGTGTGTGTGTCATTACAGTGCTTGACGTGTAAATTTCAACAGTCATTAATGGGGTGGTGGGTCTGTGGGTGTCATTACAGTGCTTGGACTGTAAATGTCAATAGTCATTCATAAGAAGTATGTGTGTGGGTATCATTACAGTGCTTGGACTGTAAATATCAAAAGTCTTTCATGGGGTGGTAGGTGTGTGGGTGCCATTACATTGATTGGACAGTAAATATCAACAGTCATTCATGGGGTGGTGGGTGTGCTGGTGTAATTACAGTGCTTGGACTGTAAATATCAACTGTCATTCATAAGGTGGTGGGTGTGTGAGTGTCATTACAGTGCATGGACTGTAAATATCAACAGTCATTTATAGTTTGGTGGGTGTGTGGGTGTCATTACGGTGCATGTACTGTAAATATCAACAGTCATTCATGGGGTGGAGGGTGTGATGGTTTCATTTAATTGCTTAGACTGTAAATATCAACAGTCATTCATGGGGTGGTGGGTGTGTGGGTATCATTACAATGCCTGGATTGTAAATATCAAAAGTCATTCATGGGTTGGTGGGTGTGTGGGTATCATTACAGTGCTTGGACTATAATTATAAACAGTCATTCATGGGAAAGGTGGGTGTGTGTGTGTGTCATTACAGTGCTTGACCTGTAACTATCAACAGTCATTCATGGGTGGTGGGTGTGTGGGTGTCATTACAGTGTTTGGACTATAAATATCAACAGTCATTCATGAGGTGGTGGGTGAGTGGGTGTTATTACAATGCTTAGACTGTAAATATCAACAGTCATTCATGATGTGGTGGGTGTGTGGGTATCATTACATTGCTTTGACTGTAAATATCATCAGTCATTCATGGGGTGGTGGGTGTGGGGGTGTCATTACAGTGCTTGGTCTGTAAATATTAACTGTTATTCATGGGGTGGTTGGTATATGGGTGTCATTACAGTTCTAGGACTTTAAATATCAACAGTCATTCATGGGTCGG
Organism: Petrolisthes cinctipes; assembly: GCA_033782935.1. NCBI lineage: Eukaryota > Metazoa > Arthropoda > Malacostraca > Decapoda > Porcellanidae > Petrolisthes > Petrolisthes cinctipes. The sequence continues at coordinate 1,147,179 of JAWQEG010000425.1, read as the reverse complement.
TGGGTATGTGGGTGTCTTTACAGTGCTTGGACTGTAAATATCATCATTCATTCATGGGGTGGTGGGTGTAAGGGCATTATTTCAGTGTTTAGACTGTAAATATCAACAGTCATTCATGGGATGGTGGGTGTTTGGGTATCATTACAATGCTTGGATTGTAAATATCAACAGTCATTCATTGGGTGGCGGGTGTGTGGGTGTCATTATAGTGATTGGAGTGTAAATATCAACAGTCAGTCATAAGGTGTTGGGTGTGTATGTGTTATTACAGTGCTTGGACGGTAATCTTCAACAGTCATTTATGGGGTGGTGGGTGTGTGGGTGTCATTACAGTTTTTGGACTATAAATATTAATAGTCATTCATGGGGTGGTGGGTGTGTGGGTGTCATTACAGTGCTTGGACTGTAAATATCAATAGCCATTAATGGTGTGGTGGGTGTGTGGGTGTCATTACAGTGCTTGGACTGTAAATATCAACAATCATTTATGGGGTGGTGGGTATGTGGGTGTCTTTACAGTGCTTGGACTGTAAATATCAACAGTAATTCATGGGGTGAAGAATGTGAGGGTGTCATTTCAGTGTTTAGACTGTAAATATCAACAGTCATTCATGGGGTGGTGGGTGTTTGGGTATCATTACAATGTTTGGATTGTAAATATCAACAGTCACTTATGGGGTGGCGGGTGTGTGGGTGTCATTATAGTGATTGGAGTGTAAATATCAACAGTCATTTATGAGGTGGTGGGTGTGTAGGTGTTATTACAGTGCTTGGACTGTAAATTTCAACAGTCATTTATGGTGTGGTGGGTGTGTGGGTGTCATTACAGTGCTTGGACTATAAATATCAATAGTCATTCATGGGGTGGTGAGTGTGTGGGTGTCATTACAGTGCTTGGACTGTAAATATCATTAGCCATTCATGGTGTGGTGGGTGTGTGGCGTCATAACAGTGCTTGGACTGTAAATATCAACTGTCATTCATGGGGTGGTGGGTATGTGGGTGTCATTAGAGTTCTTGAAGTGTAAATATCAACAATCATTTATGGGGTGGTGGGTATGTGAGTGTCTTTACAGTGTGTGGAGTGTAAATATCAACAGTCATTTATAGGGTAGTGGGTGTGTGGGTGTCATTACAGTGATTGGACTGTAAATATCAACAGTTATTCATGGGGTGGTGTTTGTGTTGGTATCATTATAGTGCTTGGACTGTAAATATCAACAGTCATTCATGGGGTGGTGGGTATGTGGGTGTCATTACAGTGCTTAAAATGTAAATATCAACAATCATTCATGGGGTGGTGGGTGTGTGGGTATCATTACAATGCCTGGATTGTAAATATCAAAAGTCATTCATGGGGTGGTGGGTGTGTGGGTGTCATTACAGTGCTTGGACTATAATTATAAACAGTCATTCATGGGAAAGGTGGGTGTGTGTGTGTGTCATTACAGTGCTTCACCTGTAAATATCAACAGTCATTAATGGGGTGGTTGGTCTGTGGGTGTCATTACAGTGCTTGGACTGTAAATGTCAACAGTCATTCATAAGGGGTGGGTGTGTGGGTATCATTACAGTGCTTGGACTGTAAATATCAACAGTAATTCATGGGGTGGCGGAAGTGTGGGTTTCATTACAGTGCTTGGACTGTAAATATCAACAGTCATTTATGGGGTTTTGGGTATGTGGGTGTCATTAAAGTGCTTAAAATGTAAATATCAACAGTCATTTATGGGGTGGTAGGTATCTGGGTGTCATTACAGTGATTGGATTGTAAATATCAACAGTCATTCAAGGGGTTGTAGATGTGTGTGTGTCATTACAGTGCTTGACCTGTAAATATCAACAGTCATTAATTGGGTGGTGGGTCTGTGGGTGTCATTACTGTGCTTGGACTGTAAATGTCAACAGTCATTCATAAGGGGTATGTGTGTGGGTATCATTATAGTGCTTGGACTGTAAATATCAATTGTCATTTATGAGGTGGTGGGTGTGTGGGTATCATTACATTGCTTGGGCTGTAACTATCAACAGTCATTCATGGGGTGGTGGGTGTGTGGGTGTCATTACAGTGTTTGGACTATAAATATCAACAGTCATTCATGAGGTGGTGGGTGAGTGGGTGTTATTACAGTGCTTAGACTGTAAATATCAACAGTCATTCATGATGTGGTTGGTGTGTGGGTATCATTACATTGCTTTGACTGTAAATATCATCAGTCATTCATGGGGTGGTGGGTGTGGGGGTGTCATTACAGTTCTTGGTTTGTAAATATCAACTGTCATTCTTGGGGTGGTTGGTATATGGGTGTTATTACACTGCTTGGACTTTAAATATCAACAGTCATTCATGTGTCGGTGGGTATGTGGATGTCTTTACATTGCTTGGACTGTAAATATCATCAGTCATTCATGGGGTGGTGGGTGAGTGGGTGTTATTACAGTGCTTAGACTGTAAATATCAACAGTCATTCATGATGTGGTGGGTGTGTGGGTATCATTACATTGCTTTGACTGTAAATATCATCAGTCATTCATGGGGTGGTGTGTGTGGGGGTGTCATTACAGTGCTTGGTCTGTAAATATCAACTGTAATTAATGGGTTGGTTGGTAAATGGGTGTCATTACAGTTCTAGGACTTTAAATATCAACAGTCATTCATGGGTCGGTGGGTATGTGGGTGTCTTTACAGTGGTTGGACTGTAAATATCATCATTCATTCATGGGGTGGTGGGTGTGAGGGCATCATTTCGGTGTTTAGACTGTAAATATCAACAGTCATTCATGGGGTTGTGGGTGTGTGGGTATCATTACAATGCTTGGATTGTAAATATCAACAGTCATTCATGGGGTGGCGGGTGTGTGGGTGTCATTATAGTGTTTGGAGTATAAATATCAACAGTCATTCATAAGGTGGTGGGTGTGTAGGTGTTATTACAGTGCTTGGACGGTAATCTTCAACAGTCATTTATGGGGTGGTGGGTGTGTGGGTGTCATTACAGTTCTTGGACTATAAATATTAATAGTCATTCATGGGGTGGTGGGTGTGTGGGTGTCATTACAGTGCTTGGACTGTAAATATCAATAGCTATTTATGGTGTGGTGGGTGTGTTGGTGTCATTACAGTGCTTGGACTGTAAATATCAACTGTCATTCATGGGGTGGTGAGTATGTGGGTGTCATTACAGTGCTTGGAGTGTAAATATCAACAATCATTTATGGGGTGGTGGGTGTCTTTACAGTGCTTGGACTGTAAATATCAACAGTAAATCATGGGGTGAAGAATGTGAGGGTGTCATTTCAGTGTTTAGACTGTAAATATCAACAGTCATTCATGGGGTGGTGGGTGTGTGGGTATCATTACAATGCTTGGATTGTAAATATCAACAGTCATTCATGGGGTGGTGGGTGTGTGGGTGTCATTACAGTGCTTGGACTATAAATATCACTAGTCATTCATAGGGTGGTAAGTGTGTGGGTGTCATTACAGTGCTTGGACTGTAAATATCAATAGCCATTCATGGTGTGGTGGGTGTGTGTCGTCATAACAGTGCTAGGACTGTAAATATCAACTGTCATTCATGGGATGGTGGGTATGTGGGTGTCATTACAGTTCTTGGAGTGTAAATATCAACAATCATTTATGGGGTGGTGGGTATGTGGGTGTCTTTACAGTGCGTGGAGTGTAAATATCAACAGTCTATTATAGGGTGGTGGGTGTGTGGGTGTCATTACAGTGCTTGGACTGTAAATTTCAACAGTTATTCATGGGGTGGTGTTTGTGTGGGTATCATTATAGTGCTTGGACTGTAAATATCAACAGTCATTCATGGGGTGGTGGGTATGTGGGTGTCATTACAGTGCTTAAAATGTAAATATCAACAGTCATTCATGGGGTGGTGGGTGTGTGGGTATCATTACAGTGCTTGGACTATAATTATAAACAGTCATTCATGGGAAAGGTGGGTGTGTGTGTGTGTCATTACAGTGCTTGACCTGTAAATATCAACAGTCATTAATGGGGTGGTTGGTCTGTGGGTGTCATTACTGTGCTTGGACTGTAAATGTCAACAGTCATTCATAAGGGGTGGGTGTGTGGGTATCATTACAGTGCTTGGACTGTAAATATCAACAGTAATTCATGGGGTGGTGGAAGTGTGGGTGTCATTACAGTGCTTGGACTGTAAATATCAACAGTCATTTACGGGGTTTTGGGTATGTGGGTGTCATTAAAGTGCTTAAAATGTAAATATCAACAGTCATTTATGGGGTGGTACGTGTGTGGGTGTCATTACAGTGATTGGATGGTAAATATAAACAGTCATTCATGAGGTGGTAGATGTGTGTGTGTCATTACAGTGCTTAACCTGTAAATATCAACAGTCATTAATGGGGTGGTGGGTCTGTGGGTGTCATTACTGTGCTTGGACTGTAAATGTCAACAGTCATTCATAAGGGGTATGTGTGTGGGTATCATTACAGTGCTTGGACTGTAAATATCAAAAGTCTTTCATGGGATGGTAGGTGTGTGGGTGCCATTACAGTGCTTGGACTTTAAATATCAACAGTCATTCATGGGTCGGTGGGTATGTGGGTGTCTTTACATTGCTTGGACTGTAAATATCATCAGTCATTCATTGGGTGGTGGGTGTGATGGTGTCATTTCAGTGTTTAGACAGTAAATATCGACAGTCATTCATGGGGTGGTGGGTGTGTGGGTATCATTACAATGCTTGGATTGTAAATATCAACAGTCATTTATGGGGTTTTGGGTATGTGGGTGTCATTAAAGTGCTTAAAATGTAAATATCAACAGTCATTTATGGGGTGGTAGGTGTGTGGGTGTCATTACAGTGATTGGATTGTAAATATCAACAGTCATTCAAGGGGTGGTAGATGTGTGTGTGTCATTACAGTGCTTGACCTGTAAATATCAACAGTCATTAATGGGGTGGTGGGTCTGTGGGTGTCATTACTGTGCTTGGACTGTAAATGTCAACAGTCATTCATAAGGGGTATGTGTGTGGGTATCATTACAGTGCTTGACTGTAAATATCAATTGTCATTTATGAGGTGGTGGGTGTGTGGGTATCATTACATTGCTTGGGCTGTAACTATCAACAGTCATTCATGGGGTGGTGGGTGTGTGGGTTTCATTACAGTGCTTGGACTATAAATATCAACAGTCATTTATGGGGTTTTGGGTATGTGGGTGTCATTAAAGTGCTTAAAATGTAAATATCAACAGTCATTTATGGGGTGGTAGGTGTCATTACTGTGCTTGGACTGTAAATGTCAACAGTCATTCATAAGGGGTATGTGTGTGGGTATCATTACAGTGCTTGGACTGTAAATATCAATTGTCATTTATGAGGTGGTGGGTGTGTGGGTATCATTACATTGCTTGGGCTGTAACTATCAACAGTCATTCATGGGGTGGTGGGTGTGTGGGTTTCATTAAAGTGCTTAAAATGTAAATATCAACAGTCATTTATGGGGTGGTAGGTGTGTGGGTGTCATTACAGTGATTGGATTGTAAATATCAACAGTCATTCAAGGGGTGGTAGATGTGTGTGTGTCATTACAGTGCTTGACCTGTAAATATCAACAGTCATTAATTGGGTGGTGGGTCTGTGGGTGTCATTACTGTGCTTGGACTGTAAATGTCAACAGTCATTCATAAGGGGTATGTGTGTGGGTATCATTACAGTGGTTGGACAGTAAATATCAATTGTCATTTATGAGGTGGTGGGTGTGTGGGTTTCATTACATTGCTTGGGCTGTAACTATCAACAGTCATTCATGGGGTAGTGGGTGTGTGGGTGTCATTACAGTGTTTGGACTATAAATATCAACAGTCATTCATGAGGTGGTGGGTGAGTGGGTGTTATTACAGTGCTTAGACTGTAAATATCAACAGTCATTCATGATGTGGTTGGTGTGTGGGTATCATTACATTGCTTTGACTGTAAATATCATCAGTCATTCATGGGGTGGTGGGTGTGGGGGTGTCATTACAGTTCTTGGTCTGTAAATATCAACTGTCATTCTTGGGGTGGTTGGTATATGGGTGTCATTACACTGCTTGGACTTTAAATATCAACAGTCATTCATGTGTCGGTGGGTATGTGGGTGTCTTTACATTGCTTGGACTGTAAATATCATCAGTCATTCATGGGGTGGTGGGTGAGTGGGTGTTATTACAGTGCTTAGACTGTAAATATCAACAGTCATTCATGATGTGGTGGGTGTGTGGGTATCATTACATTGCTTTGACTGTAAATATCATCAGTCATTCATGGGGTGGTGTGTGTGGGGGTGTCATTACAGTGCTTGGTCTGTAAATATCAACTGTAATTAATGGGTTGGTTGGTAAATGGGTGTCATTACAGTTCTAGGACTTTAAATATCAACAGTCATTCATGGGTCGGTGGGTATGTGGGTGTCTTTACAGTGCTTGGACTGTAAATATCATCATTCATTCATGGGGTGGTGGGTGTGAGGGCATCATTTCAGTGTTTAGACTGTAAATATCAACAGTCATGCATGGGGTTGTGGGTGTGTGGGTATCATTACAATGCTTGGATTGTAAATATCAACAGTCATTCATGGGGTGGCGGGTGTGTGGGTGTCATTATAGTGTTTGGAGTATAAATATCAACAGTCATTCATAAGGTGGTGGGTGTGTAGGTGTTATTACAGTGCTTGGACGGTAATCTTCAACAGTCATTTATGGGGTGGTGGGTGTGTGGGTGTCATTACAGTTCTTGGACTATAAATATTAATAATCATTCATGGGGTGGTGGGTGTGTGGGTGTCATTACAGTGCTTGGACTGTAAATATCAATAGCTATTCATGGTGTGGTGGGTGTGTAGGTGTCATTACAGTGCTTGGACTGTAAATATCAACTGTCATTCATGGGGTGGTGAGTATGTGGGTGTCATTACAGTGCTTGGAGTGTAAATATCAACAATCATTTATGGGGTGGTGGGTATGTGGGTGTCTTTACAGTGCTTGGACTGTAAATATCAACAGTAAATCATGGGGTGAAGAATGTGAGGGTGTCATTTCAATGTTTAGACTGTAAATATCAACAGTCATTCATGGGGTGGTGGGTGTGTGGGTATCATTACAATGCTTGGATTGTAAATATCAACAGTCATTCATGGGGTGGTGGGTGTGTGGGTGTCTTTACAGTGCTTGGACTATAAATTTCACTAGTCATTCATGGGGTGGTAAGTGTGTGGGTGTCATTACAGTGCTTGGACTGTAAATATCAATAGCCATTCATGGTGTGGTGGGTGTGTGTCGTCATAACAGTGCTAGGACTGTAAATATCAACTGTCATTCATGGGATGGTGGGTATGTGGGTGTCATTACAGTTCTTGGAGTGTAAATATCAACAATCATTTATGGGGTGGTGGGTATGTGGGTGTCTTTACAGTGCGTGGAGTGTAAATATCAACAGTCATTTATAGGGTGGTGGGTGTGTGGGTGTCATTACAGTGCTTGGACTGTAAATTTCAACAGTTATTCATGGGGTGGTGTTTGTGTGGGTATCATTATAGTGCTTGGGCTGTAAATATCAACAGTCATTCATGGGGTGGTGGGTATGTGGGTGTCATTACAGTGCTTAAAATGTAAATATCAACAGTCATTCATGGGGTGGTGGGTGTGTGGGTATCATTACAGTGCTTGGACTATAATTATAAACAGTCATTCATGGGAAAGGTGGGTGTGTGTGTGTGTCATTACAGTGCTTGACCTGTAAATATCAACAGTCATTAATGGGGTGGTTGGTCTGTGGGTGTCATTACAGTGCTTGGACTGTAAATGTCAACAGTCATTCATAAGGGGTAGGTGTGTGGGTATCATTACAGTGCTTGGACTGTAAATATCAACAGTAATTCATGGGGTGGCGAAAGTGAGGGTGTCATTACAGTGCTTGGACTGTAAATATCAACAGTCATTTATGGGGTTTTGGGTATGTGGGTGTCATTAAAGTGCTTAAAATGTAAATATCAACAGTCACTTATGGGGTGGTAGGTGTGTGGGTGTCATTACATTGATTGGATTGTAAATATAAACAGTCATTCATGGGGTGGTAGATGTGTGTGTGTTATTACAGTGCTTGACCTGTAAATATCAACAGTCATTAATGGGGTGGTGGGTCTGTGGGTGTCATTACTGTGCTTGGACTGTAAATGTCAACAGTCATTCATAGGGTGGTGGGTGTGTGGGTATCATTACAGTGCTTGGACTGTAAATATCAAAAGTCTTTCATTGGGTGGTAGGTGTGCGGGTGCCATTACAGTGCTTGGACTTTAAATATCAACAGTCATTCATGGGTCGGTGGGTATGTGGGTGTCTTTACATTGCTTGGACTGTAAATATCATCAGTCATTCATTGGGTGGTGGGTGTGATGGTGTCATTTCAGTGTTTAGACTGTAAAAATCAACAGTCATTCATGGGGTGGTGGGTGTGTGGGTATCATTACAATGCTTGGATTGTAAATATCAACAGTCATTTATGGGGTTTTGGGTATGTGGGTGTCATTAAAGTGCTTAAAATGTAAATATCAACAGTCATTTATGGGGTGGTAGGTGTGTGGGTGTCATTACAGTGACTGAATTGTAAATATAAACAGTCATTCATGGGGTGGTAGATGTGTGTGTGTTATTACAGTGCTTGACCTGTAAATATCAACAGTCATTAATGGGGTAGTGGGTCTGTGGGTGTCATTACAGTGCTTGGACTGTAAATGTCAACAGTCATTCATAAGGGGTATGTGTGTGGGTATCATTACAGTGATTGGACTGTAAATATCAAAAGTCTTTCATGGGGTAGTAGGTGTGTGGGTGCCATTACATTGATTGGACAGTAAAATCAACAGTCATTCATGGGGTGGTGGGGGTATTGGTGTAATTACAGTGCTTGGACTGTAAATATCAACTGTCATTCATGAAGTGGTGGGTGTGTGGGTATCATTACATTGCTTGGGCTGTAACTATCAACAGTCATTCATGGGTGGTGGGTGTGTGGGTGTCATTACAGTGTTTGGACTATAAATATCAACAGTCATTCATGATGTGGTGGGTGAATGGGTGTTATTACAGTGCTTAGACTGTAAATATCAACAGTCATTTATGATGTGGTGGGTGTGTGGGTATCATTACATTGCTTTGACTGTAAATATCATCAGTCATTCATGGGGTGGTGGGTGTGGGGGTGTCATTACAGTGCTTGGTCTGTAAATATCAACTGTAATTCACGGGTTGGTTGGTAAATGGGTGTCATTACAGTTCTAGGACTTTAAATATCAACAGACATTCATGGGTCGGTGGGTATGTGGGTGTCTTTACAGTGCTTGGACTGTAAATATCATCATTCATTCATGGGGTGGTGGGTGTGAGGGCATCATTTCAGTGTTTAGACTGTAAATATCAACAGTCATTCATGGGGTTGTGGGTGTGTGGGTATCATTACAATGCTTGGATTGTAAATATCAACAGTCATTCATGGGGTGGCGGGTGTGTGGGTGTCATTATAGTGTTTGGAGTATAAATATCAACAGTCATTCATAAGGTGGTGGGTGTGTAGGTGTTATTACAGTGCTTGGACGGTAATCTTCAACAGTCATTTATGGGGTGGTTGGTATATGGGTGTCATTACACTGCTTGGACTTTAAATATCAACAGTCATTCATGTGTCGGTGGGTATGTGGGTGTCTTTACATTGCTTGGACTGTAAATATCATCAGTCATTCATGGGGTGGTGGGTGAGTGGGTGTTATTACAGTGCTTAGACTGTAAATATCAACAGTCATTCATGATGTGGTGGGTGTGTGGGTATCATTACATTGCTTTGACTGTAAATATCATCAGTCATTCATGGGGTGGTGTGTGTGGGGGTGTCATTACAGTGCTTGGTCTGTAAATATCAACTGTAATTAATGGGTTGGTTGGTAAATGGGTGTCATTACAGTTCTAGGACTTTAAATATCAACAGTCATTCATGGGTCGGTGGGTATGTGGGTGTCTTTACAGTGCTTGGACTGTAAATATCATCATTCATTCATGGGGTGGTGGGTGTGAGGGCATCATTTCAGTGTTTAGACTGTAAATATCAACAGTCATGCATGGGGTTGTGGGTGTGTGGGTATCATTACAATGCTTGGATTGTAAATATCAACAGTCATTCATGGGGTGGCGGGTGTGTGGGTGTCATTATAGTGTTTGGAGTATAAATATCAACAGTCATTCATAAGGTGGTGGGTGTGTAGGTGTTATTACAGTGCTTGGACGGTAATCTTCAACAGTCATTTATGGGGTGGTGGGTGTGTGGGTGTCATTACAGTTCTTGGACTATAAATATTAATAATCATTCATGGGGTGGTGGGTGTGTGGGTGTCATTACAGTGCTTGGACTGTAAATATCAATAGCTATTCATGGTGTGGTGGGTGTGTAGGTGTCATTACAGTGCTTGGACTGTAAATATCAACTGTCATTCATGGGGTGGTGAGTATGTGGGTGTCATTACAGTGCTTGGAGTGTAAATATCAACAATCATTTATGGGGTGGTGGGTATGTGGGTGTCTTTACAGTGCTTGGACTGTAAATATCAACAGTAAATCATGGGGTGAAGAATGTGAGGGTGTCATTTCAATGTTTAGACTGTAAATATCAACAGTCATTCATGGGGTGGTGGGTGTGTGGGTATCATTACAATGCTTGGATTGTAAATATCAACAGTCATTCATGGGGTGGTGGGTGTGTGGGTGTCTTTACAGTGCTTGGACTATAAATTTCACTAGTCATTCATGGGGTGGTAAGTGTGTGGGTGTCATTACAGTGCTTGGACTGTAAATATCAATAGCCATTCATGGTGTGGTGGGTGTGTGTCGTCATAACAGTGCTAGGACTGTAAATATCAACTGTCATTCATGGGATGGTGGGTATGTGGGTGTCATTACAGTTCTTGGAGTGTAAATATCAACAATCATTTATGGGGTGGTGGGTATGTGGGTGTCTTTACAGTGCGTGGAGTGTAAATATCAACAGTCATTTATAGGGTGGTGGGTGTGTGGGTGTCATTACAGTGCTTGGACTGTAAATTTCAACAGTTATTCATGGGGTGGTGTTTGTGTGGGTATCATTATAGTGCTTGGGCTGTAAATATCAACAGTCATTCATGGGGTGGTGGGTATGTGGGTGTCATTACAGTGCTTAAAATGTAAATATCAACAGTCATTCATGGGGTGGTGGGTGTGTGGGTATCATTACAGTGCTTGGACTATAATTATAAACAGTCATTCATGGGAAAGGTGGGTGTGTGTGTGTGTCATTACAGTGCTTGACCTGTAAATATCAACAGTCATTAATGGGGTGGTTGGTCTGTGGGTGTCATTACAGTGCTTGGACTGTAAATGTCAACAGTCATTCATAAGGGGTAGGTGTGTGGGTATCATTACAGTGCTTGGACTGTAAATATCAACAGTAATTCATGGGGTGGCGAAAGTGTGGGTGTCATTACAGTGCTTGGACTGTAAATATCAACAGTCATTTATGGGGTTTTGGGTATGTGGGTGTCATTAAAGTGCTTAAAATGTAAATATCAACAGTCATTTATGGGGTGGTAGGTGTGTGGGTGTCATTACATTGATTGGATTGTAAATATAAACAGTCATTCATGGGGTGGTAGATGTGTGTGTGTTATTACAGTGCTTGACCTGTAAATATCAACAGTCATTAATGGGGTGGTGGGTCTGTGGGTGTCATTACTGTGCTTGGACTGTAAATGTCAACAGTCATTCATAGGGTGGTGCGTGTGTGGGTATCATTACAGTGCTTGGACTGTAAATATCAAAAGTCTTTCATTGGGTGGTAGGTGTGCGGGTGCCATTACAGTGCTTGGACTTTAAATATCAACAGTCATTCATGGGTCGGTGGGTATGTGGGTGTTTTTACATTGCTTGGACTGTAAATATCATCAGTCATTCATTGGGTGGTGTGTGTGATGGTGTCATTTCAGTGTTTAGACTGTAAAAATCAACAGTCATTCATGGGGTGGTGGGTGTGTGGGTATCATTACAATGCTTGGATTGTAAATATCAACAGTCATTTATGGGGTTTTGGGTATGTGGGTGTCATTAAAGTGCTTAAAATGTAAATATCAACAGTCATTTATGGGGTGGTAGGTGTGTGGGTGTCATTACAGTGACTGAATTGTAAATATAAACAGTCATTCAAGGGGTGGTAGATGTGTGTATGTCATTACAGTGCTTGACCTGTAAATATCAACAGTCATTAATGGGGTGGTGGGTCTGTGGGTGTCATTACAGTGCTTGGACTGTAAATGTCAACAGTCATTCATAAGGGGTATGTGTGTGGGTATCATTACAGTGATTGGACTGTAAATATCAAAAGTCTTTCATGGGGTAGTAGGTGTGTGGGTGCCATTACATTGATTGGACAGTAAAATCAACAGTCATTCATGGGGTGGTGGGGGTATTGGTGTAATTACAGTGCTTGGACTGTAAATATCAACTGTCATTCATGAAGTGGTGGGTGTGTGGGTATCATTACATTGCTTGGGCTGTAACTATCAACAGTCATTCATGGGTGGTGGGTGTGTGGGTGTCATTACAGTGTTTGGACTATAAATATCAACAGTCATTCATGATGTGGTGGGTGAATGGGTGTTATTACAGTGCTTAGACTGTAAATATCAACAGTCATTTATGATGTGGTGGGTGTGTGGGTATCATTACATTGCTTTGACTGTAAATATCATCAGTCATTCATGGGGTGGTGGGTGTGGGGGTGTCATTACAGTGCTTGGTCTGTAAATATCAACTGTAATTCACGGGTTGGTTGGTAAATGGGTGTCATTACAGTTCTAGGACTTTAAATATCAACAGACATTCATGGGTCGGTGGGTATGTGGGTGTCTTTACAGTGCTTGGACTGTAAATATCATCATTCATTCATGGGGTGGTGGGTGTGAGGGCATCATTTCAGTGTTTAGACTGTAAATATCAACAGTCATTCATGGGGTTGTGGGTGTGTGGGTATCATTACAATGCTTGGATTGTAAATATCAACAGTCATTCATGGGGTGGCGGGTGTGTGGGTGTCATTATAGTGTTGGGAGTATAAATATCAACAGTCATTCATAAGGTGGTGGGTGTGTAGGTGTTATTACAGTGCTTGGACGGTAATCTTCAACAGTCATTTATGGGGTGGTGGGTGTGTGGGTGTCATTACAGTTCTTGGACTATAAATATTAATAGTCATTCATGGGGTGGTGGGTGTGTGGGTGTCATTACAGTGCTTGGACTGTAAATATCAATAGCTATTCATGGTGTGGTGGGTGTGTAGGTGTCATTACAGTGCTTGGAGTGTAAATATCAACAATCATTTATGGGGTGGTGGGTGTCTTTACAGTGCTTGGACTGTAAATACCAACAGTAAATCATGGGGTGAAGAATGTGAGGGTGTCATTTCAGTGTTTAGACTGTAAATATCAACAGTCATTCATGGGGTGGTGGGTGTGTGGGTGTCATTACAGTGCTTGGAGTGTAAATATCAACAATCATTTATAGGGTGGTGGGTATGTGGGTGTCTTTACAGTGCTTGGACTGTAAATATCAACAGTAAATCAGGGGGTGAAGAATGTGAGGGTGTCATTTCAGTGTTTAGACTGTAAATATCAACAGTCATTCATGGGGTGGTGGGTGTGTGGGTGTCATTACAGTGCTTGGACTATAAATATCACTAGTCATTCATGAGGTGGTAAGTGTGTGGGTGTCATTACAGTGCTTGGACTGTAAATATCAATAGCCATTCATGGTGTGGTGGGTGTGTGTCGTCATAACAGTGCTAGGACTGTAAATATCAACTGTCATTCATGGGATGGTGGGTATGTGGGTGTCATTACAGTTCTTGGAGTGTAAATATCAACAATCATTTATGGGGTGGTGGGTATGTGGGTGTCTTTACAGTGCGTGGAGTGTAAATATCAACAGTCATTTATAGGGTGGTGGGTGTGTGGGTGTCATTACAGTGCTTGGACTGTAAATATCAACAGTTATTCATGGGGTGGTGTTTGTGTGGGTATCATTATAGTGCTTGGACTGTAAATATCAACAGTCATTCATGGGGTGGTGGGTATGTGGGTGTCATTACAGTGCTTAAAATGTAAATATCAACAGTCATTCATGGGGTGGTGGGTGTGTGGGTATCATTACAGTGCTTGGACTATAATTATAAACAGTCATTCATGGGAAAGGTGGGTGTGTGTGTGTGTCATTACAGTGCTTGACCTGTAAATATCAACAGTCATTAATGGGGTGGTTTTTGTGGGTGTCATTACAGTGCTTGGACTGTAAATGTCAACAGTCATTCATAAGGGGTGGGTGTGTGGGTATCATTACAGTGCTTGGACTGTAAATATCAACAGTAATTCATGGGGTGGCGGAAGTGTGGGTGTCATTACAGTGCTTGGACTGTAAATATCAACAGTCATTTATGGGGTTTTGGGTATATGGGTGTCATTAAAGTGCTTAAAATGTAAATATCAACAGTCATTTAAGGGGTGGTAGGTGTGTGGGTGTCATTACAGTGCTTGGACTGTAAATGTCAACAGTCATTCATAAGGGGTGTGTGTGTGGGTATCATTACAGTGCTTGGACTGTAAATATCAACAGTAATTCATGGGGTGGCGGAAGTGTGGGTGTCATTACAGTGCTTAGACTGTAAATATCAACAGTCATTTATGGGGTTTTGGGTATGTGGGTGTCATTAAAGTGCTTAAAATGTAAATATCAACAGTCATTTATGGGGTGGTAGGTGTGTGGGTGTCATTACAGTGCTTGGACTGTAAATATCAATAGCCATTCATGGTGTGGTAGGTGTGTGGCGTAATAACAGTGCTTGGACTGTAAATATCAACTGTCATTCATGGGGTGGTGGGTATGTGGGTGTCATTACAGTTCTTGGAGTGTAAATATCAACAATCATTTATGGGGTGGTGGGTATGTGGATGTCTTTACAGTGCGTGGAGTGTAAATATCAACAGTCATTTATAGGGTGGTGGGTGTGTGGGTGTCATTACAGTGCTTGGACTGTAAATATCAACAGTTATTCATGGGGTGGTGTTTGTGTGGGTATCATTATAGTGCTTGGACTGTAAATATCAACAGTCATTCATGGGGTGGTGGGTATGTGGGTATCAATACAATGCCTGGATTGTAAATATCAAAAGTCATTCATGGGGTGGTGGGTGTGTGGGTGTCATTACAGTGCTTGGACTATAATTATAAACAGTCATTCATGGGAAAGGTGGGTGTGTGTGTGTGTCATTACAGTGCTTGACCTGTAAATATCATCAGTCATTCATGGGGTGGTGGGTGTGATGGTGTCATTACAATGCTTGGATTGTAAATATCAACAGTCATTCATGGGGTGGCGGGTGTGTGGGTGTCATTATAGTGTTTGGAGTGTAAATATCAACAGTCATTCATAAGGTGGTGGGTGTGTAGGTGTTATTACAGTGCTTGGACGGTAATCTTCAACAGTCATTTATGGGGTGGTGGGTGTGTGGGTGTCATTACAGTTCTTGGACTATAAATGTTAATAGTCATTCATGGGGTGGTGGGTGTGTGGGTGTCATTACAGTGCTTGGACTGTAAATATCAATAGATATTTATGGTGTGGTTGCTGTGTGGGTGTCATTACAGTGCTTGGACTGTAAATATCAACTGTCATTCATGGGGTGGTGGGTATGTGGGTGTCATTATAGTGCTTGGAGTGTAAATATGAACAATCATTTATGGGGTGGTGGGTATGTGGGTGTCTTTACAGTGCTTGGACTGTAAATATCAACAGTAATTCATGGGGTGAAGAATGTGAGGGTGTCATTTCAGTGTTTAGACCGTAAATATCAACAGTCATTCATGGGGTGGTGGGTGTGTGGGTAGCATTACAATTGTTGGATTGTAAATATCAACAGTCATTCATGGGGAGGTGGGTGTGTGGGTGTCATTATAGTGATTGGAGTGTAAATATCAACAGTGATTTATAAGGTGGTGGGTGTGTAGGTGTTATTACAGTGCTTGGACTGTAAATTTCAACAGTCATTTATGGTGTGGTGGGTGTGTGGGTGTCATTACAGTGCTTGGACTATAAATATCAATAGTCATTCATGGGGTGGTAAGTGTGTGGGTGTCATTACAGTGCTTGGACTGTAAATATCAATAGCCATTCATGGTGTGGTAGGTGTGTGGCGTAATAACAGTGCTTGGACTGTAAATATCAACTGTCATTCATGGGGTGGTGGGTATGTGGGTGTCTTTACAGTTCTTGGAGTGTAAATATCAACAATCATTTATGTGGTGGTGGGTATGTGGATGTCTTTACAGTGCGTGGAGTGTAAATATCAACAGTCATTTATAGGGTGGTGGGTGTGTGGGTGTCATTACAGTGCTTGGACTGTAAATATCAACAGTTATTCATGGGGTGGTGTTTGTGTGGGTATCATTATAGTGCTTGGACTGTAAATATCAACAGTCATTCATGGGGTGGTGGGTATGTGGGTGTCATTACAGTGCTTAAAATGTAAATATCAACAGTCATTCATGGGGTGGTGGGTGTGTGGGTATCAATACAATGCCTGGATTGTAAATATCAAAAGTCATTCATGGGGTGGTGGGTGTGTGGGTGTCATTACAGTGCTTGGACTATAATTATAAACAGTCATTCATGGGAAAGGTGGGTGTGTGTGTGTGTCATTAAAGTGCTTGACCTGTAAATATCATCAGTCATTCATGGGGTGGTGGGTGTGATGGTGTCATTACAATGCTTGGATTGTAAATATCAACAGTCATTCATGGGGTGGCGGGTGTGTGGGTGTCATTATAGTGTTTGGAGTGTAAATATCAACAGTCATTCATAAGGTGGTGGGTGTGTAGGTGTTATTACAGTGCTTGGACGGTAATCTTCAACAGTCATTTATGGGGTGGTGGGTGTGTGGGTGTCATTACAGTTCTTGGACTATAAATATTAATAGTCATTCATGGGGTGGTGGGTGTGTGGGTGTCATTACAGTGCTTGGACTGTAAATATCAATAGATATTCATGGTGTGGTTGGTGTGTGGGTGTCATTACAGTGCTTGGACTGTAAATATCAACTGTCATTCATGGGGTGGTGGGTATGTGGGTGTCATTATAGTGCTTGGAGTGTAAATATCAACAATCATTTATGGGGTGGTGGGTATGTGGGTGTCTTTACAGTGCTTGGACTGTAAATATCAACAGTAATTCATGGGGTGAAGAATGTGAGGGTGTCATTTCAGTGGTTAGACCGTAAATATCAACAGTCATTCATGGGGTGGTGGGTGTGTGGGTATCATTACAATGCTTGGATTGTAAATATCAACAGTCATTCATGGGGAGGTGGGTGTGTGGGTGTCATTATAGTGATTGGAGTGTAAATATCAACAGTGATTTATAAGGTGGTGGGTGTGTAGGGGTTATTACAGTGCTTGGACTGTAAATTTCAACAGTCATTTATGGTGTGGTGGGTGTGTGGGTGTCATTACAGTGCTTGGACTATAAATATCAATAGTCATTCATGGGGTGGTAAGTGTGTGGGTGTCATTACAGTGCTTGGACTGTAAATATCAATAGCCATTCATGGTGTGGTAGGTGTGTGGCGTAATAACAGTGCTTGGACTGTAAATATCAACTGTCATTCATGGGGTGGTGGGTATGTGGGTGTCATTACAGTTCTTGGAGTGTAAATATCATCATTCATTCATGGGGTAGTGGGTGTAAGGGCGTCATTTCAGTGTTTAGACTGTAAATATCAACAGTTATTCATGGGGTTGTGGGTGTGTGGGTATCATTACAATGCTTGGATTGTAAATATCAACAGTCATTCATGGGGTGGCGGGTGTGTGGGTGTCATTATAGTGTTTGGAGTGTAAATATCAACAGTCATTCATAAGGTGGTGGGTGTGTAGGTGTTATTACAGTGCTTGGACGGTAATCTTCAACAGTCATTTATGGGGTGGTGGGTGTGTGGGTGTCATTACAGTTCTTGGACTATAAATATTAATAGTCATTCATGGGGTGGTGGGTGTGTGGGTGTCATTACAGTGCTTGGACTGTAAATATCAATAGCTATTCATGGTGTGGTTGGTGTGTGGGTGTCATTACAGTGCTTGGACTATAAATATCAACTGTCATTCATGGGGTGGTGGGTATGTGGGTGTCATTATAGTGCTTGGAGTGTAAATATCAACAATCATTTATGGGGTGGTGGGTATGTGGGTGTCTTTACAGTGCTTGGACTGTAAATATCAACAGTAATTCATGGGGTGAAGAATGTGAGGGTGTCATTTCAGTGTTTAGACCGTAAATATTAACAGTCATTCATGGGGTTGTGGGTGTGTGGGTATCATTACAATGCTTGGATTGTAAATATCAACAGTCATTCATGGGGAGGTGGGTGTGTGGGTGTCATTATAGTGATTGGAGTGTAAATATCAACAGTGATTTATAAGGTGGTGGGTGTGTAGGTGTTATTACAGTGCTTGGACTGTAAATTTCAACAGTCATTTATGGTGTGGTGGGTGTGTGGGTGTCATTACAGTGCTTGGACTATAAATATCAATAGTCATTCATGGGGTGGTAAGTGTGTGGGTGTCATTACAGTGCTTGGACTGTAAATATCAATAGCCATTCATGGTGTGGTAGGTGTGTTACGTAATAACAGTGCTTGGACTGTAAATATCAACTGTCATTCATGGGGTGGTGGGTATGTGGGTGTCATTACAGTTCTTGGAGTGTAAATATCAACAGTCATTTATAGGGTGGTGGGTGTGTGGGTGTCATTACAGTGCTTGGACTGTAAATATCAACAGTTATTCATGGGGTGGTGTTTGTGTGGGTATTATTATAGTGCTTGGACTGTAAATATCAACAGTCATTCATGGAGTGGTGGGTATGTGGGTGTCATTACAGTGCTTAAAATGTAAATATCAACAGTCATTCATGGGGTGGTGGGTGTGTGGGTATCAATACAATGCCTGGATTGTAAATATCAAAAGTCATTCATGGGGTGGTGGGTGTGTGGGTGTCATTACAGTGCTTGGACTATAATTATAAACAGTAATTCATGGGAAAGGTGGGTGTGTGTGTGTGTCATTACAGTGCTTGACCTGTAAATATCATCAGTCATTCATGGGGTGGTGGGTGTGATGGTGTCATTACAATGCTTGGATTGTAAATATCAACAGTCATTCATGGGGTGGCGGGTGTGTGGGTGTCATTATAGTGTTTGGAGTGTAAATATCAACAGTCATTCATAAGGTGGTGGGTGTGTAGGTGTTATTACAGTGCTTGGAAAATAATTTTCAACAGTCATTTAAGGGGTGGTGGGTGTGTGGGTGTCATTACAGTTCTTGGACTATAAATATTAATAGTCATTCATGGGGTGGTGGGTGTGTGGGTGTCATTACAGTGCTTGGACTGTAAATATCAATAGCTATTCATGGTGTGGTTGGTGTGTGGGTGTCATTACAGTGCTTGGACTGTAAATATCAACTGTCATTCATGGGGTGGTGGGTATGTGGGTGTCATTATAGTGCTTGGAGTGTAAATATCAACAATCATTTATGGGGTGGTGGGTATGTGGGTGTCTTTACAGTGCTTGGACTGTAAATATCAACAGTAATTCATGGGGTGAAGAATGTGAGGGTGTCATTTCAGTGTTTAGACCGTAAATATCAACAGTCATTCATGGGGTGGTGGGTGTGTGGGTATCATTACAATGCTTGGATTGTAAATATCAACAGTCATTCATGGGGAGGTGGGTGTGTGGGTGTCATTATAGTGATTGGAGTGTAAATATCAACAGTGATTTATAAGGTGGTGGGTGTGTAGGTGTTATTACAGTGCTTGGACTGTAAATTTCAACTGTCATTTATGGTGTGGTGGGTGTGTGGGTGTCATTACAGTGCTTGGACTATAAATATCAATAGTCATTCATGGGGTGGTAAGTGTGTGGGTGTCATTACAGTGCTTGGACTGTAAATATCAATAGCTATTCATGGTGTGGTAGGTGTGTGGCGTAATAACAGTGCTTGGACTGTAAATATTAACTGTCATTCATGGGGTGGTGGGTATGTGGGTATCATTACAGTTCTTGGAGTGTAAATATCAACAGTCATTTATAGGGTGGTGGGTGTGTGGGTGTCATTACAGTGCTTGGACTGTAAATATCAACAGTTATTCATGGGGTGGTGTTTGTGTGGGTATCATTATAGTGCTTGGACTGTAAATATCAACAGTCATTCATGGGGTGGTGGGTATGTGGGTGTCATTACAGTGCTTAAAATGTAAATATCAACAGTCATTCATGGGGTAGTGGGTGTGTGGGTATCAATACAATGCCTGGATTGTAAATATCAAAAATCATTCATGGGGTGGTGGGTGTGTGGGTGTCATTACAGTGCTTGGACTATAATTATAAACAGTCATTCATGGGAAAGGTGGGTGTGTGTGTGTGTCATTACAGTGCTTGACCTGTAAATATCATCAGTCATTCATGGGGTGGTGGGTGTGATGGTGTCATTACAATGCTTGGATTGTAAATATCAACAGTCATTCATGGGGTGGCGGGTGTGTGGGTGTCATTATAGTGTTTGGAGTGTAAATATCAACAGTCATTCATAAGGTGGTGGGAGTGTAGGTGTTATTACAGTGCTTGGACGGTAATCTTCAACAGTCATTTATGGGGTGGTGGGTGTGTGTGTGTCATTACAGTTCTTGGACTATAAATATTAATAGTCATTCATGGGGTGGTGGGTGTGTGGGTGTCATTACAGTGCTTGGACTGTAAATATCAATAGCTATTCATGGTGTGGTTGGTGTGTGGGAGTCATTACAGTGCTTGGACTGTAAATATCAACTGTCATTCATGGGGTGGTGGGTATGTGGGTGTCATTATAGTGCTTGGAGTGTAAATATCAACAATCATTTATGGGGTGGTGGGTATGTGGGTGTCTTTACAGTGCTTGGACTGTAAATATCAACAGTAATTCATGGGGTGAAGAATGTGAGGGTGTCATTTCAGTGTTTAGACCGTAAATATCAACAGTCATTCATGGGGAGGTGGGTGTGTGGGTGTCATTATAGTGATTGGAGTGTAAATATCAACAGTGATTTATAAGGTGGTGGGTGTGTAGGTGTTATTACAGTGCTTGGACTGTAAATTTCAACAGTCATTTATGGTGTGGTGGGTGTGTGGGTGTCATTACAGTGCTTGGAGTGTATATATCAACAATCATTTATGGGGTGGTGGGTATGTGGGTGTCTTTACAGTGCGTGGAGTGTAAATATCAACAGTCATTTATAGGGTGTTGGGTGTGTGGGTGTCATTACAGTGCTTGGACTGTAAATATCAACAGTTATTCATAGGGTGGTGTTTGTGTGGGTATCATTATAGTGCTTGGACTGTAAATATCAACAGTCATTCATGGGGTGGTGGGTATGTGGGTGTCATTACAGTGCTTAAAATGTAAATATCAAGAGTCATTCATGGGGTGGTTGGTGTGTGGGTATCAATACAATGCCTGGATTGTAAATATCAAAAGTCATTCATGGGGTGGTGGGTGTGTGGGTGTCATTACAGTGCTTGGACTATAATTATAAACAGTCATTCATGGGAAAGGTGGGTGTGTGTGTGTGTCATTACAGTGCTTGAACTGTAAATATCATCAGTCATTCATGGGGTGGTGGGTGTGATGGTGTCATTTCAGTGTTTAGACTGTAAATATCAACAGTCATTCATGGGGTGGTGGGTGTGTGGGTATCATTACAATGCTTGGATTGTAAATATCAACAGTCATTTATGGGGTTTTGGGTATGTGGGTTTCATTAAAGTGCTTAAAATGTAAATATCAACAGTCATTTATGGGGTGGTAGGTGTGTGGGTGTCATTACAGTGATTGAATTGTAAATATAAACAGTCATTCAAGGGGTGGTAGATGTGTGTATGTCATTACAGTGCTTGACCTGTAAATATCAACAGTCATTAATGGGGTGGTGGGTCTGTGGGTGTCATTACAGTGCTTGGACTGTAAATGTCAACAGTCATTCATAAGGGGTATGTGTGTGGGTATCATTACAGTGCTTGGACTGTAAATATCAAAAGTCTTTCATGGTGTAGTAGATGTGTGGGTGCCATTACATTGATTGGACAGTAAATATCAACAGTCATTGATGGGGTGGTGGGTGTATTGGTGTAATTACAGTGCTTGGACTGTAAATATCAACTGTCATTCATGAAGTGGTGGGTGTGTTGGTATCATTACATTGCTTGGGCTGTAACTATCAACAGTCATTCTTGGGTTGTGGGTGTGTGGGTGTCATTACAGTGTTTGGACTATAAATATCAACAGTCATTCATGAGGTGGTGGGTGAGTGGGTGTTATTACAGTGCTTAGACTGTAAATATCAACAGTCATTCATGATGTGGTGGGTGTGTGGGTATCATTACATTGCTTTGACTGTAAATATCAACAGTCATTCATGGGTCGGTGGGTATGTGGGTGTCTTTACAGTGCTTGGACTGTAAATATCATCATTCATTCATGGGGTGGTGGGTGTAAGGGCGTCATTTCAGTGTTTAGACTGTAAATATCAACAGTCATTCATGGGGTTGTGGGTGTGTGGGTATCATTACAATGCTTGGATTGTAAATATCAACAGTCATTCATGTGGTGGCGTGTGTGTGGGTGTCATTATAGTGTTTGGAGTGTAAATATCAACAGTCTTTCATAAGGTGGTGGGTGTGTATGTGTTATTACAGTGCTTGGACGGTAATCTTCAACAGTCATTTATGGGGTGGTGGGTGTGTGGGTGTCATTACAGTTCTTGGACTATAAATATTAATAGTCATTCATGGGGTGGTGGGTGTGTGGGTGTCATTACAGTGCTTGGACTGTAAATATCAATAGCTATTCATGGTGTGGTTGGTGTGTGGGTGTCATTACAGTGCTTGGACTGTAAATATCAACTGTTATTCATGGGGTGGTGGGTATGTGGGTGTCATTATAGTGCTTGGAGTGTAAATATCAACAATCATTTATGGGATGGTGGGTATGTGGGTGTCTTTACAGTGCTTGGACTGTAAATATCAACAGTAATTCATGGGGTGAAGAATGTGATGGTGTCATTTCAGTGTTTAGACCGTAAATATCAACAGTCATTCATAGGGTGGTGGGTGTGTGGGTATCATTACAATGCTTGGATTGTAAATATCAACAGTCATTCATGGGGTGGTGGGTGTGTGGGTGTCATTATAGTGATTGGAGTTTAAATATCAACAGTGCTTTATAAGGTGGTGGGTGTGTAGGTGTTATTACAGTGCTTGGACTGTAAATTTCAACAGTCATTTATGGTGTGGTGGGTGTGTGGGTGTCATTACAGTGCTTGGACTATAAATATCAATAGTCATTCATGGGGTGGTAAGTGTGTGGGTGTCATTACAGTGCTTGGACTGTAAATATCAATAGATATTCATGGTGTGGCAGGTGTGTGGCGTCATAACAGTGCTTGGACTGTAAATATCAACTGTCATTCATGGGATGGTGGGTATGTGGGTGTCATTACAGTTCTTGGAGTGTAAATATCAACAATCATTTATGGGGTGGTGGGTATGTGGGTGTGTTTACCGTGCATGGAGTGTAAATATCAACAGTCATTTATAGGGTGGTGGGTGTGTGGGTGTCATTACAGTGCTTGGACTGTAAATATCAACAGTTATTCATGGGGTGGTGTTTGTGTGGGTATCATTATAGTGCTTGGACTGTAAATATCAACAGTCATTCATGGGGTGGTGGGTATGTGGGTGTCATTACAGTGCTTAAAATGTAAATATCAACAGTCATTCATGGGGTGGTGGGTGTGTGGGTGTCATTACAGTGCTTGGACTGTAAATGTCAACAGTCATTCTTAAGGGGTGTGTGTGTGGGTATCATTACAGTGCTTGGACTGTAAATATCAACAGTAATTCATGGGGTGGCGGAAGTGTGGTTGTCATTACAGTGCTTGGACTGTAAATATCAACAGTCATTTATGGGGTTTTGGGTATGTGGGTGTCATTAAAGTGCTTAAAATGTAAATATCAACAGTCATTTAAGGGGTGGTAGGTGTGTGGGTGTCATTACAGTGATTGGATTGTAAATATAAACAGTCATTCAAGAAGTGGTAGATGTGTGTGTGTCATTACAGTGCTTGACCTGTAAATATCAACAGTCATTAATGGGGTGGTGGGTCTGTGGGTGTCATTACTGTGCTTGGACTGTAAATGTCAACAGTCATTCATAAGGGGTATGTGTGTGGGTATCATTACAGTGCTTGGACTGTAAATTTCAAAAGTCTTTCATGGGGTGGTAGGTGTGTGGGTGCCATTACATTGATTGGACAGTAAATATCAACAGTCATTCATGGAGTGGTGGGTGTATTCGTGTAATTACAGTGCTCGGACTGTAAATATCAATTGTCCTTCATGAGGTGGTGGGTGTGTGGGTATCATTACATTGCTTAGGCTGTAACTATCAACAGTCATTCAATGGGTGGTGAGTGTGTGGGTGTCATTACAGTGTTTGGACTATAAATATCAACAGTCATTCATGAGGTGGTGGGTGAGTGGGTGTTATTACAGTGCTTAGACTGTAAATATCAACAGTCATTCATGATGTGGTGGGTGTGTGGGTATCATTACATTGCTTTGACTGTAAATATCATCAGTCATTCATGGGGTGGTGGGTGTGATGGTGTCATTTCAGTGTTTAGACTGTAAATATCAGCAGTCATTCATAGGGTGGTGGGTGTGTGGGTATCATTACAATGCTTGGATTGTAAATATCAACAGTCATTCATGGGGTGGCGGGTGTGTGGGTGTCATTATAGTGATTGGAGTGTAAATATCAACAGTCATTCATAAGGTGGTGGGTGTGTAGGTGTTATTACAGTGCTTGAACTGTAAATTTCAACAGTCATTTATGGGGTGGTGTGTGTGTGGGTGTCATTACAGTGCTTGGACTATAAATATCAATAGTCATTCATGGGGTGGTGGGTGTGTGGGTGTCATTACAGTGCTTGGACTGTAAAAATCAATAGCCATTCATGGTGTGGTTGGTGTGTGGGTGTCAATACAGTGCTTGGACTGTAAATATCAACTGTCATTCATGGGGTGGTGGGTATGTGGGTGTCATTACAGTGCTTGGAGTGTAAATATCAACAATAATTAATGGGGTGGTGGGTATGTGGGTGTCTTTACAGTGCTTGGACTGTAAATATCAACAGTAATTCATGGGGTTAAGGGTGTCAGGGTGTCATTTCAGTGTTTAGACTGTAAATATCAACAGTCATTTATGGGGTGGTGGGTGTTTGGGTATCATTACAATGCTTGGATTGTAAATATCAACAGTCATTCATGGGGTGGCGGGTGTGTGGGTGTCATTATTGTGATTGGAGAGTAAATATCAACAGTCATTTATGAGGTGGTTGGTGTGTAAGTGTTATTACATTGCTTGGACTGTAAATTTCAACAGTCCTTTATGGGGTGGTGGGTGTGTGGGTGTCATTACAGTGCTTGGACTATAAATATCAATAGTCATTCATGGGGTGGTGGGTGTGTGGGTGTCATTACAGTGCTTGGACTGTAATTATCAATAGCCATTCATGGTGTGGTGGGTGTGTGGGTGTCATTACAGTGCATGGACTGTAAATATCAACTGTTATTCATGGGGTGTTGGTTATGTGGGTGTCATTACAGTGCTTGGAGTGTAAATATCAACAATCATTAATGGGGTGGTGGGTATGTGGGTGTCTTTACAGTGCTTCGGCTGTAAATATCAACAGTCATTTATAGGGTGGTGGGTGTGTGGGTGTCATTACAGTGCTTGGACTGTAAATATCAACAGTTATTCATTGGGTGGTGTTTTTGTGGGTATCATTATATTGCTTGGACTGTAAATATCAACAGTCATTCATGGGGTGGTGGGTGTGTGGGTATCATTACAATGCTTGGATTGTAAATATCAACAGTCATTCATGGGGTGGTGGGTATGTGGGTGTCATTACAGTGATTGGACTGTAAATATCAACAGTCATTCATGGGGTGGTGGGTGTGTTGGAGTAATTACAGTGCTTGGGCTGTAAATATCAACTGTCGCTCATTGGGGTGGTGGTTGTGTGGGTGTCATTACAGTGCTTGGGCTGTAAATATCAACAGTCATTCATGGGGTGGTGGGTGTGTGGGTATCATTACAATGCTTGGATTGTTAATATCAACAGTCATTCATTGGGTGGCGGGTGTGTGTGTTTCATACAGAACTTGGAGTGTAAATATCAACAGTCATTCATGGGGTTGTGGGTGTGTGGGTGTCATTACAGTGTTTGGACTGTAAATATCAACAGTTATTCATGAGGTGGTGGGTGTGTGGGTGTTATTACAGTGCTTGGACTGTAAATATCAATAGTCATTCATGGGGTGGTGGGTGTGTGGGTGTCATTACAGTGCTTGGACTGTAAATATTAATAGTCATTCATGGGGTGGTGGGTGTGTGGGTGTCATTACAGTGCTTGGACTGTAAACATCATCAGTCATTCATGGGGTGGTGGGTGTGTGGGTATCATTACATTGCTTTGACTGTAAATATCATCAGTCATTCATGAAGTGGTAGGTGTGTGGGTGTCATTACAGTGCTTGGACTGTAAATATCAACTGTCATTCATGGGGTGGTTGGTATATGGGTGTCATTACAGTGCTTGGACTTAAATATCAACAGTCATTAATGGGTTGGTGGGTATGTAGGTGTCTTTACAGTGCTTGGACTGTAAATATCAACAGTCATTCATGGGGTGGAGGGTGTGAGGGTGTCATTTCAGTGTTTGGACTGTAAATATCAACAGTCATTCATGGGGTGGTGGGTGTGTGGGTACCCTTACAATGATTGGATTGTAAATATCAACAGTCATTCATATGGTGACAGGTGTGTGGGTGTCATTATAGTGACTGGAGTGTAAATATCAACAGTCATTCATGAGGTGGTGGGTGTGTAGGTGTTATTACAGTGCTTGGAATGTAAATATCATCAGTCATTCATATGGTGGTGGGTGTGTGGGTGTCATTACAGTGCTTGGACTTTAAATATCAATAGTCATTCATGGGATGGTGGGTGTGTGGGTGTCATTACAGTGCTTGGACTGTAAATATCAACTTTCATTCATGGGGTGATGGGTTTGTGGGTGTCATTACAGTGCTTGGAGTGTAAATATCAACAATCATTTATGGGGTGGTGGGTATATGGGTGTCTTTACAGTGCTTGGACTGTAAATATCAACAGTCATTTATGGGGTGGTGGGTGTGTGGGTGTCATTACAGTGCTTGGACTGTAAATTTTAACAGTTATTCATGGGGTGGTGTTTGTTTGGGTATCATTCCAGTGCTTGGACTGTAAATATCAACAGTCATTAATGGGGTGGTGGGTATGTGGGTGTCATTACAGTGCTTAAAATGTAATTATCAACAGTCATTCAAAGGGTGGTAGGTGTGTGTGTGTCATTACAGTGCTTGGACTGTAAATGTCAACAGTCATTCATAAGGGGTGGGTGGTTGTGTTGGTGTCATTACAGTGCTTGGAATTAAAATATCAACAGTAATTCATGGAATGGCAGGAGTGTGGGTGTCATTACAGTGATTGGACTGTAAATATCAAGAGTCATTCCAGGGGTGGTTGGTGTGTGGGTGTCATTACAGGGTTTGGACTGTAAATATCAACAGTCATTCCTGGGGTGGTGGGTGTGTTGGAGTAATTACAGTGCTTGGAATGTAAATATCAACTGTCATTCATTGGGGTGGTGGGTGTTTGGGTGTCATGACAGTGTTTGAACTTTAAATATCAACAATCATTCATGGGTTGGTGAGTATGTGGATGTCTTTACAGTGCTTGGACTGTAAATATCAACAGTCATTCATGGGGTGGAGGGTGCGAGGGTGTCATTTCAGTGTTTGGATTGTATATATCAACAGTCATTCATGAGGTGGTGGGTGTGTGGGTATCATTACAATGCTTGGATTGTAAATATCAACAGTCATTCATGGGGTTACGGGTGTGTGGGTGTCATTATATTGATTGGAGTGTAAATATCTGCAGTCATTCATGAGGTGGTAGGTATGTGGGTGTCATTACAGTGTTTAAAATGTAAATATCAACAGTCATTCAAGAGGTGGTAGGTGTGTCTGTGTCATTACCGTGCTTGACCTGTAAATATCAACAGTCATTAATGGGGTGGTGGGACTGTAGGTGTCATTACAGTGCTTGGACTGTAAATATCAACTGTCATTCATGGGGTGGTTGGTATATGGGTGTCATTACAGTGCTTGGACTTAAATATCAACAGTCATTAATGGGTTGGTGGGTATGTAGGTGTCTTTACAGTGCTTGGACTGTAAATATCAACAGTCATTCATGGGGTGGAGGGTGTGAGGGTGTTATTTCAGTGTTTGGACTGTAAATATCAACAGTCATTCATGGGGTGGTGGGTGTGTGGGTACCCTTACAATGATTGGATTGTAAATATCAACAGTCATTCATATGGTGACAGGTGTGTGGGTGTCATTATAGTGACTGGAGTGTAAATATCAACAGTCATTCATGAGGTGGTGGGTGTGTAGGTGTTATTACAGTGCTTGGACTGTAAATATCATCAGTCATTCATATGGTGGTGGGTGTGTGGGTGTCATTACAGTGCTTGGACTGTAAATATCAACAGTTATTCATTGGGTGGTGTTTTTGTGGGTATCATTATATTGCTTGGACTGTAAATATCAACAGTCATTCATGGGGTGGTGGGTGTGTGGGTATCATTACAATGCTTGGATTGTAAATATCAACAGTCATTCATGGGGTGGTGGGTATGTGGGTGTCATTACAGTGATTGGACTGTAAATATCATCAGTCATTCAAGGGGTGGTAGGTGTGTGTGTGTCATTACAGTGCTTGACGTGAAAATTTTATCAGTCATTAATGGGGTGGGGGGTCTGTGGGTGACATTACAGTGCTTGGACTGTAAATGTCAACAGTCATTCATAAGGGGTTTGTGTGTGGGTATCATTACAGTGCTTGGACTGTAAATATCAAAAGTCTTTCATGAGGTGGTAGGTGTGTGGGTGCCATTACATTGATTGGACAGTAAATATCAACAATCATTCATGGGGTGTTGGGTGTGCTGGTGTAATTACAGTGCTTGGACTGTAAATATCAACTGTCATTCATAAGGTGGTGGGTGTGTGGGTATCATTACATTGCTTGGACTGTAACTATTAACAGTCATTCATGGGGTGGTGGGTGTGTGAGTGTAATTACAGTGCATGGACTGTAAATATGGACAGTCATTCATGGGTTGGTGGATGTGTTAGCATCATTACAGTGCTAGGAATGTAAATATCAACAGTCAATTATAGTTTGGTGGGTGTGTGGGTGTCATTACGGTGCATGGACTGTAAATATCAACAGTCATTCACGGGGTGGAGGGTGTGAGGGTTTCATTTAATTGCTTAGACTGTAAATATCAACAGTCATTCATGGGGTGGTGGGTGTGTGGGTATCATTACAATGCCTGGATTGTAAATATCAACAGTCATTCATTGGGTGGCGGGTGTGTGTGTTTCATACAGAGCTTGGAGTGTAAATATCAACAGTCATTCATAAGGGGTGGGTGTGTGGGTATTATTACAGTGCTTGGACTGTAAATATCAACAGTAATTCATGGGATGGTAGGTGTGTTGGTGTCATTGCAGTGCTTGGACTGTAAATATCAACAGTAATTCATGGGAAGGTAGGTGTGTTGGTGTCATTACAGTGATTGGACTATAATTATAAACAGTCATTTATTGGAAAGGACGGTGTGTGTGTGTGTCATTACAGTGCTTGACCTTTAAATATCAACAGTCAATATTGGGGTGGGTGGTCTGTGGGTGTCATTAGAGTGCTTGGACTGTAAATGTCAACAGTCATTCATAAGGGGTGGGTGTGTGGGTATTATTACAGTGCTTGTACTGTAAATATCAACAGTAATTCATGGGATGGTAGGTGTGTTGGTGTCATTGCAGTGCTTGGACTGTAAATATCAACAGTAATTCATGGGATGGTAGTTGTGTTGGTGTCATTACAGTGATTGGACTGTATATATCAAGAGTCATTCAAGGGGTGGTTGGTGTGTGGGTTTCATTACAGGGTTTGGACTGTAAATATCAACAGTCATTCATGGGGTGGTGGGTGTGTTGGAGTAATTACAGTGCTTGGGCTGTAAATATCAACTGTCGCTCATTGGGGTGGTGGTTGTGTGGGTGTCATTACAGTGCTTGGGCTGTAAATATCAACAGTCATTCATGGGGTGGTGGGTGTGTGGGTATCATTACAATGCTTGGATTGTTAATATCAACAGTCATTCATTGGGTGGCGGGTGTGTGTGTTTCATACAGAACTTGGAGTGTAAATATCAACAGTCATTCATGGGGTTGTGGGTGTGTGGGTGTCATTACAGTGTTTGGACTGTAAATATCAACAGTTATTCATGAGGTGGTGGGTGTGTGGGTGTTATTACAGTGCTTGGACTGTAAATATCAATAGTCATTCATGGGGTGGTGGGTGTGTGGGTGTCATTACAGTGCTTGGACTGTAAATATTAATAGTCATTCATGGGGTGGTGGGTGTGTGGGTGTCATTACAGTGCTTGGACTGTAAACATCATCAGTCATTCATGGTGTGGTGGGTGTGTGGGTATCATTACATTGCTTTGACTGTAAATATCATCAGTCATTCATGAAGTGGTGGGTGTGTGGGTGTCATTACAGTGCTTGGACTGTAAATATCAACTGTCATTCATGGGGTGGTGGGTATATGGGTGTCATTACAGTGCTTGGACTTAAATATCAACAGTCATTAATGGGTTGGTGGGTATGTAGGTGTCTTTACAGTGCTTGGACTGTAAATATCAACAGTCATTCATGGGGTGGAGGGTGTGAGGGTGTCATTTCAGTGTTTGGACTGTAAATATCAACAGTCATTCATGGGGTGGTGGGTGTGTGGGTACCCTTACAATGATTGGATTGTAAATATCAACAGTCATTCATATGGTGACAGGTGTGTGGGTGTCATTATAGTGACTGGAGTGTAAATATCAACAGTCATTCATGAGGTGGTGGGTGTGTAGGTGTTATTACAGTGCTTGGACTGTAAATATCATCAGTCATTCATATGGTGGTGGGTGTGTGGGTGTCATTACAGTGCTTGGACTTTAAATATCAATAGTCATTCATGGGATGGTGGGTGTGTGGGTGTCATTACAGTGCTTGGACTGTAAATATCAACTTTCATTCATGGGGTGATGGGTTTGTGGGTGTCATTACAGTGCTTGGAGTGTAAATATCAACAATCATTTATGGGGTGGTGGGTATATGGGTGTCTTTACAGTGCTTGGACTGTAAATATCAACAGTCATTTATGGGGTGGTGGGTGTGTGGGTGTCATTACAGTGCTTGGACTGTAAATTTTAACAGTTATTCATGGGGTGGTGTTTGTTTGGGTATCATTCCAGTGCTTGGACTGTAAATATCAACAGTCATTAATGGGGTGGTGGGTATGTGGGTGTCATTACAGTGCTTAAAATGTAATTATCAACAGTCATTCAAAGGGTGGTAGGTGTGTGTGTGTCATTACAGTGCTTGGACTGTAAATGTCAACAGTCATTCATAAGGGGTGGGTGGTTGTTTTGGTGTCATTACAGTGCTTGGAATTAAAATATCAACAGTAATTCATGGAATGGCAGGAGTGTGGGTGTCATTACAGTGATTGGACTGTAAATATCAAGAGTCATTCCAGGGGTGGTTGGTGTGTGGGTGTCATTACAGGGTTTGGACTGTAAATATTAACAGTCATTCCTGGGGTGGTGGGTGTGTTGGAGTAATTACAGTGCTTGGAATGTAAATATCAACTGTCATTCATTGGGGTGGTGGGTGTTTGGGTGTCATGACAGTGTTTGAACTTTAAATATCAACAATCATTCATGGGTTGGTGAGTATGTGGATGTCTTTACAGTGCTTGGACTGTAAATATCAACAGTCATTCATGGGGTGGAGGGTGCGAGGGTGTCATTTCAGTGTTTGGATTGTATATATCAACAGTCATTCATGGGGTGGTGGGTGTGTGGGTATCATTACAATGCTTGGATTGTAAATATCAACAGTCATTCATGGGGTTACGGGTGTGTTGGTGTCATTATATTGATTGGAGTGTAAATATCTGCAGTCATTCATGAGGTGGTGGGTGTGTAGGTGTTATTATAGTGCTTGGACTGTAAATATCAAAAGTCATTTATAGGGTGGTGGGTGTGTGGGTGTCATTACAGTACTTGGACTGTAAATATCAACAGTTTTTTATGTTGTGGCGTTTGTGTGGGTATCATTACAGTGCTTGGACTGTAAATATCAACAGTCATTTATGGGGTGGTAGGTATGTGGGTGTCATTACAGTGTTTAAAATGTAAATATCAACAGTCATTCAAGAGGTGGTAGGTGTGTCTGTGTCATTACCGTGCTTGACCTGTAAATATCAACAGTCATTAATAGGGTGGTGGGTCTGTGGGTGTCATTACAGAGCTTGGACTGTAAATGTCAACAGTCATTCATAAGGGGTATGTGTGTGGGTATCATTACAGTACTTGGACAGTAAATATCAAAAGTTTTTCATGGGGTGGTAGGTGTGTGGGTATCATTACATTGCTTGACCTATAACTATCAAAAGTCATTAATGGGGTGGTGGGTGTGTGGGTGTCATTACAGTGCATGGACTGTAAATATGGACAGTCATATATGGGTTGGTGGATGTGTTAGCATCATTACAGTGGTTGGACTGTAAATATCAACAGTCATTTATAGTTTGTTGGGTGTGTGGGTGTCATTATGGTGCATGGACTGTATATATCAACAGTCATTCATGGGGTGGAGGGTGTGAGGGTTTCATTTCAGTGCTTGGACTGTAAATATCAACAGTCATTTATGGGGTGGTGGGTGTGTGGTTATCATTACAATGCTTGGATTGTAAATATCAACAGTCATTCCTGGGGTGACGGGTGTGTGGGTGTCATTACAGTGCTTGACCTATAATTATAAACAGTCATTCATGGGAAAGGTGGGTGTGTGTGTGTGTCATTACAGTGCTTGACCTGTAAATATCAACAGTCATTAATGGGGTGGTTGATCCGTGGGTGTCATTACATTAATTGGACAGTAAATATCAACAGTCATATATGGGGTGTTTGGTGTGTGGGTGTCCTTATAGTGCTTGGACTGTAAATATCAAAAGTCATTCATGAAGTAATGGGTGTGTGGCTGTCATTACAGTGCTTGGACTGTAAATATCAACAGTCATTCATGGGTTGGTAGGTGTGTTGGTGTCATTACAGAGCTTGGACTGTAAATATCAACAGTTATTTATCGGGTGGTATTTGTGTGGATATCATTAAATTGCTTGGACTGTAAATATCAACAGTCATTCATGGGGTGGTGGGTATGTGGGTGTCATTACAGTGATTGGACTGTAAATATCATCAGTCATTAAAGGGGTGCTAGGTGTGTGTGTGTCATTACAGTGCTTGACCTGTAAATATAAACAGTCATTAATTGGGTGGTGGGTCTGTGGGTGTCATTACAGTGCTTGGACTGTATATGTCAACAGTCATTCATAAGGGGTATGTGTGTGGGTATCATTACAGTGCTTGGACTGTAAATATCAAAAGTATTTCATGGGTTGGTAGGTGTGTGGGTGCCATTACATTGATTGGACAGTAAATATCAACAGTCATTCATGGGGTGGTGGGTGTGTTGGTGTAATTACAGTGCTTGGACTGTAAATATCAACTGTCATTCATGGGGTGGTGGGTGTGTGGGCATCATTACATTGCTTGGGCTGTAACTATCAACAGTCATTCATGAGGTGGTGGGTGTGTGGGTGTCATTCCAGTGCATGGACTGTAAATATGGACAGTCAATCATGGGTTGATGGATGTGTTAGCATCATTACAGTGCTTGGACTGTAAATATCAACAGTCATTTATAGTTTGGTGGGTGTGTGGGTGTCATTACGGTGCATGGAGTGTAAATATCAACAGTCATTCATGGGGTGGAGGGTGTGAGGGTTTCATTTCAGTGCTTGGACTGTAAATATCAACAGTCATTCATGGGGTGGTGAGTGTGTGGGTATCATTACAATGCTTGGATTGTGAATATATCAACAGTCATTCTTGGGGTGGTAGGTGTGTGGGTGTCATTACAGTGATTGGACTGTAAATATCAACAGTCATTCAAGGGGAGGTAGATGTGTGTGTGTCATTATAGTGCTTGACCTGTAAATATCAACAGTTATTAATGGGGTGGCGGGCCTGTGTGTGTCATTACAGTGCTTAAAATGTAAATATCAACAGTCATTCAAAGGGTGGTATGTGTTTGTGTGTCATTACAGTGCTTGGACTGTAAATGTCAACAGTCATTCATAAGGGGTGGGTGGTTGTGTTGGTGTCATTACAGTGCTTGGAATGAAAATATCAACAGTAATTCATGGAATGGTAGGAGTGTGGGTGTCATTACAGTGATTGGATTGTAAATATCAAGAGTCATTCCAGGGGTGGTTGGTGTGTGGGTGTCATTACAGGGTTTGGACTGTAAATATCAACACTCATTCATGGGGTGGTGGGTGTGTTGGAGTAATTACAGTGCTTGGAATGTAAATATCAACTGTCATTCATTGGGGTGGTGGGTGTTTGGGTGTCATGACAGTGCTTGAACTTTAAATATCAACAATCATTCATGGGTTGGTGAGTATGTGGATGTCTTTACAGTGCTTGGACTGTAAATATCAACAGTCATTCATGGGGTGGAGGGTGCGAAGGTGTCATTTCAGTGTTTGGATTGTATATATCAACAGTCATTCATGGGGTGGTGGGTGTGTGGGTATCATTACAATGCTTGGATTGTAAATATCAACAGTCATTCATGGGGTTACGGGTGTGTGTGTGTCATTATATTGATTGGAGTGTAAATATCTGCAGTCATTCATGAGGTGGTGGGTGTGTAGGTGTTATTATAGTGCTTGGACTGTAAATATCAAAAGTCATTTATAGGGTGGTGGGTGTGTGGGTGTCATTACAGTACTTGGACTGTAAATATCAACAGTTTTTTATGTTGTGGCATTTGTGTGGGTATCATTAATGTGCTTGGACTGTAAATATCAACAGTCATTTATGGGGTGGTAGGTATGTGGGTGTCATTACAGTGTTTAAAATGTAAATATCAACAGTTATTCAAGGGGTGGTAGGTGTGTCTGTGTCATTACCGTGCTTGACCTGTAAATATCAACAGTCATTAATGGGGTGGTGTGTCTGTGGGTGTCATTACAGTGCTTGGACTGTAAATGTCAACAGTCATTCATAAGGGGTATGTGTGTGGGTATCATTACAGTACTTGGACTGTAAATATCAAAAGTCTTTCATGGGGTGGTAGGTGTGTGGGTATCATTACATTGCTTGGGCTATAACTATCAACAGTCATTAATGGGGTGGAGGGTGTGAGGGTTTCATTTCAGTGCTTGGACTGTAAATATCAACGGTCATTTATGGGGTGGTGGGTGTGTGGTTATCATTACAATGCTTGGATTGTAAATATCAACAGTCATTCCTGGGGTGACGGGTGTGTGGGTGTCCTTATAGTGCTTGGACTGTAAATATCAAAAGTCATTCATGAAGTAATGGGTGTGTGGCTGTCATTACAGTGCTTGGACTGTAAATATCAACAGTCATTCATGGGTTGGTAGGTGTGTTGGTGTCATTACAGTGCTTGGACTGTAAATATCAACAGTTATTTATCGTGTGTTATTTGTGTGGATATCATTAAATTGCTTGGACTATAAATATCAACAGTCATTCATGGGGTGGTGGGAATGTGGGTGTCATTACAGTGATTGGACTGTAAATATCATCAGTCATTAAAGGGGTGGTAGGTGTGTGTGTGTCATTACAGTGCTTGACCTGTAAATATAAACAGTCATTAATTGGGTGGTGGGTCTGTGGGTGTCATTATAGTTCTTGGACTGTATATGTCAACAGTCATTCATAAGGGGTATGTGTGTGGGTATCATTACAGTGCTTGGACTGTAAATATCAAAAGTATTTCATGGGTTGGTAGGTGTGTGGGTGCCATTACATTGATTGGACAGTAAATATCAACAGTCATTCATGGGGTGGTGGGTGTGTTGGTGTAATTACAGTGCTTGGACTGTAAATATCAACTGTCATTCATGGGGTGGTGGGTGTGTGGGCATCATTACATTGCTTGGGCTGTAACTATCAACAGTCATTCATGAGGTGGTGGGTGTGTGGGTGTCATTCCAGTGCATGGACTGTAAATATGGACAGTCAATCATGGGTTGATGGATGTGTTAGCATCATTACAGTGCTTGGACTGTAAATATCAACAGTCATTTATAGTTTGGTGGGTGTGTGGGTGTCATTACGGTGCATGGAGTGTAAATATCAACAGTCATTCATGGGGTGGAGGGTGTGAGGGTTTCATTTCAGTGCTTGGACTGTAAATATCAACAGTCATTCATGGGGTGGTGAGTGTGTGGGTATCATTACAATGCTTGGATTGTGAATATATCAACAGTCATTCTTGGGGTGGTAGGTGTGTGGGTGTCATTACAGTGATTGGACTGTAAATATCAACAGTCATTCAAGGGGAGGTAGATGTGTGTGTGTCATTATAGTGCTTGACCCGTAAATATCAACAGTTATTAATGGGGTGGCGGGCCTGTGGGTGTCATTACAGTGCTTGGACTGAAAATGTCAACAGTCATTCATAAGGGGTATGTGTGTGGTTATCATTACAGTGCTTGGACTGTAAATATGAAAAGTCTTTCATGGGGTGGTAGGTGTGTGGGTGCCATTACATTGATTCGACAGTAAATATCAACAGTCATTTATGGGGTGGTGGGTGTGTTGGTATAATTACAGTGCTTGGACTGTAAATATCAACTGTCAACCATGTGGTGGTGGGTGTGTGGGAATCATTACATTGCTTGGCTGTAAATATCAACAGTCATTAATGGGGTGGTCGGGGTGTGGGTGTCATTACAGTGCATGGACTGTATATATTGACAGTCATTAATGGGTTGGTTGATGACTGGGCATCATTACAGTGCTTGGACTGTAAATATCAGCAGTCATTTATAGTTTGGTGGGTGTGTGGGTGTCATTATGGTGCATGGACTGTAAATATCAACAGTCATTCATGGGGTGGAGGGTTTGTCGGTTTTAATTCAGTGCTTGGACTGTAAATATCAACAGTCATTCATGGGGTGGTGGGTGTGTGGGTATCATTACATTGCTTGGATTGTAAATATCAACAGTCATTCATGGGGTGGCGGGTGTGTGGGTGTCATTACAGTGTTTGGACTGTAAATATCAACAGTCATTTATAAGGTGGTGTGAGTGTGGGTGTTATTACAGTGCTTGGACTAAATATCAACAGTCATTCATGGGGTGGTGGGTGTGTGGGTGTCATTACAGTGCATGGACTGTAAATATCAATAGTATTTTATGGGGTGGTGGGTGTGTGGGTATCATTGCATTGCTTTGACTATAATATCATCTGTCATTCATGGGGTGGTGGGTGTGTGGGTGTCATTACAGTGCTTGGACTGTAAATATCAACTGTCATTCATTGGATGGTGGGTATGTGGGTGTCATTACAGTTCTTGGACTGTAAATATCAACAGTCATTCATGGGGTGGTGGGTGTGTGGGTGTCATTACAATGCTTGGACTGTAAATATCAACAGTCATTCATGGGGTGATGGGGGTGTGGGTGTCATTACAGTGCTTGGACTTTAATTATAACTGTCATTCATGGGAAAATTGGGTGTGTGTGTGGGTGTCATTACAGTGCTTGACCTGTAAATATCAACAGTCATTAATGGGGTGGTGGATCTGTGGGTGTCATTACAGTGCTTGGACTGTAAATTTACAGTCATTCATGGAGTGGTGGGTGTAATTACAGTGTTTGGAGTGTAAATATCAACAGTCATTCATATGGTGGTGGGTATGTGGGTGTCATTGCAGTGCTTGAACTGTAAATATCAACAGTCATTCATGGGGTGGTGGGTTCGTGGGTGTCATTACAGTGCTTGGACTGTAAATATCAACAGTCATTCATAAGTTGGTGGGTGTGTGGGTGTCATTACAGTGCTTGGACTGTAAATATCAAAAGTCTTTCATGGGGTGGTAGGTGTATGGGTGGCATTGTAGTGTACCATAAAATAGGTCGATTTTCTTTGATTGAGTGTGTAACCATTCTCTAATTATCTACCAGCCCTGTATTGTGATTCATTTACCATTACATTCCTTCATGCAGATAGCCTATGCACTTTCTTTCAGCATATTCTCTTTGCCATTTTGTGTAATATCATTGTCTGCATACTCTTGCAAAATTTCATGTATACAACATATGTATTATACATTTAATACCATAACCAAATACTCTTAGCTTTGTTAACGTCAGGTACGCAGAGAATTGTATATAGTGTTAATTTTTTTTTTACATTAAATCATTGGGAACTATTCACCCCATCTCTCTCTTCCTTGAGCACTTCTTAATGAGAGTTATAGACACTAACACTTCTTAAAGAGAGTTATAGGCACTAGCTCCTGAGGCTGAGAAGTGTAGTGGAGAAACCCTGACAGTGGCCCTTACACAGGAGCCTTCTTTAGGTAGCAGCACAACTTATAGTTGGTGGCTACACCACCCACCAACAAGTGGTGACCCCAGAGAGTGCAGCCGTCACCAACAAGTGGTGACCCCCGGAGAGTGCAGCTGTCACCAACAAGTGGTGACCCCCTGAGATTGCAGCCGTCACCAACAAGTGGTGACCCCAGGAGATTGCAGCCGTCACCAACAAGTGGTGACCCCCGGAGATTGCAGCCGTCACCAACAACTGGTGACCCCGGAGATTGCAGCCGTCACCAACAAGTGGTGATCCCAGGAGAGTGCAGCTGTCACCAACAAGTGGTGACCCCCGGAGAGAGCAGCTGCAGCAATCACCAACAAGTGGTGACCCCCGGAGAGTGCAGCTGCCGCGATCACCAACAAGAGTGGATCAAGCTGCAGTCTACAAGAACGCCTTTGCCCTGCAGTCACTATCAAGTAGTGACCTGGAGTGCTGCCGCTACCCTCCAATAGCCTACAAGAACGCCTTTGCCCTGCAGTCACCATCAAGAGGTGACTTGAGTTGCTACCTCTCCTGTGCAGCTGTTGCTCCCGCCACAGTGCCACTGTCCATCCTATCTACATTATCGCTGCGAACCCTGAGGCATCACCAGTCCACAGCAGCCATCTGTAAGCCTCCAACCATTGCTGCCTGCCATCCAACACCTATACACCACTGGTACTCGCGGCAGTCTAGCTACCAGCAACAGTGCTTCACCCTGGATTACAGTGCTTCACCTTGGATTACAGTGCTTCACCTTGGATTACAGTGCTTCGCCTTGGATTACAGTGCTTCACCTTGGATTACAGTGCCTCACCCTGGATTACAGTGTTTCACTATGGACGTGTATTGTCCTTTATTATTAGTGCCTTGTGTGTGAATTACAGTGCCAGTGTATTCAGCAGCATACTGATATAACCTGACTAACGCAGCTGCCGTGATATCAGGTAACCCTCGTCAGCATTTACACCCTGAGTTCACTGACCAGTATGTCTACTGAGGATCTCTCAAACTCAGGCAACCACACTGCCACTGCAGTAGCTATGAGAGCCCCTGCTTTCTGCAACCAAGACCCCACCATATGGTTCTCAATACTGGAGTGTGGTTTTGCTGCTTCTAATATCACGAGAAGCCTCACTAAATTCTCACATGCTGCAAGTCTGCTACCACCTGAAGTTCTCACTCAAGTATCTGATGTCATTACTTCAGCCTCAACCTCTGCTACGCCCTATGAAGATCTTAAGGCAGCAATTTTAAATCGCCGAGAGTTGCTATCAAGAGAAGAACTTGGTGGAGAGAAACCTACAGACTTACTACGTCGTATGAAAACACTGCTTGGTGACAAGTACCAGGCCTTTGATAAAGATCTTTTCAAACAACTGTTCTATCAACGCCTGCCACCTGACATTCAACGTGCTCTCATCAGTGTGAAAGGCAAGCTGCCGCCAGATGAGCTTGCCAATCTTGCAGATGACTACATGGCAACTCTTTCACCTGTACCAGCATCACCAATCTCCTCCATCACGACACAAGAAAATTCCCAAATTGCCCAGCTCGCCAATCTAATTTCCCAGCTTACAATGGAAGTCAGCAACCTGAAGAAACAAATCAACAACCACCCAAGTTCCCGACCCTCGACGCCAAACCGCCAACACCAGCGGTCACGTTCAAGGAGCACTTCAAACTTCTGCTACTACCATCGCAGGTTTAGGGATAAAGCTCTCAAGTGTGAAAAGCCTTGCAGCTACATGGCGTCAAACAACAACGGCGAACATTAACGCAGCATAATGTTTGCCATACTCAGTCTACGCTGCTCCACATCTTTGATCGCCGGTCCCATACCAAGTTCCTGGTAGACACCGGTGCCGACGTAAGTGTCCTCCCTGCTACAGCCAGCCAGCGGTCGCTACCTCCTTCTCTGCATCTCTATGCTGCTAATGGTACCAAGATACCTGTATACTCGCGGCAAACAGTGCATCTGGATCTGAACCTTCGCCGCTCTTTTCAATGGACATTCTACGTAGGAGCAGTGTCACAAGCCATCCTTGGTGCTGATTTTCTCCGTCACTTCAACCTGATGGTAGACGTAAGAGGACAAAAATTGGTCGACCCACTCACAGATATCTTTACAAATGCACAGCCAGCACCTGGTGACAGCACACACCTGTCTGCTATCAACCATGACCACAAGTTTGCTGACCTCCTCAAGTCATTCCCTATGCTGACACAACCCTACTCATCCAGCATACCTGCCAAGCATCACGTGACTCATCATATAGAGACTACCGGACCCCCAGTGCATGCCAAGGCCCGACGCTTAGCCCCTGAGCGTTATAAGAAAGCCAAAGCCGAGTTCGAATCTCTGATAAGTAAAGGCATTATACGGCCCAGCAGCAGCAACTGGTCGTCGGCTCTTCACATTGTTCCTAAGAAGACCGGAGACATACGACCTTGTGGTGACTACTGTGCCCTCAATTCACGCACCGTGGAAGATAGATATCCTGTGCCCAACATTCAAGAGTTCACTTCCCAACTCTCGGGTTCCACTATCTTCTCTCGGATCGACCTCGTCAAAGCATTTCATCAGATTCCAGTCCATCCCACTGACATCCCGAAGACGGCCATTATCACACCTTTTGGCATGTTTGAATACGTCCGGATGCCCTTTGGATTGCAGAACGCGGCACAAACGTTTCAACGCTTCATAGATGAGGTCCTTCGAGGTCTACCCTACTGTTTTGCCTACATAGATGACCTTCTCATTGCTAGTCCTGATGAAGCCAGCCACAAACAACACCTCTGCCAAGTCCTCCAGAGACTGCAAGATTATGGCATCCAAATCAACACAGACAAGTCCGAACTCGGTGTGACATCCCTTGAGTTCCTAGGTCACACAGTCTCTCCAGCAGGCATTGCTCCACTTCCCTCAAAGTGCGAGTCCATCCAGCAGTTTCCCAGGCCATCTACCCAACGCCAGCTCAAGGAATTCCTTGGGATGGTTAATTACTATAACCGCTTCATTCCACACTGCTCACTCCTGCTACGACCATTGTATGCCATGATTAAACCTTGCAAGAGAGGTCAATCTGTTACCCTCGTCTGGACTGAAGAAGCGGAAGCGGCCTTCCTCTCAACAAAACAGGCCCTCAGCGACGCTGCCACGCTCTCTTTCCCTGCAC
Source organism: Petrolisthes cinctipes (assembly GCA_033782935.1). Classification (NCBI taxonomy): domain Eukaryota; kingdom Metazoa; phylum Arthropoda; class Malacostraca; order Decapoda; family Porcellanidae; genus Petrolisthes; species Petrolisthes cinctipes. The sequence goes on along the minus strand of JAWQEG010000425.1, from coordinate 1,105,108 downwards.
CAGACGCAGAAACTTCAATTGCTACAGACGCCTCAAACATTGGTGTTGGTGCCGTCCTACAACAGCGTGTCGGTACATACTGGAAGCCAATTGCCTTCTTTTCCAAGAAACTCACCTCGGCGGAGTCGAAGTATAGCGCCTATGACAGGGAGCTACTTGCCATCTTCAAAGCTGTCAAGCGTTTTCGCTACTTCATCGAGGGACGCAGTTTCCACATCTACACTGACCACAAGCCACTCACTACAGCATTCCTCAGAAATAAGGAATCTTACACCCCACGACAAATGCGCCACATGGACTACATTGCCCAGTTTACCACGGATATATGATACGTCAAAGGTGCCGACAATGCCCCAGCTGATGCCCTCTCTCGAAACATCAGTACTGTAAAATCTTCTCCCATCGACTATGCCACCATTGCTGCTGATCAAGTCGGTGATGCTGAGGTTCAGCGACTGTTGGATAACCCTGCACTACAGATGAAGAAGATTACACTTCCAGACACCCAGGTCACACTGTACGCTGACACCTCCACCGACACTCTCCGTCCATACATACCAGAGAAACATCGACACCAGCTCTTCAAGAAGTTTACATGACCTCTCACACCCTGGAATCCGTGCCTCGCACCAGATGATGTCTTCCCGCTTCATATGGGAGGGCATAAATAAAGACGTCAGACACTGGGCATGCACATGTATACGCTGTCAAGCTTCCAAGGTCACACGCCATAAACACTCTCCTGCAGCCACCTTTACGCCAGTCACCGAGAGATTTGACCATGTCCACATAGACCTCGTTGGCCCACTTCCGTACTCCAATGGCTATCGATATTTACTCACCTGTGTGGACCGCTTCACACGCTGGCCTGAGGCAGTACCTCTCACCGACATCACCACGGATACTGTTGCACGTGCCTTCATCGCTACATGGGTGTCCAGGTTTGGTGTGCCTCTAAGCCTTACTTCTGACCGAGGTGGTCAGTTTGAGTCAGGCGTGTGGAATAAGGTCATGATACTCCTTGGCATCCGCCGATACAGGACCGCCAGCTATCACCCACAGGCCAACGGAACGGTCGAACGATTCCACCGCCAGCTGAAATCTTCCCTGGCAGCTTCAGCCCAGAGAGAAGATTGGTCAATAGCACTACCTTTTGTCCTCCTTGGTATCAGAACTTCACTCAAAACGGATCTGCACAACTCCTCTGCTGAGCTTGTATATGGCTCTACGCTCAGACTCCCAGGTGAGCTTCTCTCTGCCACACCAGACCCCGAGCCTTGCAGCTTTCAGGACTTTGCAACACACCTGAAAAATACCATGAAGTGCCTCCAGCCAGTGCAGCCTCGTACGTCCAACTCGAAGACCTTCGTTCACAGGACCTGGAAGCCTGCACACACGTCTTTGTTAGAGTCGATGCAGTCAAAAGGCCCCTTCAGCAGCCATATAAGGGCCCCTTCCAAGTAGTTCGCAGGACGAGGAAGAACTTCACCATCGACAAACATGGTTCTCAAGAAGTTGTGGCCGTAGACCGGGTCAAGCCTGCTTATATCCTGAATCCGGACTAGATGCTGCAAGCAGTGCAAGTGACTGTTTCTCCAACACATGCTGGAAACAACAAACTACGACACACAAGAGTATCGTTCCTCCTTCCTCGAAACTAGGGGGGGAGTATTGTAGTGTACCATAAAATAGGTCGATTTTCTTTGATTGAGTGTGTAACCACTCTCTAATTATCTACCAGCCCTGTATTGTGATTCATTTACCATTACATTCATTCATGCAGATAGCCTATGCAATTTCTTTCAGCATATTCTCTTTGCCATTTTGTGTAATATCATTGTCTGCATACTCTTGCAAAATTTCATGTATACAACATATGTATTATACATTAAATACCATAACAAAATACTCTTAGCTTTGTTAACGTCAGGTACGCAGAGAATTGTATATAGTGTTAATTTTTTTTTTACATTAAATCATTGGGAACTATTCACCGCATCTTTCTCTTCCTTGAGCACTTCTTAAAGAGAGATATAGACACTAACACTTCTTAAAGAGAGTTATAGACACTAGCTCTTGAGGCTGAGAAGTGTAGTGGAGAAACCCTGACAGTGGCCCTTACACAGGAGCCTTCTTTAGGTAGCAGCACAACTTATAGTTGGTGGCTACACCACCCACCAACACCATTACATTGATTGGACAGTAAATATCAACAGTCATTCATGGGGTGGAGGGTGTGAGGGTGTCCTTACAGTGCTTGGACTGTAAATATCAACAGTCATTCATGGGGTAATGGGTGTGTGGCTGTCATTACAGTGCTTAGACTCTAAATATCAACAGTCATTCATGGGTTGGTAGGTGTGTTGTTGTCCTTACAGTGCTTGGACTGTAAATATCAACAGTTATTCATGGGATGGTGGGTGTGTGGGTGTCATTACAGTGATTGGACTGTAAATATCAAGATTCATTCAAGTGGTGGTTGGTGTGTGGGTGTCATTATAGTGTTTGGACTGTAAATATCAACAGTCATTCATGGTGTGGTGGGTGTGTTGGAGTAATTACAGATCTTGGACTGTAAATATCAACTGTCATTTATTGGGGTGGTGGGTGTGTTGGTGTCATTACAGTGCTTGGGCTGTAAATATCAACAGTCATTCATAGGGTGGTGGGTGTGTGGGTGTCATTAAAGTGCATGGACTATAAATATGGACAGTCATTCATGGGTTGGTGGATGTGTGGGCATCATTACAGTGCTTGGACTGTAAATATCAACAGTCATTTAGAGTTTGGTGGGTGTGTGGCTGTCATTACGGTGCAAGGATTGTAAATATCAACAGTCATTCATGGGGGGGAGGGTGTGAGGGTGTCATTTCTGTGCTTGGACTGTAAATATCAACAGTCATTCATGGGGTGGTGGGTGTGTGGGTATCACTACAATGCTTGGATTTTAAATATCAACAGTCATTAATGGGGTGGCGGGTGTGTGGGTGTCATTACAATGATTGGAGTGTAAATATCAACAGTCATTCATAGGGTGGTGGGTGTGTGGGTGTCATTACAGTGTTTGTACTGTAAATATCAACAGTCATTCAGGAGGTGGTAGGTGTGCGGGTGTTATTACAGTGTTTGGACTGTAAATATCAACAGTCATTCATGGGGTGGTGGGTGTGTGGGTGTCATTACAGTGCTTGGACTGTAAATATCAACTGTCATTCATTAGATGGTGGGTATGTGGGTGTCATTACAGTTCTTGGACTGTAATTATCAATAGTCATTCATGGGGTGGTAGGTGTGTGGGTGTCATTACAGTGCTTGGACTGTAAATATCAACAGTCATTCATGGGGTGATGGGTGTGTTGGTGTCATTACAGTGCTTGGACTATAATTATTAACTGTCATTCATGGGAAAGATGGGTGTGTGTGTCATTACAGTGCTTGACCTGTAAATATCAACAGTCATTAATTGGGTGGTGGATCTGTGGGTGTCATTACAGTGCTTGGACTGTAAATTTACAGTCATTCATGGAGTGGTGTTTGTCATTACAGTGTTTGGACTGTAAATATCAACAGTTATTCATATGGTGGTGGGTATGTGGGTGTCATTGCAGTGCTTGAACTGTAAATATCAACAGTCATTCATAAGTTGGTGGGTGTGTGGGTGTCATTACATTGCTTGGACTGTAAATATCAAAAGTCTTTCATGGGGTGGTAGGTGTGTGGGTGCCATTACATTGATTGGACAGTAAATATCAACAGTCATTCATGGGGTGGAGGGTGTGAGGTGTCCTTATAGTGCTTGGACTGTAAATATCAACAGTCATTCATGGGTTGGTAGGTTTGTTGGTGTCCTTACAGTGCTTAAACTGTAAATATCAACAGTCATTCATGGGATGGTGGGTGTGTGGGTGTCATTACAGTGATTGGACTGTAGATATCAAGAGTCATTCAAGTGGTGGTTGGTGTGTGGGTGTCATTATAGTGTTTGGACTGTAAATATCAACAGTCATTCATAGTGTGGTGGGTGTGTTGGGGTAATTACAGATCTTGGACTGTAAATATCAACTGTAATTTATTGGGGTGGTGGGTGTGTTGGTGTCATTACAGTGCTTGGGCTGTAAATATCAACAGTCATTCATGGGGTGGTGGGAGTGTGGGTGTCATTAAAGTGCATGGACTGTAAATATGGACAGTCATTCATGGGTTGGTGGATGTGTTAACATCATTACAGTGCTTGGACTGTAAATATCAACAGTCATTTAGAGTTTTGTGGGTGTGTGGCTGTCATTACGGTGCATGGATTGTAAATATCAACAGTCATTCATGGGGTGGAGGGTGTGAGGGTGTCATTTCAGTTCTTGGACTGTAAATATCAACAGTCATTCATGGGGTGGTGGGTGTGTGGGTATCATTACAATGCTTGGATTTTAAATATCAATAGTCATTCATGGGGTGGCTGGTGTGTGGGTGTCATTACAGTGATTGGAGTGTAAATATCAACAGTCATTCATGGGGTGGTGGGTGTGGTAGTGTCATTACATTGCTTGGACTTTAAATATAAACTGTCATTTATGGGGTGGGTGGTGTGTGAGTGTCAATACAGTGCTTGACCTCTAAATATCAACAGTTATTCATGGGGTGGTGTTTGTGTGGGTATCATTACAGTGCTTGGACTGTAAATATCAACAGTCATTTATGGGGTGGTGGGTATGTGGGTGTCATTACAGTGCTTAAAATGTAAATATCAACAGTTATTTATAGGGTGGTAGGTGTGTGGGTGTCATTAGAGTGATTGGGCTGTAAATATCAACAGTCATTCAAGGGGTGGTAGGTGTGTGTGTGTCATTTCAGTGCTTGACCTGTAAATATCAACTGTCATTTATGGGGTGGTGGGTGTGTGAGTGTCATTACAGTGCTTGGGCTGTAAACATCAACAGTTATTCATGGGGTGGTGTTTGTGTGGATATCATTACAGTGCTTGGACTGTAAATATCAACAGTCATTCATGGGGTGGTGGGTATGTGGGTGTCATTACAGTGCTTAAAATGTAAATATCAACAGTCATTAATGGGGTGGTGGGTCTGTGGGTGTTATTACAGTGCTTGGACAGTAAAAGTCAACAGTCATTCATAAGGGGTATGTGTGTGGGTATCATTACAGTGCTTGGACTGTAAATATCAAAAGTCATTCATGGGGTGGTAGGTGTGTGGGTATCATTACATTGCTTGGGCTATAACTATCAACAGTCATTCATGGGGTGGTGGGTGTGTGGGTGTCATTACAGTGCATGGACTGTAAATATGGACAGTCATTCATGGGTTGGTGGATGTGTTAGCATCATTACAGTGCTTGGACTGTAAATATCAACAGTCATTTATAGTTTGGTGGGTGTGATTACTGTGCATGGACTGTATATATCAACAGTCATTCTTGGGGTGGAGGGTGTGAGGGTTTCATTTCAGTGCTTGGATTGTAAATATCAACAGTCATTCATTGGGTGGTGGGTGTGTGGGTGTCATTACAGTGCTTGGACTATAATTATAAACAGTCATTCATGGGAAAGGTGTGTAGTGGTACTTCACAATGACGTGAAGAGCAGCATGCTAAGAAAAACCCACTTTTTATAGACAAAAAGTATTTAATATGGACTTTTCGGAGGCAACTACCTCCCTCTTCAGCAGTACAGAGTTGAATGAAACATGAAAGGAAAATAAGTAGCTGACAGGGGGAGGGAGGGACAAGGTGTGTTCTGATGACAGACATACCACACCTCACCTCACCTCACCCAACCGACCCGACCTGGCCATTCCTCAGGGATCCGACCCCACATCTGGGAGGGATTTGACCACTTGTGCTCTCATTAATGGATCTAGTTTGAACATACCTTCGTTTAAGTTAAAATTTTTATAGTACTGTATACATACTGATTCTAATATTCTACGTTTCTTGAAATTGTTGCACTTAATTATCATTTTACCAGAATTCCAATCAATACAGTGGTTGTTGTCATATGCATGGACAAAGTTAGCATTATTTGGGTTACAATTCGTCATATCTCGTTTTTGTTCTTTCATTCTAACATCTAAAGATCTCCCAGTTTCACCTATGTAAACTAAGTCACAGTCTTTGCAAGGAATTTTGTATACTCCTGCTTGGGGCTGAACAGTGGCATTATTTCTTACAAGAGTAGTTTTGATACTAGAAGTATATTAGAAGGCTATGTTTACATCAAGTTCTCTGCTAACTGACTGAATTTTTTCCAGACTTTTTACATAAGGAAGACATAGATAAGGTTTCTTTTCTGACTGACATTTAGGAACATAGAAGGTTTTCCTAGCCTTATAATAAGCTTTTCTTATAAACCAATCAGGATATTTCAAGTTACGGAATATAATCCAAATTTTGTTGTTTTCTACCTCTAAATTTTGGGGGCTACAAATTCTTAATGCTCTGAGAAACAAGGTAGATATGACAGACATTTTGATAAGAGATAAGAGAAAAAATGAATGTACATATCACAATGAGTGGGTTTCCTATAGACAGTGAAAGTTGGGAAGTCATTAATTTTAGTAACCAAAACATCAAGGAAGGGTAGGGACCCATCAATTTCCCATTCAATTTTGTAATTGATTGATGGAACCAAGTCATTTAATTTGCAAAAGAAATCTTCAAAATTATTGAGACTGTTGGGCCAAAAAGAAAAAATGTCATCTACATACCTATGATTCCATTCCTAGGCGGTTTCGCTTGGCTGTGGAGAATTTAAGAAAAAACAACTCCATTTTCATAACTAAAGCTGACAGGAGCAACTCAGTTGTGATACTTGATAAAGTTAACTACGAAGAAAAGATGTTAAATCTATTAAATGACGTCACCACTTATGAAAAGTTGAGACCTTCTCCCTTAAAGCGTCTGTCCACCCAGTTCAACCGTACTGTGAAAGAACTACTCAATAATGTGCCCAACATCGATGCCAAATGGTTCATGCAAGTCAACCCTAAACTTCCACACATATATGGTCTACCCAAAACACATAAGAATGGTGTTCCTCTTCGCCCCATTGTTTCGTACTGTGGATCATTTAGCTACAAATTATCAAAATTCTTAGCCAATAAATTATCACCATTAGTGGGATGCATCTCAAGTTCACATATTAAAAATTCCTCAAATTTTATTGATAAAATTAAGTCTCTAAACCTAACTAATGGAAAAATGGTAAGTTTTGATGTAGATTCACTCTTCACTAAAGTGCCACTTAACGATGTATTATAATTTCTAAGTAGGAAAATGCCAGACTATGATTTAGATTAGGGTATGGCAATATCTTCCTTCCTTGAATTAATTAAACTTTGTGTTTCATCCAATGCTTTTTCTTTTAATGATAAATTCTTCATTCAGCGATTTGGCAATGCTATGGGGTCGCCATTATCCCCCATCCTTAGTAATTTGTATATGGATTTTTTTGAAACTGAGTTATTATCCAACATTGCACCCCCAAATCTAATATGGCATAGGTATGTAGATGACATTTTCTCCTTTTGGCTCAACAGTCTCAATAATTTTGAAGATTTCTTTTGCAAATTAAATGACTTGGTTCCATCTATCAATTTCAAAATTGAATGGGAAATTGATGGGTCCCTACCCTTCCTTGATGTTTTGGTTACTAAAATTAATGACTTCCCTACTTACACTGTCTATAGGAAACCCACTCATTGAGATATGTACATTCATTTTTTCTCTTATCTCTTATCAAAATGTCTGTCATATCTACCTTGTTTCTCAGAGCATTAAGAATTTGTAGCCCCCAAAATTTAGAGGTAGAAAACAACAAAATTTGGATTATATTCCGTAACTTGAAATATCCTGATTGGTTTATAAGAAAAGCTTATTATAAGGCTAGGAAAACCTTCTATGTTCCTAAATGTCAGTCAGAAAAGAAACCTTATTTATGTCTTCCTTATGTAAAAAGTCTGGAAAAAATTCAGTCAGTTAGCAGAGAAATTGATGTAAACATAGCCTTCAAATATACTTCTAGTATCAAAACTACTCTTGTAAGAAATAATGCCACTGTTCAGCCCCAAGCAGGAGTATACAAAATTCCTTGCAAAGACTGTGACTTAGTTTATATAGGTAAAACTGGGAGATCTTTAGATGTTAGAAAGAAAGAACATAAACGAGATATGACGAATTGTAACCCAAATAATGCACTCTTTGTCCATGCATATGACAACAACCACTGTATTGATTGGAATTCTGGTAAAATGATAATTAAGTGCAACAATTTCAAGAAACGTAGAATATTTTAGTCAGGATGTATATAGCACTATAAAATTTTTAACTTAAATGAAGGTATGTTCAAACTAGATCCATTAATGAGAGCACTAGTGGTCAAATCCCTCCCAGATGTGGGGTCGGATCCCTGAGGAATGGCCAGGTCAGGTCGGTTGGGTGAGGTGAGGTGATGTGTGGTATGTCTGTCATCAGAACACCCCTTGTCCCTCCCTCCCCCTGTCAGCTACTTATTTTCCTTTCATGTTTCATTCAACTCTGTACTGCTGAAGAGGGAGGTAGTTGCCTCCGAAAAGTCCATATTAAATACTTTTTGTCTAAAAAAAGTGGGTTTTTCTTAGCATGATGCTCTTCACGTCGTTGTGAATAACAACTACACACCTTTCCCATGAATGACTGTTTATAATTATAGTTCAAACACTGTAATGACATCCACAAACCCACCACCCCATGAATGACTGTTGATATTTACAATCCAAGCATTGTAATGATACCCACACACCCACCACCCCATGAATGATTGTTGATATTTACAGTCCAAGCACTGAAATGAAACCCTCACACCCTCCACCCCATGAATGACTGTTGATATATACAGTCCATGCACCGTAATCACACCCACCAAACTATAAATGACTGTTGATATTTACAGTCCAAGCACTGTAATGATGCTAACACATCCACCATCCAATGAATGACTGTCCATATTTACAGTCCATGCACTGCAATGACACCTACACACCCACCACCCAATGAATGACTGTTGATAGTTATAGCCCAAGCAATGTAATGATACCAACACACCTACCACCCCATATAAGACTTTTGATATTTACAGTCCAAGCTCTGTAATGACACCCACACACATACCCCTTATGAATGACTGTTGACTTTTACTGTCCAAGCACTGTAATGACACCCACAGACCCACCACCCTATTAATGACTGTTAATATTTACAGGTCAAGCACTGTAATGACACACACACACCTACCACCCCTTAAATGACTGTTGATATTTTCAGTGTAATCACTGTAATGACACCCACACACATACCACCCCATAAATGACTGTTGATATTTACATTTTAAGCACTGTAATGACACCCACATACCCACCACCCTATGAATGACTGTTGATATTTACAGTCCAAGCACTGTAATGACACTCACACACCAACCACCCCATAAATGACAGTTGATATTTACAGTCCAAGCACTGTAATGACACCCACAGACCCACCACCTCATGAACGACTGATGATATTTACAGTCAAAGCAATGTAATGATACCCACACACCCACCACCCCATGAATGACTGTTGAAATTTACAGTCCAAGCACTGTAATAACACCCACACACCCACCACCTCATGAATGACTGTTGATATTTACAGTCCAAACACTGTAATGACACCCACTCACCCACAACCCCATGAATGACTGTTGATATTTACACTCCAAGCACTGTATGAAACAAACACACCCGCCACCCCATAAATTACCGTTGATATTTACAATCCAAGCATTGTAATGATACCAACACACCCACCACCCCATGAATGACTGTTGATATTTATAGCCCAAGCACTGTAATGACACCCACACACCCACCACCCCAATGAATGACAGTTGATATATACAGTCCAAGCACTGTAATTACTCCAACACACCCACTACCCCATGAATGACTATTGATATTTACAGTCCAAACCATGTAATGACACCCACACACCAACCACCCCTTGAATGACTCTTAATATTTACAGTACAAGCACTGTAATTACTCCAACACACCCACCTCCCCATGAATGACTGTTGATATTTACAGTCCAAACCCTGTAATGACACCCACACACCAACCACACCTTGAATGACTCTTGATATTTACAATCCAATCACTGTAATGACACCAACACACCTATCATCCCATTAATTACTGTTGATATTTACAGTCCAAACACTGTAATGACACAAACACACCTACCATCCCATGAATGTCTGTTGATATTTACAGTCCAAGCACTGTAATGATACCCACACACTCACCCCTTATGAATGACTGTTGACATTTACAGTCCAAGCACTGTAATGACACCCACAGACCAACCACCCCATTAATAACTGTTGATATTTACAGGTCAAGCACTGTAATGACACACACACACCCACCTTTCCCATAAATGACTGTTTATAATTATAGTCCAAGCCCTGTAATGACACCCACACACCAACCACCCCATGAATGACTTTTGATATTTACAATTCAAGCATTGTAATAATACTCAAACACCCACTACCCCATAAATGACTGTTGATATTTACAGTCTAAGCAATGAAATGAAACCTTCACACCCTCCACCCCATGAACGACTGATGATATTTACAGTCAAAGCAATGTAATGATACCCACACACCTACCATCCCATGAATTACTGTTGATATTTACAGTCCATGCACCGTAATGACACCCACACACCCACCAATTTATAAATGACTGTTGATATTTATGGTCCAAGCACTGTAATGATGCTAACACAACCACCAACCCATAAATGACTGTCCATATTTACAGTTCATGCACTGTAATGACACCCACCACCCCATGAATGACTGTTGATAGTTACAGCCCAAGCAATGTAATGATACCCACACACCCAAGACCTCATGAATGACAGTTGATATTTACAGTCCAAGCACTGTAATTACACCAACACACCCACCACCCCATGAATGACTGTTGATATTTACTGTCCAATCAATGTAATGGCACCCACACACCTACCACCCCATGAAAGACTTTTGATATTTACAGTCCAAGCACTGTAATGATACCCACACTCATACTCCTTATGAATGACTGTTGACATTTACAGTCAAAGCACTGTAATGACACCCACAGATCCACCACCCTATTAATGACTGTTGATATTTACAGGTCAAGCACTGTAATGACATACACACATCGACCACCTCTTGAATGACTGTTGATATTTACATTTTAAGCACTGTAATGACACTCACATACCCACCACCCAATTAATGACTGTTGATATTTACAGTCCAAGCACTGTAATGATACCCACACAAACATCACCCCATGAATAACTTTTGATATTTACAGTCCAAGCACTGTAATCACACCCACACACCCACCACCCTATAAATGACTGTTGATATTTACAGTCCAAGCACTGTAAAGACACCCACATACTCACCTCCTCATGAATGACTGTTGATATTTACACTCCAAGCACTGTAATGACACCCACATACCCACCACCCCATAAATGAAAGTTGATATTTACAGTCCAAGCACTGTAATGACACCCACAAACCCACCACCCCATAAATGACTATTGATATTTACAGTCCAATCACTGTAATAACACCCACACACCCACCACCTCATGAATGACTGTTAATATTTACAGTCCAAGCACTGTAATGACACCCACACACTCACAACCCCATTAATGTCTGTTGATATTTACACTCCAAGCACTGTATGAAACACACACCTGCCACCCCATGAATGACTGTTAATATTTACAATCCAAGCAGTGTAATGATACCAACACACTCACCAACCAATTGATGACTGTTGATATTTACAGCCCAAGCACTGTAATGACACCCACACACCAACCACCCCTCGAATGACTCTTGATATTTACAGTCCAATCACTGTAATGACACCCACACACCTACCATCTAAAGAATTACTGTTGATTTTTACAGTCCAAGCACTGTAATGACACCCACAGACCCACCACCCCATTAATAACTGTTGATATTTACAGGTCAAGCACTGTAATGACACGCACAAACCTACCATCCCATGAATGACTGTTGATATTTACAGTCCAATCACTGTAATGACACCCACACACCTACCACACCATTAATGGCTGTTGATATTTACATTCTAAGCACTGCAATGACACCCACATACCCACAACCCCATGAATGACTGTTGATATTTAAAGTTCAAGCACTTTAATGATACCCACACAAACACCACCCCATGAATAACTGTTGATATTTACAGTCCAAGCTCTGTAATGACAACCACACACCCACCACCCCATAAATGACTGTTGATATTTACAGTCCAAGCACTGTAAAGACTCCCATATACCCACCACCTTATGAATGACTGTTGATATTTACATTCCAAGCACTTTAATGACACCCACATACCCACCACCCCATGAATGACAGTTGATATTTACAGTCCAAGAACTGTAATGACACCCACACACCCACCTCCCCATGAATGACTGATAATATTTACAGTCAAAGCAATGTAATGATACCCACACACCCACCACCCCATGAATGACTATTGATATCTACAGTCCAAGCACTGTAATGACACCCACACACCCACCACCCCATGAATGACTGATGATATTTACAGTCCAAGCACTGTAATAACACCCACACACCCACCACCTCATGAATGACTGTTGATATTTACTGTCCAAACACTGTAATGATCCCCACACACCCACCATCCCATGAATGACTTTTGATATTTACAATCCAAGCATTGTAATGATACCCACACACCCACCACCCCATAAATGACTGGTGATATTTACAGTCCATTTACTGTAATGACACCCACACACCTACCATCTCATGAATGACTGTTGATATTTACAGTCCAAGCACTGTAATGACATCAACACACCTACCAACCCATGAATGACTGTTGATATTTAGAGTTCAAGCAATGTAATGAGAGCCACACACCCACCACTTCATGAATGACTTTTGATATTTACAGTTTAAGCACTATAATGACACCCACACACCCAACACCCCATGAATGACTGTTGATATTTACAGTCAAAGCACTGTAATGATACCCACACAAACACCACCCCATGAATAACTGTTGATAATTTCAGTCCAAGCACTGTAATGACACTTACACACCTACCACTCAATAAATGACTGTTGATATTTACAGTCCAAGCACTATAATAACACCTACACACCCACAACCTCATGAATAACTGTTGATATTTACACTCCAATCACTATAATGACACACACACACCCGTAACCCCATGAATGACTGTTGATATTTACAGTCCAAACACTGAAATGACACTCTCACACCGTCCACCCCATGAATGACTGTTGATATTTACAGTCCAAGCACTGTAATGACATCCACATACCCACCAACCCATGAATGACTATTGATATTTAAAGTCCAAGCACTGTAATGACACCCATATGAAAACCATCCCATTAATGACAGTTGATATTTACAGTCCAAGCACTGTAATGACACCCACACACCCACCACTCCATGAATGACTGATGATATTTACAGTCCAAGCACTGTAATGACACCCACACACCCACCACCCCATGAATAACTGTTGATATTTACAATCCAAGCATTGTAATGATACCCACACACCCACCACCCCATGAATGACTGTTGATATTTACAGCCAAAGCACTGTAAAGACACCCACACTCCCACCACCCCAATGAATGACAGTTGATATTTACAGTCCAAGCACTGTAAATACTCCAACACACCCCCCATCCCATAAATGACTGTTGGTATTTTCAGTCCAAACCCTGTAATGACACCCACACACCAACCACCCCTTGAATGACTCTTGATATTTAAGGTTCAATCAGTGTAATGACACCCACACACTTACCATTCCATGAATTATTGTTGATATTTACAGTCCAAGCACTGTAATGACACCAACACACCAACCCACCCCTTATGAATGACTGTTGACATTTACAGTCGAAGCACTGTAATGACACACACACACCTACCACCCCTTTATTGACTGTTTATATTTACAGTCCAATCACTGTAATGACACCCACACACCTACCACCCCATGAATGACTGTTGATATTTACATTTTAAGCACTGTAATGACACCCACATACCCACCACCCCATGAATGACTGTTGATATTTACAGTCCAAGCACTGTAATGATACCCACACAAACACCACCCCATGAATAACTGTTAAAATTTACAGTCCAAGCACTGTAATGACACCAACACACCTACCAACCCATGAATGACTGTTGATATTTAGAGTTCAAGCAATGTAATGAGAGCCACACACCCACCACTTCATGAATGACTTTTGATATTTACAGTTTAAGCACTATAATGACACGCACACACCCAACACCCCATGAATGACTGTTGATATTTACTGTCCAATCAATGTAATGGCACCCAAACACCTACCACCCTATGAAAGACTTTTGATATTTACAGTCCAAGCACTGTAATGATACTCACACACCCACCCCTTTGAATGACTGTTAACATTTACAGTCCAAGCACTGTAATGACACGCACAGACCAGCCACCCCATTAATGACTGTTGATATTTACAGGTCAAGCACTGTAATGACACACACACACACACACACCCACCTTTCCCATGAATAAGTGTTGATATTTACAGTCCAAGCACTAAAATGAAACTCTCACACCCTCAACCCCATGAATGACTGTTGATATATACAGTCCATGCACCGTAATGACAACCACACACCCACCAATCTATAAAGGACTGTTGATATTTACAGTCCAAGCACTGTAATGATGCTAACACATCCACCAACCCATTAATGACTGTCCATATTTACAGTCCATGCACTGTAATGACACCAACACACCCACCACCCCATTAATGACTGTTGATAGTTATAGTCCAAGCAATGTAATGATACACACACACCTACCACCCCATGAAAGACTTTTGATATTTACAGTCCAAGAACTGTAATGATACCCACACACATACCCCTTATGAATGACTGTTGACCTTTACAGTCCAAGCACTGTAATGACACCCACAGACCCACCACCCCATTAATGACTGTTGAAATTTACAGGTCAAGCACTGTAATGACACACACACACCTACCACCCCTTAAATAACTGTTGATTTTTACAGTCCAATCACTGTAATGACACCCATACACATACCACCACATGAATGACTGTTGATATTTACATTTTAAACACTGCAATGACACCCACATACCCACCACCCCATGAATGACTGTTGATATTTACAGTCCAACCACTGTAATGATACCCACACAAACACCACCCCATGAATAACTGTTGATAATTTCAGTCAAAGCACTGTAATGACACCCACACACCCACCACTCAATAAATGACTGTTGATATTTACAGTCCAAGCACTATAATAACACCTACACACCCACAACCTCATGAATAACTGTTGATATTTACACTCCAATCACTATAATGACACACACACCCGTAACCCCATGAATGACTGTTGATATTTACAGTCCAAACACTGAAATGACACTCTCACACCGTCCACGCCATGAATGACTGTTGATATTTACAGTCCAAGCACTGTAAAGACATCCACATACCCACCAACCCATGAATGACTATTGATATTTAAAGTCCAAGCACTGTAATGACACCCATATGAAAACCATCCCATGAATGACAGTTGATATTTACAGTCCAAGCACTGTAATGACACCCACACACCCACCACTCCATGAATGACTGATGATATTTACAGTCAAAGCAATGTAATGATACCCACACACCCACCACCCCATAATTGTCTATTGATATTTACAGTCCAAGCACTGTAATGACACCCACACACCCACCACCCCATGAATAACTGTTGATATTTACAATCCAAGCATTGTAATGATACCCACACACCCACCACCCCATGAATGACTGTTGATATTTACAGCCCAAGCACTGTAATGACACCCACACTCCCACCACCCCAATGAATGACAGTTGATATTTACAGTCCAAGCACTGTAATTACTCCAACACACCCCCCATCCCATAAATGACTGTTGGTATTTTCAGTCCAACCCTGTAATGACACCCACACACCAACCACCCCTTGAATGACTCTTGATATTTAAGGTCCAATCAGTGTAATGACACCCACACACTTACCATTCCATGAATTATTGTTGATATTTACAGTCCAAGCACTGTAATGACACCAACACACCAACTCACCCCTTATGAATGACTGTTGACATTTACAGTCGAAGCACTGTAATGACACACACACACCTACCACCACATGAATGACTGTTTATATTTACAGTCCAATCACTGTAATGACACCCACACACCTGTTGATATTTACATTTAAGGCACTGTAATGACACCCACATACCCACCACCCCATGAATGACTTATGATATTTACAGTCCAAGCACTGTAATGATACCCACACAAACACCACTCCATGAATAACTGTTAAAATTTACAGTCCAAGCACTGTAATGACACCCACACACCCACCACCCCATGAATGACTGTTGATATTTACATTTCAAACACTGTAAAGACACCCACATACCCACCACCCCAATGAATGATTGTTGATATTTACACTCCAAGCAATGTAATGACACCCACATACCTACCACCCCATGAATGAAAGTTTATATATACAGTCCAAGCACTGTAATGACACCCACACACCCACCACCCCATGAATGACTATTGATATTTACAGTCCAAGCACGGTAATGACACCCACACGCCCACCACCATATGAATGACAATTGATATTGACAGTCCAAGCACTGTAATGACACTCACACACCCACCACCCCATGAATGACTGTTCATATTTACAGTCCCATCACTGTCATAACACCTACACACCCACCACCTCATAAATGACTGTTGATATTTACACTCCAATCACTATAATTATACCCACACACCTGCCACCCCATGAATGACTGTTGATATTTACAATCCAAGCACTATAATGACACCCACACACCCAACACCCCATGAATGACTGTTGATATTTACTGTCCAATCAATGTAATGGAACCCACACACCTACCACCCCATGAAAGTCTTTTGATATTTACAGTCCAAGCACTGTAATGACACCCACACACCAACCACCCAATGAATGACTGTTAATAGTTACAGCCCAAGCAATATAATGATAACCACACACCCACCACTTCATGAATGACTTTTGATATTTACAGTTTAAGCACTATAATGACACCCACAAACCCAACACCCCATGAATGACTGTTGATATTTACTGTCCAATCAATGTAATGGCACCCAAACACCTACCACCCTATGAAAGACTTTTGATATTTACAGTCTAAACACTGTAATGATACCCACACACCCACCCCTTTGAATGACTGTTAACATTTACAGTCCAAGCACTGTAATGACACGCACAGATCAGCCACCCCATTAATGACTGTTGATATTTACAGGTCAAGCACTGTAATGACACACACACACACACACACACACACCCACCTTTCCCATGAATAAGTGTTGATATTTACAGTCCAAGCACTAAAATGAAACTCTCACACCCTCAACCCCATGAATGACTGTTGATATATACAGTCCATGCACCGTAATGACAACCACACACCCACCAATCTATAAAGGACTGTTGATATTTACAGTCCAAGCACTGTAATAACACCCACACACCCGTCACCTCATAAATGACTGTTAATATTTACAGTCCAAACACTGTAATGACACCAACATATTTACAACCCCATAAATGACAGTTGATATTTACAGTCCAAGCACTGTAATGACACCCACACACCCACCCCTCCATGAATGACTGATGATATTTACAGTCAAAGCAATGTAATGATACCCACACACCCACCACCCCATAATTGTCTATTGATATTTACAGTCCAAGCACTGTAATGACACCCACACACCCACCACCCCATGAATACCTGTTGATATTTACAATCCAAGAATTGTAATGATACCCACACACCCACCACCCCATGAATGACTGTTGATATTTACAGCCCAAGCACTGTAATGACACCCACACACCCACCACCCCAATGAATGACAGTTGATATTTACAGTCCAAGCACTGTAATTACTCCAACACACCCCCCATCCCATAAATGACTGTTGGTATTTTCAGTCCAAATCCTGTACTGACACCCACACACCAACCACCCCTTGAATGACTATTGATATTTAAGGTCCAATCAGTGTAATGACACCCACACACTTACCACCCCATGAATGACTGTTGATATTTACATTTCAAACACTGTAAAGACACCCACATACCCACCACCCCATGAATGATTGTTGATATTTACACTCCAAGCACTGTAATGACACCCACATACCTACCACCCCATGAATGAAAGTTTATATATACAGTCCAAGCACTGTAATGACACCCACACACCCACCACCCCATGAATGACTATTGATATTTACAGTCCAAGCAAGGTAATGACACCTACACGCCCACCACCCTATGAATGACAATTGATATTTACAGTCCATGCACTGTAATGACACCCACACACCCACCACCCCATGAATGACTGTTGATATTTACAGTCCCATCACTGTAATAACATCTACACACCCACCACCTCATGAATGACTGTTGATATTTACACTCCAATCACTATAATGATACCCACACACCTGCCACACCATGAATGACTGTTGATATTTACAATCCAAGCACTATAATGACACCCACACACCCAAAACCCCATGAATGACTGTTGATATTTACTGTCCAATCAATGTAATGGCACCCACACACCTACCACCCCATGAAAGACTTTTGATATTTACAGTCCAAGCACTGTAATGACACCCACACACCCACCACCCCATGAATAACTGTTGATATTTACAATCCAAGAATTGTAATGATACCCACACACCCACCACCCCATGAATGACTGTTGATATTTACAGCCCAAGCACTGTAATGACACCCACACACCCACCACCCCAATGAATGACAGTTGATATTTACAGTCCAAGCACTGTAATTACTCCAACACACCCCCCATCCCATAAATGACTGTTGGTATTTTCAGTCCAAATCCTGTACTGACAACCACACACCAACCACCCCTTGAATGACTATTGATATTTAAGGTCCAATCAGTGTAATGACACCCACACACTTACCACCTCATGAATGACTGTTGATATTTACATTTCAAACACTGTAAAGACACCCACATACCCACCACACCATGAATGATTGTTGATATTTACACTCCAAGCACTGTAATGACACCCACATACCTACCACCCCATGAATGAAAGTTTATATATACAGTCCAAGCACTGTAATGACACCCACACACCCACCACCCCATGAATGACTATTGATATTTACAGTCAAAGCAAGGTAATGACACCCACATGCCCACCACCCTATGAATGACAATTGATATTTACAGTCCAAGCACTGTAATGACACCCACACACCCACCACCCCATGAATGACTGTTGATATTTACAGTCCCATCACTGTAATAACATCTACACACCCACCACTTCATGAATGACTGTTGATATTTACACTCCAATCACTATAATGATACCCACACACCTGCCACACCATGAATGACTGTTGATATTTACAATCCAAGCACTATAATGACACCCACACACCCAAAACCCCATGAATGACTGTTGATATTTACTGTCCAATCAATGTAATGGCACCCACACACCTACCACCCCATGAAAGACTTTTGATATTTACAGTCCAAGCACTGTAATGACACCCACACACCAACCACCCAATGAATGACTGTTAATAGTTACAGCCCAAGCAATATAATGATAACCACACACCCACCACCTCTTAAATGACAGTTGAAATTTACAGTCCAAGCACTGTAATTACACCAACACACCCACCACCCTAATTAATGACTGTTGATATTTACAGTCCACTCACTGTAATAACACCCACACACCTACCAACCTATGAATGACTGTTGATATTTACATTCTAAGCACTGCAATGAGACCCACATACCCAACACTCCATGAATGACTGTTGATATTTACAGTCCAAGCAATATAATGATACCCACACAAACACCACCCCATTAATAACTGTTGATATTTACAGTCTACGCACTGTAACGACACCCACACACTCACCACCCCATAAATGACGGTTGATATTTACAGTCTAAGCACTGTAAAGATAACCACATACCCACCACTCCATAAATGACTGTTGATATTTACACTCCAAGCACTTTAATGACAGCCACATACCCACCACCCCATGAATAACTGTTGATATTTACAGTCCAAGCACTGTAATGACACCCACACACCCACCACCCATTGAATGTCTGATGATATTTACAGTCAAAGCAATGTAATGATACCCACACACCTACCACCCTATGAATGACTATTGATATTTACAGTCCAAGCACTGTAATGACACCCACACACCAACCACCCCATGAATGACTGTTGATATTTACACTACAATCACTGTAATGACACCCACACACCTGCCACCCCATGAATTACTGTTGATATTTACAGTCCAAGCACTGTAATAATACCCACACTCCAACCCCTTATGAATGACTGTTGACATTTACAGTCCAAGCACTGTATTGACACCCACTTACCAACAACCCCATTAATGACTGTTGATATTTACAGGTCAAACACTGTAATGACACACACACACACACACACGCACCCACCTTTCCCATTAATGACTGTTGATATTTACATTTTAAGCACTGTAATGACACCCACATACCCACCAATTCATGAATGACTGTTGATATTTAAAGTCCAAGCACTCTAATGATACCCACACACCCACCAATCCATGAATGACTATTGATATTTATAGTCCAAGCACTGTAATGACACCCACACACCCACCACCACATGAATGACTGTTGATATTTACAGTCCAAGCACTGTAATAACACATACACACCCACCACCTCATGAATGACTGTTGATATTTACACTCCAATCACTATAATGACACCCACACACCCGCCACCCCATGAATGACTGTTGATATTTACAGTCCAAGCACTGTAATGACCCCAACACACCTATCATCCCATGAATTACTGTTGATATTTACAGTCCAAGCACTGTAATGATACTCACACACCCACCCCTTTTGAATGACTGTTGACATTTACAGTCCAAGCACTGTAATGACACCCACAGACCAACCACCCCATTAATGACTGTTGATATTTACAGTCTAAACACTGAAATGACACCCTCACACCCTCTACCCAATGAATGACTGTTGATATTTACAGTCCAAACACTGTAATGACACCAACACACCCACAACCCCATGAATGACAGTTGATATTTACAGTCCAAGTACTGTATGAAACACACACACCCGCCACCTCATGAATGACTGTTGATATTTTCAATCCAAGCATTGTAATGATACCCACACACGCACCACCCCATGAATGACTGTTGATATTTACAGCCCAATCACTGTAATGACACCCACACACCCACCACTCCAATGAATAACAGTTGATATTTACAGTCCAAGCACTGTAATTACTCCAACACACCAACCACCCGATGAATTACTGTTGATAGTTACAGCCCAAGCAATGTAATGATACCCACACACCCACCACCTAATGAATGACAGTTGATATTTACAGTCCAAGCACTGTAATGACCCCAACACACCTATCATCCCATGAATTACTGTTGATATTTACAGTCCAAGCACTGTAATGATACTCACACACCCACCCCTTTTGAATGACTGTTGACATTTACAGTCCAAGCACTGTAATGACACCCACAGACCAACCACCCCATTAATGACTGTTGATATTTACAGGTCAAGCCTTGTAATAACACACACACACACACCCTCCTTTCCTATGAATCATTGTTTATAATTATAGTCCAAGCACTGTAATGACACCAACACACCCACCACTCCATGAATGACTTTTGATATTTACAAACCAAGCATTGTAATGATACCCACACACCCACCACACTATGAATGACTTTTGATATTTACAGTCTAAGCAATTAAATAAAACCATCACACCCTCCACCCCATGAATGACTGTTGATATTTACAGTCCATGCACCGTAATGACACCCACACACCCACCAAACTATAAATGACTGTTGATATTTACAGTCCAAGCACTGTAATAATGCTATCACATCCACCAACCCATGAATGACTGTCCATATTTACAGTCCATGCACTGTAATGAAACTCACACACCCACCACCCAATGAATGACTGTTGATAGTTACAGCCCAAGCAATGTAATGATACCCACACACCCACCACCTCAAGAATGACAGTTGATATTTACAGTCCAAGCACTGTAATTACACCAACACACCCACCACTCCATGAATGACTGTTGATATTTACTGTCCAATCAATGTAATGGCGCCCACACACCTACCACCCCATGAAAGACTTTTGATATTTACAGTCCAAGCACTGTAATGATACCCACACACATACCCCTTATGAATGACTGTTGACATTTACAGTCCAAGAACTGTAATGACACCCACAGGCCCACCACCCCATTAATGACTGTTGAAATTTACAGGTCAAGCACTGTAATGACACACACACACCTACCACCCCTTGAATGACTGTTGATATTTACAGTCCAATCTCTGTAATGACACCCACACACCTACCACCCCATGAATGACTGTTGATATTTACATTTTAAGCACTGTAATGACACCCACATACCCACCAATTCATGAATGACTGTTGATATTTAAAGTCCAAGCACTCTAATGATACCCACACACCCACCAATCCATGAATGACTATTGATATTTATAGTCCAAGCACTGTAATGACACCCACACACCCACCACCACATGAATGACTGTTGATATTTACAGTCCAAGCACTGTAATAACACATACACACCCACCACCTCATGAATGACTGTTGATATTTACACTCCAATCACTATAATGACACCCACACACCCGCCACCCCATGAATGACTGTTGATATTTACAATCCAAGCATTGTAATGATATCCACACACCCACCACCCCATAAATGACTGTTGATATTTACAGTCTAAACACTGAAATGACACCCTCACACCCTCTACCCAATGAATGACTTTTGATATTTACAGTCCAAACACTGTAATGACACCAACACTCCCACAACCCCATGAATGACAGTTGATATTTACAGTCCAAGTACTGTATGAAACACACACACCCGCCACCTCATGAATGACTGTTGATATTTTCAATCCAAGCATTGTAATGATACCCACACACGCACCACCCCATGAATGACTGTTGATATTTACAGCCCAATCACTGTAATGACACCCACACACCCACCACTCCAATGAATAACAGTTGATATTTACAGTCCAAGCACAGTAATTACTCCAACACACCCACCACCCCATAAATGACAGTTGATATTTACAGTCCAAACCCTGTAATGACACCCACACACCAACCACCCGATGAATTACTGTTGATAGTTACAGCCCAAGCAATGTAATGATACCCACACACCCACCACCTAATGAATGACAGTTGATATTTACAGTCCAAGCACTGTAATGACCCCAACACACCTATCATCCCATGAATTACTGTTGATATTTACAGTCCAAGCACTGTAATGATACTCACACACCCACCCCTTTTGAATGACTGTTGACATTTACAGTCCAAGCACTGTAATGACACCCACATACCAACCACCCCATTAATGACTGTTGATATTTACAGGTCAAGCCTTGTAATAACACACACACACACACCCTCCTTTCCTATGAATCATTGTTTATAATTATAGTCCAAGCACTGTAATGACACCCACACACCCACCACCCCATGAATGACTTTTGATATTTACAATCCAAGCATTGTAATGATACCCACACACCCACCACCCCATGAATGACTGTTGATATTTACAGTCTAAGCAATGAAATGAAACCCTCACATCCTCCACCCCATGAATGACTGTTGATATTTACAGTCCATGCAACGTAATGACACCCACACACCCACCAAACTATAAATGACTGTTGATATTTAAAATCCAAGCATTGTAATGACACCCACACACCCACCGCCCAATAAATGACTTCTGATATTTAAAATCCAAGCACTGAAATGATACCCTCACACCCTCCACCATATGAATGACTGTTTATATTTATAATCCATGAACCGTAATGAAAGCCACACACCCACCTAACTCTAAATGACTGTTGATATTTACAGTTCAAGCACTGTAATGATGCCCACAGATCCACCAACCCATGAATGACTGTCCATATTTACAGTCCATGCACTTTAATGAAACCCACACAACCACCACCCTATGAATGACTGTTGATATTTACAGCCCAAGCACTGTAATGACACCAACACACCCACCACCCCAATAAATGACAGCTGATATTTACAGTCCAAGATCTGTAATTACTCCAACACCCCCACCACACCATGAATGACTATTGATATTTACAGTCCAAACACTATAATGACACCCACACAGCAACCACCACTTGAATGTTCTCTTGATATTTACAGTCCAATCACTGTAATGACGCCCACACACCCACTATCCAATGAATGACTGTTGATATTTACACTCCAAGCACTGTAAGGACACCCACACACCTACCAACCCATGAATGACTGTTAATATTTAGAGTCTAAGCACTGTAATGACACCCACACACCCACCACCTCATGAATGACTGTCGATATGAACAGTCCAAGCACTATAATGACACCCACACACCCAACACCTGATGAATGACTGTTGATATTTACTGTCCAAGCAATGTAATGACACCCACACACCTACCACCCCGTGAAAAACTTTTGATATTTACAGTCCAAGCACTGTAATGACACCCACACACCCACCACCCCATGAATGACTGTTGATATTTAAAGTCCAAGCACTGTAATGACACCCACACACCCGCCACCCCATGAATGACTGTTGATATTTACAGTTCAAGCACTGCTTTGACACCCACATACCCACCACCCTATAAATGACTATTGATATTTCCAGTCCAAGCCCTGTAATGAAACCCACAACTCCATGAATGACTGTTAATATTTACAGTCCAAGCACTGTAATGACAACCACAGATCCACCATCCCATTAATGACTGTTGATATTTACAGGTCAAGCACTGTAATGACACCAACACACACCCACCTTTCCCATGAATGACAGTTAATAATTATAGTCCAAGCACTGTAATGACACTCACACATCCACCACCCCATGAATGACTGCTGATATTTACAGTCCAAGAACTGTAATGACACCCACATACCCACCATCCCATTAATGACAGTTGATATTTACAGTCCAAGCACTGTGATGACACCCACACACCCACCACCCCATGAATGATTGTTGATATTTACAGTCCAAGCTCTGTAATAACACCCACACTCACACCACCTCATTTATGACTGTTGATATTTACAGTCCAAACACTTTAATGACACCCACACACCCATCCACCCATGAATGAACGTTGATATTTACACTCCAAACACTGTAATGACACCCACACCCCCGCCACCATATAAATGACTGTTGATATTTTCAATACAAGCATTGTAATGACACCCACACACCCACCACACCATGAATGACTGTTAATATTTAAAGTACAAACACTGATTTGAAACTTTCAAACCCTCCACCCGATGAATGACTGCTGATATTTACATTCCATGCACCGTAATGACACCCACACACCCACCAAACTAAAAATGACTGTTAATATTTACATTCCAAGCACTGTAATGATGTCCACACATCCACCAACCCAAAAATGACTGTCCATATATACAGTCCATGCACTGTAATGACACCCAAACACACACCACCCCATGAATGACTGTTGATATTTACAGCCCAAGCAATGTAATGATACCCACACACCCACCATCCCATGGTTGACAGTTGATATTTACAGTCCAAGCACTGAAATTATACCAACACACCCACCATCCCATGAATGACTGTTGATATTTACTGTCCAAGCACTGTAATGATACCCAAACACATACCACTTATGAATGACTGTTGACATTTACAGTCCAAGCACTGTAATGACACCCACAGACCCACCACCCCATTAATGACTGTTGATATTTACAGGTCAAGCACTGTAATAATACCCACACACATACCCCTTATGAATGACTGTTGACATTTACAGTCGAAGCACTGTAATGACACACACAGACCCACCACCCCATTAATGACTGTTGATATTTACAGGTCAAGCACTGTAATGACACACACACATCTACCACCCCTTAAATGACTGTTGATATTTACAATCCAAGCATTATAATGATACCCACACACAAACAACCCCATGAATGAATGTTAATATTTACAGTCCAATCACTGAAATAAAACCCTCACACCCTCCACCCCATGAATGACTGTTAATATTAACACTCCATGCACCGTAATGACACCCACACCGGAACCACCTCATAAATAATTGTTGATATTTACAGTCCAAGCACTGTAATGATACCCAAACACCCACCACCTCATGAATGACAGTTGATATTTACAGTCCAAGCACTGTAATTACACCAACACACCAACCACCCCATGAATGACTGTTGATATTTACTGTCCAATCAATGTAATGGCACCCAAACATCTACCACACCATGAAAGACTTTTGATATTTTCAGTCCAAGCACTGTAATGATACCCACACACATACCCCGTATTAATGACTGTTGACATTTACAGTCCAAGCACTGTAATGACACCCACAGACCCACCACCCCATTAATGACTGTTGATATTTACAGGTCAAGCACTGTAATGACACACACACACCTACGACCCCATGAATGACTGTTGATATTTACAGTCCAATCACTGTTTTGACACCCACACACCTACCATCCCTTAAATGACTGTTGATATTTACAGTCCACGCACTGTAAAGACACCCAAATAACAACCACCCCATGAATGACTGTTGATATATACACTCCAAGCACTGTAATGACACACACATACCTACCACCCCTTGAATGACTGTTGATATTTACAGTCCAATCTCGGTAATGACACCCACACACCTACTACCCCTTGAATGACTGTTGATATTTACATTCTAAGCACTGTAATGACACCGACATACCCACCACCCCATGAATGACTGTTGATTTTTACAGTCCAAGCACTTTAATGATACCCACACAAACACCACCCCATAAATAACTGTTGATATTCACAGTCCAAGCACTGTAATGACACCCAAACACCCACCACCCCATAAATAACTGTTGATATTTACAGTCCAATCACTGTAAAGACACCCACATACCCACCACCCCATGAATGACTGTTGATATTTACACTCCAAGCACTGTAATGAGACACACACACATACCACCCCTTGAATGACTGTTGATATTTACAGTCCAATCAGTGTATTGACACCCACACACCAACCACCCCATGAACGAATGTTGATATTTACATTCTAAACACTGTAATGACTCCCACATACCCACCACCCTATAAATGACTGTTGATATTTAAAATCCAAGCATTGTAATGACACCCACACACCAACCACCAAATGAATAACTGTTGATATATATAGCCCAAGCACTGTAATGACCCCCACACACCAACCAATAAATAAATGACAGTTGATATTTACCGTCCAAGCACTGTAATTACACCAACAAACCCACCACCCCATAAATGACTGTTGATATTTACAGTCCAAAAACTGTAATGACACCCATACACCCACCACCCCATGAATGAGTGTTGATATTTACAATCCGAGCATTATAATGATACCCACACACCCATCACCCCATGAATGACTGTTGATATTTACAGTCCAAGCACTGAAATGACAGCCACACACCCATCACCTCATGAATAACTGTTGATATTTACAGTCCATGCACCATAATGACAGCCACACACTAACCAAACTATAAGTGACTGTTAATATTTACAGTCCAAGCACTGTAATGATGCCCACATATCTATCAACCCATGAATGACTGTTTATATTCACAGTCCATGCACTGTAATGACACCCACACACCCACCACACCATTAATGACTGTTGATATTTATAGCCCAAGCAATGTAATGACACCCACACACCCACCACCCTATGAATGACAGTTGATATTTACAGTCCAAGCACTGTAATTACACCAACACACCCACCACCCCATGAATAACTGCTGATATTTACTGTCCAATCAATGTAATGGCACCCACACACTTACCAACCCCAAAAAGACTTTTGATATTTTCAGTCCAAGCAGTGTAATGATACCCACACACCCACCCCTTATTAATGACTGTTGACATTTACAGTCCAAGCACTGTAATGACACCCATAGACCCATCACCCCATTAATGACTGTTGATATTTACAGGTCAAGCACTGTAATGACACATACACAACTACCACCCCTTGAATGACTGTTGATATTTATAGTCCAAGCACTGTAATGATACCCACACACCCACGACCACATGAATGACTGTTGATATTTACAGTCCAAGCACTGTAATTACACACACACAATCCCCACCCTATGAATGACTGTTGATATTTGCAGTCCAAGCACTGTAATCACACCCACACCCCTACAACCCCATGAATGACTGTTGATATTTACAGTCCAAACACTGTAATGACACCCACACACCCACCACACCATAAATGACAGTTGATATTTTAAGCCAAAGCAATGTAATGACACCCACACACCAACCACCCCATGAATGACAGTTGATATTTACAGTCCAAGCACTGTAATTACACCAACACACCCACCACCCCATGAATGACTGTTGATATTTACTGTCCAATCAATGTAATGGCACCCACACACCTACCACCCCATAAAAGACTATTGATATTTTCAGTCCAAGCAGTGTAATGATACCCACACACCCACCCCTTATAAATGATTGTTGTCATTTACAGTCCAATCACTGTAATGACACCCACAGACCCACCACCCCATGAATGACTTGATTTTTACAGTCCAAGCACTGTAAGGACACCCACATACCCACCACCTCATAAATGACTGTTAATATTTACAGTCTAAGCATTGAAATGACACCTACACACCCACCACCCCATGAATGACTGTTGATATTTACAGTCCAAGCACTGTAATGTCACCCACACAATCCCCACCCTATGAATGACTGTTGATATTTGCAGTCCAAGCACTGTAATCACACCCACACCCCCACCACCCCATGAATGACTGTTGATATTTACAGTCCAAACACTGTAATGACACCCACACACCAACCACACCATAAATGACAGTTGATATTTTAAGCCAAAGCAATGTAATGACACTCACACACCAACCACCCCATGAATGACAGTTGATATTTACAGTCCAAGCACTGTAATTACACCAACACACCCACCACCCAATGAATGATTTTTGATATTTACTGTCCAATCAATGTAATGGCACCCACACACCTACCACCCCATAAAAGACTATTGATATTTTCAGTCCAAGCAGTGTAATGATACCCACACACCCACCCCTTATAAATGATTGTCGACATTTACAGTCCAATCACTGTAATGACACCCACAAACCCACCACCCCATTAATGACTGTTGATATTTACAGGTCAAGCTCTGTAATGACACATACACACCTACCACCCCTTGACTGACTGTTGATATTTAAAGTCCAATCACTGTAATGACAACCACATACCCACCACCCCATGAATGACTGTTGATATTTACAGTTCAAACACTGTAATGATACCCACACACCCACGACCACATTAATAACTGTTGATATTTACAGTCTAAGCACTGTAATGACACCCACACACCCACCACCCCATAAATGACTGTTGATATTTTCAGTCCAAGCACTGTAATGACACCCTCATACCCATCAAACCATGAATGACAGTTGATATTTACAGTACAAGCACTGTAAAGACAACCACACACCCACCACCCCATGAATGACTGATGATATTTACAGTCAAAGTAATGTAATGATACCAACACACCCAACACCCCATGAATGACTATTGATATTTACAGTCCAAGCACTGTAATGATACACACACACCCACCACCTCATGAATGACTGTTGATATTTACAGTCAAAACACTGTAATGACACCCACACAACCACCATCCCTTGAATGACTGTTGATATTTACAGACCAAGTACTGTAATGACACCCACACACCCGCCAACCCATGAATGACTGTTGATATTTACAGTTCAAGCACTGCAATGACACCCACATACCCACCACCCTATAAATGACTATTGATATTTCCAGTCCAAGCAATGTAATGACACCCAAAACTCCATGAATGACTGTTAATATTTACAGTCCAAGCACATTAATGACACCCACAGATCCACCACCCCATTAATGACTGTTGATATTTACAGGTCAAGCACTGTATGACACCAACACACACCCACCTTTCCCATGGATGACAGTTAATTATTTTAGTCCAAGCACTGTAATGACACTCACACATCCACCACCCCATGAATGACTGTTGATATTTATAGTCCAAGAACTGTAATGACACCCACATACCCACCATCCCATTAATGACAGTTGATATTTACAGTCCTAGCACTGTAATGACACCTACACAACAACCACCCCATGAATGATTGTTGATATTTACAGTCCAAGCTCTGTAAAAACACCCACACTCACACCACCTCATAATGACTGTTGATATTTACAGTCCAAACACTGTAATTACACCCACACACCCATCCACCTCATGAATGAACGTTAATATTTACACTCCAAGCACTGTAATGACACCCACACACCAGCCAACTAATGAATGACTGTTGATATTTTCAATCCAAGCATTGTAATGATACCCACACACCCACCACACCATGAAAGACTGTTAATATTTAATGTCCAAGCAATGATTTGAAACTTTCAAGCCCCTTCAACCCATGAATGACTGTCCATATATACAATCCATGCACTGTAAAGACACCCACACACCCACCACCCCTTAATTAAATAACTGTTGATATTTACAGTCCAATCACTGTAAAGACACCCACATACCCACCGCCCCATGAATGACTGTTGATATTTACACTCCAAGCACTGTAATGAGACACACACACCTACCACCCCTTGAATGACTGTTGATATTTACAGTCCAATCAGTGTATTGACACCCACACACCTACCACCCCATGAACAAATGTTGATATTTACATTCTAAGCACTGTAAAGACACCCACATACCCACCACCCCATGAGTGACTGTTGATATTTACACTCCAAGCACTGTAATGAGACACACACACCTACCACCCCTTGAATGACTGTTGATATTTACAGTCCAAGCTCTGTAATGACACCCACACACCCACCACCCCATGAATGACTGATGATATTTACAGTCCAAGCACTGTAATAACTCCCACACACCCACCACCATATGAATGACTGTTGATATTTACAATCCAAGCACTGTAATGATGCTAACACACCCACCACCCCATGAATGACTGTTGATATTTACACTCCAATCACTGTAATGACACCCACACACCCACCACCCCATGAATGACTGTTGATATTTAAAATCCAAGCATTTTAATGACACCCACACACCAACCACCCCATGAATAACTGTTGATATTTATAGCTCAAGCACTGTAATGACCCCCACACACCAACCACCAAATAAATGACAGTTGATATTTACAGTCCAAGCACTGTAATTACACCAACACACTCACCACCCCATGAATGACTGTTGATATTTACAGTCTAATCACTGTAATGTCACCCACACACCTACTATCCCATGAATGACTGTTGATATTTACAGTCCAATCACTGTAATGACACCTACACACCTAATACCCCATGAATGACTGTTGATATTTACAATCCAAGCATTGTAATGATACCCACACACCCACCGCTCCATAAATGACTGTTGATATTTACAGGTCAAGCACTGTAATGACACCCACACACCCACCATCCCATGAATGACTGTTAATATTTACAGTCCAAGCACTGTAATAACACCCGCACACTCACCACCTCAAGAATGACTGTTGATATTTACAGTCTAAACACTGTAATGACACCCATACACCCACCACCCCATGAATGACTGTGGATATTTACAATCCAAGCATTGTAATGATACCCACACACCCACCAACCCATGAATGACTGTTGATATTTACAGTCTAAGCACTGAAATGACAGCCACACACCCATCACCTCATGAATAACTGTTGATATTTACAGTCAATGCACCGTAATGACAGCCACACACTAACCAAACTATAAATGACTGTTAATATTTACAGTCCAAGCACTGTAATGATGCCCACATATCCATCAACCCATGAATGACTGTTCATATTTACAGTCCATGCACTGTAATGACACCCACACACCCGCCACACCATTAATGACAGTTGATATTTACAGCCCAAGCAATGTAATGACACCCACACACCCACCACCCTATGATTGAAAGTTGATATTTACAGTACAAACACTGTAATTACACCAACACACCCACCACCCATGAATAACTGTTGATATTTACTGTCCAATCAATGTAATGGCACCCACACATCTACCAACCCTTGAAAGACTTTTGATATTTTCAGTCCAAGCAGTGTAATGATACCCACACACCCACCCCTTATTAATTACTGTTGACATTTACTTTCCAAGCACTGTAATGACCCCCTTAGACCCACCACCCCATTAATGACTGTTGATATTTACCAGGTAAAGCACTGTAATGACACATACACACCTACCACTCCTTGAATGACTGTTGATATTTATAGTCCAAGAACTGTAATGATACCCACACACACACGACCACATGAATAACTGTTGATATTTACAGTCTAAGCACTGTAATTACACCCACACACCCACCACCCCATGAATGACTGTTGATATTTACAGTCCAAGCACTTTAAAGACACCCACACAACCCCCACCCTATGAATGACTGTTAATATTTGCAGTCCAAGCACTGTAATCATACCCACACCCCCACCACTAATGAATGACTGTTGATATTTACTGTCCAATCAATGTAATGGCACCCACACACCTACCACCCCATAAAAGACTATTGATATTTTCAGTCCAATCAGTGTACTGATACCCACACACCCACCCCTTTTAAATGACTTTTGTCATTTACAGTCCAAGCACTGTAATGACACCCAGAGACCCACCACCCCATTAATGACTGTTGATATTTACAGGTCAAGCACGGTAATGACACATACACACCTACCACCCCTTGAATGACTGTTGATATTTATAGTCCAATCACTGTAACGACACCCACATACCCACCACCCCATAAATGACTGTTGATATTTACAGTCCAACCACTGTAATGATACCCACACACCCACGACCACATGAATAACTGTTGATATTTACAGTCAAAGTAATGTAATGATACCCACACACCCAACACCTCATAAATGACTATTGATATTAACTGTCCAAGCACTGTAATGATGCACACACACCCACCACCTCACTAATGACAGTTGATATTTATAGTCAAAACACTGTAATGACACCCACACAACCACCACCCCATAAATGACTGTTGATATTTTTAGTCCAAACACTGTAATGACACCCACACACATACCACCCCATGAATGACTGTTGATATTTTCAGTCCAACCACTGTAATGACACCCACATACCACCACCTCATAAATGACAATTTAAATTTACAGTCCAAGCATTGTAATGACACCCACACACCCACCACCTTATGAATGACTATTGATATTTAATGTCCAAGCACTGTAATGACACCCACAAATCTACCATCCCATAAAAGACTGTTGATATTTACAGTCCAAGCACTATAATGACACCCACACACCCACCACCCCATGAATGACTGTTGATATTTATAGTCCAAACACTGTAATAACACCCACACAACCACCACCCCATAAATGACTGTTGATATTTTCAATCCAAGCACTGTAATGATACCAACACACAATCTACTCCATGAATGACTTTTGATATTTACAGTCCAAGCACTGTATTGACACCCATACACCCACCACCCCATGAATGACTGTTGATATTTATAGTCCAAGTGCTGTAATTACACCTACACACCCACCATCTAATGAATGACAGTTGATATTTATAGTCCAAGCACTGTAATGATACCCACACACCCACCACCCTATGAATGACTGTTGACATTTACAGTCCAAGCACTGTAATGACACCCACACCCACCAACCCATGAATGAATATTGATATTTACAGTCCAAACACTATAATGACACCCTCCCACCAACTACCCTAAGAATGACTGTTGATATTCACAGTCCAAGCACTGTAATAACACCCACACACCCACCACCCCATGAATGACTGTTGATATGCACAGTCCAAGCACTGTAATGATACCCACACACCCACCACCCTATGATTGACTGTTGATATTTACAGTCCAAGCACTGTAATGACACGGAAACACTCATCCCCCCTCATATGATTGTTGAAGTTTACAGTCTAAGCACTGTAATGACACCCACACATCCACCACCCCATAAATGACTGTTGATATTACCAGTCCAAGCACTGTAATGACAACCACATACCCACCACACTATAAATGACTGTTGATATTTACAGTCCAAGCACTGTAATGACACCCACGCACCCACAACCCCATGAATGACTGTTGATATTTACAATCCAAGCAATGTAATGACACCATCACACCCACCACCCCATGAATGACTGTTGATATTTACAGTCCAAATACTGTAATGACACCCACAAGCCCACCAGCCCTTGAATGACTGTTGATATATTTACAGTCAAAGCAATGAAATGACACCCACACACCTACCACCCTATGAATGACTGTTGATATTTACAGTCCAAGCGCTGTAATGACACCTACACACCCACCATTCCATTAATGACTGTTGATATTTACAGACCAAGCAATGTAATGAAACCCACACATACACCACCCCATGAATGACTATTGATATTGACAGTCCAAGCACTCTAATGACACCAACACACCCACCACCCCATAAATGACTGTTGATATTTATATTCCATGCACTGTAATGATGCCAATACACTCACCACCCCATATATGACTGTTGATGTTTACAGTCCAAGCACTGTAATGACACCTACCATCCTATGAAAGACTGTTGATATTTAAAGTCCATGCACTGTAATTACCACCTCATTCAAACCATCCCATGAATGACTGTTGATACTTACAGTCCAAGCACTGTAATGACACCCACACACCCACCACCCCATAAATGACTCTTGATATTTACAGTCCAACCACTGTGATGACACCCACATACCACCACCTCATAAATGACAGTTTAAATTTACAGTCCAAGCACTGTAATGACACCAACACACCAACCACCCCATGAATGACTGTTGATATTTACAGACCAAGCAATGTAATGAAACCCACACATCCACCACCCCATGAATGACTATTGATATTGACAGTCCAAGCAGTCTAATGATACCAACACACCATCCACCCCATAAATGACTGTTGATATTTACATTCCAAGCACTGTAATGACACAGATACACTCACCACCCCATATATGACTGTTGATGTTTACAGTCCAAGCACTGTAATGACACCCACCACCCTATGAATGACTGTTGATATTTACAGTCCATGCACTGTAATTACCCCCTCACACAAACCATCCTATGAATGACTGTTGATATTTACAGTCCAAGCACTGTAATGACACCCACACACCCACCACCCTATGAATGACTGTTGATATTTACAGTCCAACCACTGTAATGACACCCACATACCTAGCAACCCTTGAATGACTGTTGATATTTTGAATCCAAGCACTGTAATAACAGCCACATACCCACCACCCCATAAATGACTGTTGATATTTACAGTCCAAACACTGTAATGACCCCCACACACCCACCAACCCCTTGAATGATTGTTGATATTTACAGTCCAAGCACTGTAATGACACTCGAACACCCACCACCCTATGAATGACTTTTGAAATTTCCAGTCCGGACAATGTAATGATGCCCACACACCCACCACCCCTTGAATCACTGTTGATATTTACAGTCCAAGCACTGTAATGACACCCTCGCACCAACCACCCCATAAATGACTGTTGATATTTACATTCCAAGCACTGTAATGACATCGACACACTCACCACCCCATATATGATTGTTGATGTCCACAGTCCAAGCACGGTAATGACACCTACCACTTTATTAATGACTGTTGATATTTACAATCCATGCACTGTAATTACCCCCTCACAAAAACCACCCCATAAATGACTGTTGATATTTACAGTCCATGCACTGTAATGACACCCATACACCCACTATCCCATGAATGACTCTTGATATTTACAGTCCAACCACTGTAATGACACCCACATACCACCACCCCATAAATGAAAGTTTAAATTTACAGTCCAAGCACTGTAATGACACCCACACACCAACTACCCCATGAATGACTATTGATATTTACAGTCCAAGCACTGAAATGACAACCACACATCCACCACCCCATAAATGACTGTTGAAATTACCAGTCCAAGCACTGTAATGACAACTACACACCCACCACTCTATGAGTGACTGTTGATATTTACAGTCCAAACACTGTAATGACCCCCACACACCCACCCACCCCTTGAATGACTGTTGATATTTACAGTCCAAGCACTGTAATGACACTCACAAACCCACCACCCTATGAATGACTTTTGAAATTTCCAGTCCGGACAATGTAATGACGCCCACACACCCACCACCCCTTGAATGACTGTTGATATTTACAGTCCAAGCACTGTAATGACACCCACAGACCCACCACCCCATGAATGACTTGATATTTCCAGTACAAGCACTGTAATGACACCCATACACCCACCACCTCATGAATGACTGTTGATATTTACAATCCAAGCATTATAATGACAACCACACACCCACCACCTCATGAATGACTGTTGATAATTACTGTCCAATTAATATAATGACACCCACACACCCACCACCCCATAAATGACTGTTGATATTTACAGTCCAAGCAGTAAAATGACACCCACTCACCCACCAACCTATGAATGACTGTTGATATTTACAGTCCAAGCACTGTAATGACATGGACACACTTACCACCCCTTAAATGACTGTTGATGTTTACAGTCTAAGCACTGTAATGACCCACACACACCCACCTACCTCTTTAAGGACTGTTGATGTTTACAGTCCAAGCTCTGTAATGACACTCACACACCCACCACCCCATGAAAGACTATTGATATTTTTAGTCCAAACACTGTAATGATACCCACGCACCAACCACCCCATGAATGACTGTTGATATTTACAGTCCGAGCACTGTAATGACACCCACACACCAACCACCCCATGAATGACTGTTGATATTTACAGTCCAAGCACTGTAATGACACCCACATACCCACCACCTCATGAATGACTGTTGATATTTACAATCCAAGCATTATAATGACACCCACAAACCCACCACCCAATGAATGACTGTTGATATTTACTGTCCATTTAATATAATGACACCCACACACCCACCAACACATAAATGACTGTTGATATTTACACTCCAAGCAATAAAATGACACCCACACACCCACAACTCCATGAATGACTGTTGATATTTACAGTCCAAGCACTGTAATGACATGGACACACTTACCACCCCTTTAATGACTGTTGATGTTTACAGTCTAAGCACTGTAATGACACCCACACACGCACCACCCCATGAATTACTGTTAATATTTACATTTCAAGCACTGAAATGACACCCACACACGCACCACCCCATGAATTTCTCTTGATATTTACAG
This sequence comes from Petrolisthes cinctipes, assembly GCA_033782935.1. Lineage (NCBI taxonomy): Eukaryota > Metazoa > Arthropoda > Malacostraca > Decapoda > Porcellanidae > Petrolisthes > Petrolisthes cinctipes. Next base: position 1,066,870 of record JAWQEG010000425.1, on the reverse strand, counting down.
TCCAACCACTGTAATAACACCCACACTTCCACCACCCAATGAATGACTGTTGATATTACCAGTCCAAGCACTGTAATGACAACCACATACCCTCCACCCTATGAATGACTGTTGATATTTACAGTCCAAGCACTGTAATGACACCCTCACATCCACAACCACATGAATGACTCTTGATATTTACAATCCAAGCAATTTAATGACACAATCCCACCCACCACCTCATAAATGACTGTTGATATTTACAGTCCAAATACTGTAATGACACCCACACACCCACCACCCCTTGAATGACTGTTGATATTTACACTCCAATCACTGTAATGACACCCACACACCCACCACCCCATGAATGACTGTTGATATTTAAAATCCAAGCATTTTAATGACACCCACACACCAACCACCCCATGAATAACTGTTGATATTTATAGCTCAAGCACTGTAATGACCCCCACACACCAACCACCAAATAAATGACAGTTGATATTTACAGTCCAAGCACTGTAATTACACCAACACACTCACCACCCCATGAATGACTGTTGATATTTACAGTCTAATAACTGTAATGACACCCACACACCTACTATCCCATGAATGACTGTTGATATTTACAGTCCAATCACTGTAATGACACCTACACACCTAATACCCCATGAATGACTGTTGATATTTACAATCCAAGTATTGTAATGATACCCACACACCCACCACTCCATAAATGACTGTTGATATTTACAGGTCAAGCACTGTAATGACACCCACACACCCACCACCCCATGAATGACTGTTAATATTTACAGTCCAAGCACTGTAATAACACCCGCACACTCACCACCTCAAGAATGACTGTTGATATTTACAGTCTAAACACTGTAATGACACCCATACACCCACCACCCCATGAATGACTGTGAATATTTACAATCCAAGCATTGTAATGATACCCACACACCCACCAACCCATGAATGACTGTTGATATTTACAGTCCTAGCACTGAAATGACAGCCACACACCCATCACCTCATGAATAACTGTTGATATTTACAGTCAATGCACCGTAATGACAGCCACACACTAACCAAACTATAAATGACTGTTAATATTTACAGTCCAAGCACTGTAATGATGCCCACATATCCATCAACCCATGAATGACTGTTCATATTTACAGTCCATGCACTGTAATGACACCCACACACCCGCCACACCATTAATGACAGTTGATATTTACAGCCCAAGCAATGTAATGACACCCACACACCCACCACCCTATGATTGAAAGTTGATATTTACAGTACAAACACTGTAATTACACCAACACACCCACCACCCCATGAATAACTGTTGATATTTACTGTCCAATCAATGTAATGGCACCCACACATCTACCAACCCTTGAAAGACTTTTGATATTTTCAGTCCAAGCAGTGTAATGATACCCACACACCCACCCCTTATTAATTACTGTTGACATTTACTTTCAAAGCACTGTAATGACCCCCTTAGACCCACCACCCCATTAATGACTGTTGATATTTACCAGGTAAAGCACTGTAATGACACATACACACCTACCACTCTTTGAATGACTGTTGATATTTATAGTCTAAGAACTGTAATGATACCCACACACCCACGACCACATGAATAACTGTTGATATTTACAGTCTAAGCACTGTAATTACACCCACACACCCACCACCCCATGAATGACTGTTGATATTTACAGTCCAAGCACTTTAAAGACACCCACACAACCCCCAATCTATGAATGACTGTTAATATTTGCAGTCCAAGCACTGTAATCATACCCACACCCCCACCACTAATGAATGACTGTTGATATTTACAATCCAAGCACTGTAATAACACCAACACACCCACCACCCCATGAATGACTGTTGATATTTACTGTCCAATCAATGTAATGGCACCCACACACCTACCACCCCATAAAAGACTATTGATATTTTCAGTCCAATCAGTGTACTGATACCCACACACCCACCCCTTTTAAATGACTGTTGTCATTTACAGTCCAAGCACTGTAATGACACCCAGAGACCCACCACCCCATTAATGACTGTTGATATTTACAGGTCAAGCACGGTAATGACACATACACACCTACCACCCCTTGAATGACTGTTGATATTTATAGTCCAATCACTGTAATGACACCCACATACCCACCACCCCATAAATGACTGTTGATATTTACAGTCCAACCACTGTAATGATACCCACACACCCACGACCACATGAATAACTGTTGATATTTACAGTCAAAGTAATGTAATGATACCCACACACCCAACACCCCATAAATGACTATTGATATTAACTGTCCAAGCACTGTAATGATGCACACACACCCACCACCTCACTAATGACAGTTGATATTTATAGTCAAAACACTGTAATGACACCCACACAACCACCACCCCATAAATGACTGTTGATATTTTTAGTCCAAACACTGTAATGATACCCACGCACCAACCACCCCATGAATGACTGTTGATATTTACAGTCCGAGCACTGTAATGACACCCACACACCCACCACCCCATGAATGACTGTTGATATTTCCAGTCCAAGCACTGTAATGACACCCACATACCCACCACCTCATGTATGACTGTTGATATTTACAATCCAAGCATTATAATGACACCCACAAACCCCCCACCCCATAAATGACTGTTGATATTTACTGTCCAATTAATATAATGACACCCACACACCCACCAACCCATAAATGACTGTTGATATTTACACTCCAAGCAATAAAATGACACCCACACACCCACCACTCCATGAATGACTGTTGATATTTACAGTCCAAGCACTGTAATGACATGGACACACTCACCACCCCTTTTATGACTGTTGATGTTTACAGTCTAAGCACTGTAATGACACCCACACACGCACCACCCCATGAATGACTGTTAATATTTACATTTCAAGCACTGAAATGACACCCACACACGCACCACCCCATGAATTTCTCTTGATATTTACAGTCCAACCACTGTAATAACACCCACACTTCCACCACCCAATGAATGACTGTTGATATTACCAGTCCAAGCACTGTAATGACAACCACATACCCTCCACCCTATGAATGACTGTTGATATTTACAGTCCAAGCACTGTAATGACACCCTCACATCCACAACAACATGAATGATTCTTGATATTTACAATCCAAGCAATTTAATGACACAATCACACCCACCACCTCATAAATGACTGTTGATATTTAAAGTCCAAATACTGTAATGACACCCACACACCCACCACCCCTTGAATGACTGTTGATATTTACACTCCAATCACTGTAATGACACCCACACACCCACCACCCCATGAATGACTGTTGATATTTAAAATCCAAGCATTTTAATGACACCCACACACCAACCACCCCATGAATAACTGTTGATATTTATAGCTCAAGCACTGTAATGACCCCCACACACCAACCACCAAATAAATGATAGTTGATATTTACAGTCCAAGCACTGTAATTACACCAACACACTCACCACCCCATGAATGACTGTTGATATTTACAGTCTAATCACTGTAATGACACCCACACAACTACTATCCCATGAATGACTATTGATATTTACAGTCCAATCACTGTAATGACACCTACACACCTAATACCCCATGAATGACTGTTGATATTTACAATCCAAGCATTGTAATGATACCCACACACCCACCACTCCATAAATGACTGTTGATATTTACAGGTCAAGCACTGTAATGACACCCACACACCCACCACCCCATGAATGACTGTTAATATTTACCGTCCAAGCACTGTAATAACACCCGCACACTCACCACCTCAAGAATGACTGTTGATATTTACAGTCTAAACACTGTAATGACACCCATACACCCACCACCCCATGAATGACTGTGGATATTTACAATCCAAGCATTGTAATGATACCCACACACCCACAAACCCATGAATGACTGTTGATATTTACAGTCCAAGCACTGAAATGACAGCCACACACCCATCACCTCATGAATAACTGTTGATATTTACAGTCAATGCACCGTAATGACAGCCACACACTAACCAAAATATAAATGACTGTTAATATTTACAGTCCAAGCACTGTAATGATGCCCACATATCCATCAACCCATGAATGACTGTTCATATTTACAGTCCATGCACTGTAATGACACCCACACACCCGCCACACCATTAATGACAGTTGATATTTACAGCCCAAGCAATGTAATGACACCCACACACCCACCACCCTATGATTGAAAGTTGATATTTACAGTACAAACACTGTAATTACACCAACACACCCACCACCCCATGAATAACTGTTGATATTTACTGTCCAATCAATGTAATGGCACCCACACATCTACCAACCCTTGAAAGACTTTTGATATTTTCAGTCCAAGCAGTGTAATGATACCCACACACCCACCCCTTATTAATTACTGTTGACATTTACTTTCAAAGCACTGTAATGACCCCCTTAGACCCACCACCCCATTAATGACTGTTGATATTTACCAGGTAAAGCACTGTAATGACACATACACACCTACCACTCCTTGAATGACTGTTGATATTTATAGTCCAAGAACTGTAATGATACCCACACACCCACGACCACATGAATAACTGTTGATATTTACAGTCTAAGCACTGTAATTACACCCACACACCCACCACCCCATGAATGACTGTTGATATTTACAGTCCAAGCACTTTAAAGACACCCACACAACCCCCACCCTATGAATGACTGTAAATATTTGCAGTCCAAGCACTGTAATCATACCCACACCCCCACCACTAATGAATGACTGTTGATATTTACAATCCAAGCACTGTAATAACACCAACACACCCACCACCCCATGAATGACTGTTGATATTTACTGTCCAATCAATGTAATGGCACCCACACACCTACCACCCCATAAAACACTATTGATATTTTCAGTCCAATCAGTGTACTGATACCCACACACCCACCCCTTTTAAATGACTGTTGTCATTTACAGTCCAAGCACTGTAATGACACCCAGAGACCCACCACCCCATTAATGAATGTTGATATTTACAGGTCAAGCACGGTAATGACACATACACACCTAACACCCCTTGAATGACTGTTGATATTTATAGTCCAATCACTGTAATGACACCCACATACCCACCACCCCATAAATGACTGTTGATATTTACAGTCCAACCACTGTAATGATACCCACACACCCACGACCACATGAATAACTGTTGATATTTACAGTCAAAGTAATGTAATGATACCCACACACCCAACACCCCATAAATGACTATTGATATTAACTGTCCAAGCACTGTAATGATGCACACACACCCACCACCTCACTAATGACAGTTGATATTTATAGTCAAAACACTGTAATGACACCCACACAACCACCACCCCATAAATGACTGTTGATATTTTTAGTCCAAACACTGTAATGACACCCACACACATACCACCCCATGAATGACTGTTGATATTTTCAGTCCAACCACTGTAATGAAACCCACATACCACCACCTCATAAATGACAATTTAAATTTACAGTCCAAGCATTGTAATGACACCCACACACCCACCACCTTATGAATGACTATTGATATTTACTGTCCAAGCACTGTAATGACACCCACAAATCTACCATCCCATAAAAGACTGTTGATATTTACAGTCCAAGCACTATAATGACACCCACACACCCACCACCCCATGAATGACTGTTGATATTTATAGTCCAAACACTGTAATAACACCCACACAACCTCCACCCCATAAATGACTGTTGATATTTTCAATCCAAGCACTGTAATAAAACCAACACACAATCTACTCCATGAATGACTTTTGATATTTACAGTCCAGGCACTGTATTGACACCCATACACCCACCACCCCATGAATGACTGTTGATATTTATAGTCCAAGTGCTGTAATTACACCTACACACCCACCACCCCATTAATGACAGTTGATATTTATAGTCCAAGCACTGTAATGATACCCACACACCCACCACCCCATGAATGACTGTTGACATTTACAGTCCAAGCACTGTAATGACACCCACACCCACCAACCCATGAATGAATATTGATATTTACAGTCCAAACACTATAATGACACCCTCCCACCAACTACCCTATGAATGACTGTTGATATTCACAGTCCAAGCACTGTAATAACACCCACACACCCACCACCCCATGAATGACTGTTGATATGAACAGTCCAAGCACTGTAATGATACCCACACACCCACCACCCTATGATTGACTATTGATATTTACAGTCCAAGCACTGTAATGACACGGAAACACTCATCACCCCTCATATGACTGATGAAGTTTACAGTCTAAGCATTGTAATGACACCCACACATCCACCACCCCATAAATGACTGTTGATATTACCAGTCCAAGCACTGTAATGACAACCACATACCCACCACACTATAAATGACTGTTGATATTTACAGTCCAAGCACTGTAATGACACCCACGCACTCACAACCCCATGAATGACTGTTGATATTTACAATCCAAGCAATGTAATGACACCATCACACCCACCACCCCATGAATGACTGTTGATATTTACAGTCCAAACACTGTAATGACACCCACACGCCCACTAGCCCTTGAATGACTGTTGATATTTACAGTCAAAGCAATGAAATGACACCCACACACCTACCACCCTATGAATGACTGTTGATATTTACAGTCCAAGCGCTGTAATGACACCTACACACCCACCATTCCATTAATGACTGTTGATATTTACAGACCAAGCAATGTAATGAAACCCACACATGCACCACCCCATGAATGACTATTGATATTGACAGTCCAAGCACTCTAATGACACCAACACACCCACCACCCCATAAATGACTGTTGATATTTATATTCCATGCACTGTAATGACGCCGATACACTCACCACCCCATATATGACTGTTGATGTTTACAGTCCAAGCACTGTAATGACACCTACCATCCTATGAATGACTGTTGATATTTAAAGTCCATGCACTGTAATTACCACATCATTCAAACCATCCCATGAATGACTGTTGATACTTACAGTCCAAGCACTGTAATGACACCCACACACCCACCACCCCATAAATGACTCTTGATATTTACAGTCCAACCACTGTGATGACACCCACATACCACCACCTCATAAATGACTGTTTAAATTTACAGTCCAAGCACTGTAATGACACCAACACACCAACCACCCCATGAATGACTGTTGATATTTACAGACCAAGCAATGTAATGAAATCCACACATCCACCACCCCATGAATGACTATTGATATTGACAGTCCAAGCAGTCTATTGACACCAACACACCATCCACCCCATAAATGACTGTTGATATTTACATTCCAAGCACTGTAATGACACAGATACACTCACCACCCCGTATATGACTGTTGATGTTTACAGTCCAAGCACTGTAATGACACCCACCACCCTATGAATGACTGTTGATATTTACAGTCCATGCACTGTAATTACCCCCTCACACAAACCATCCTATGAATGACTGTTGATATTTACAGTCCAAGCACTGTAATGACACCCACACACCCACCACCTTATGAATGACTGTTGATATTTACAGTCCAACCACTGTAATGACACCCACACACCTACCAACCCATGAATGACTGTTGATATTTAGAATCCAAGCACTGTAATAACAGCCACATACCCACCACCCCATAAATGACTGTTGATATTTACAGTCCAAACACTGTAATGACCCCCACACACCCACCAACCCTTGAATGATTGTTGATATTTACAGTCCAAGCACTGTAATGACACTCACACACCCACCACCCTATGAATGACTTTTGAAATTTCCAGTCCGGACAATGTAATGATGCCCACACACCCACCACCCCTTGAATCACTGTTGATATTTACAGTCCAAGCACTGTAATGACACCCTCGCACCAACCACCCCATAAATGACTGTTGATATTTACATTCCAAGCTCTGTAATGACATCGACACACTCACCACCCCATTTATGATTGTTGATGTCAACAGTCCAAGCACGGTAATGACACCTACCACTTTATTAATGACTGTTGATATTTACAATCCATGCACTGTAATTACCCCCTCACAAAAACCACCCCATAAATGACTGTTGATATTTACTGTCCACGCACTGTAATGACACTCATACACCCACTATCCCATGAATGACTCTTGATATTTACAGTCCAACCACTGTAATGACACCCACATACCACCACCCCATAAATGAAAGTTTAAATTTACAGTCCAAGCACTGTAATGACACCCACACACCAACTACCCCATGAATGACTATTGATATTTACAGTCCAAGCACTGAATTGACAACCACACATCCACCACCCCATAAATGACTGTTGAAATTACCAGTCCAAGCACTGTAATGACAACTACACACCCACCACTCTATGAGTGACTGTTGATATTTACAGTCCAAACACTGTAATGACCCCCACACACCCACCAACCCCTTGAATGACTGTTGATATTTACAGTCCAAGCACTGTAATGACACTCACAAACCCACCACCCTATGAATGACTTTTGAAATTTCCAGTCCGGACAATGTAATGACGCCCACACACCCACCACCCCTTGAATGACAGTTGATATTTACAGTCCAAGCACTGTAATGACACCCACAGACCCACCACCCCATGAATGACTTGATATTTCCAGTACAAGCACTGTAATGACACCCACACACCCACCACCTCATGAATGACTGTTGATATTTACAATCCAAGCATTATAATGACAACCACACACCCACCACCTCATGAATGACTGTTGATAATTACTGTCCAATTAATATAATGACACCCACACACCCACCACCCCATAAATGACTGTTGATATTTACAGTCCAAGCAGTAAAATGACACCCACTCACCCACCAACCTATGAATGACTGTTGATATTTACAGTCCAAGCACTGTAATGACACGGACACACTTACCACCCCTTAAATGACTGTTGATGTTTACAGTCTAAGCACTGTAATGACCCACACACACCCACCTACCTCTTTATGGACTGTTGATGTTTACAGTCCAAGCTCTGTAATGACACTCACACACCCATCACCCCATGAAAGACTATTGATATTTTTAGTCCAAACACTGTAATGATACCCACGCACCAACCACCCCATGAATGACTGTTGATATTTACAGTCCGAGCACTGTAATGACACCCACACACCCACCACCCCATGAATGACTGTTGATATTTCCAGTCCAAGCACTCTAATGACACCCACATACCCACCACCTCATGAATGACTGTTGATATTTACAATCCAAGCATTATAATGACACCCACAAACCCACCACCCCATGAATGACTGTTGATATTTACTGTCCAATTAATATAATGACACCCACACACCCACCAACCCATAAATGACTGTTGATATTTACACTCCAAGCAATAAAATGACACCCACACACCCACTACACCATGAATGACTGTTGATATTTACAGTCCAAGCACTGTAATGACATGGACACACTCACCACCCCTTTAATGACTGTTGATGTTTACAGTCTAAGCACTGTAATGACATCCACACACGCACCACCCCATGAATGACTGTTAATATTTACATTTCAAGCACTGAAATGACACCCACACATGCACCACCCCATGAATTTCTCTTGATATTTACAGTCCAACCACTGTAATGACACCCTCACATCCACAACCACATGAATGACTCTTGATATTTACAATCCAAGCAATTTAATGACACAATCACACCCACCACCTCATAAATGACTGTTGATATTTACAGTCCAAATACTGTAATGACACCCACACACCCACCACCCCTTGAATGACTGTTGATATTTACAGTCCAATTACTGAAATGACACCCAAACACCTACCACCTTATGAATGACTGTTGAAATTTCCAGTCCGAACAATGTAATGAAACCCACACATCCACCACCCCATGAATGACTATTGATATTGACAGTCCAAGCACTCTAATGATACCAACACACCCACCACCCCATAAATGACTGTTGATATTTACATTCCAAGCACTGTAATGACACCGACACACTCACCACCCCATATTTGACTGTTGATGTTTACAGTCCAAGCACTGTAATGACACCCACAACCCTATGAATGACTGTTGATATTTACAGTCCATGCACTGTAATTACCCCCTCACACAATGCACCCCATGAATGACTGTTGATATTTACAGTCCAACCACTCTAATGACACCTACACACCCACCATTCCATGAATGACTGTTGAAATTTACAGACCAAGCAATGTAATGAAACCCACACATCCCCCACTCTACTAATGACTTTTGAAATTTCTAGTCCGTACAATGTAATGACGTCCACACATCCACCACCCCTTGAATGACTGTTGATATTTACAGTCCAAACACTGTAATGACACCCACACACCAACCAGCCCTTGCATGAATGTTGATATTTACAGTCCAAGCAATGAAATGACACCCACACACCTACCACCCTATGAGTGACTGTTGAAATTTAAAGTCCGAACAATGTAATGACAACCACACACAAACCACCCAATGAATGACTGTTGATATTTACAGTCCAAGCGCTGTAATGACACCTACACACCCACCATTCCATGAATGACTGTTGATATTTACAGACCAAGCAATGTAATGAAACCCACACATCTACCACCCCATGAATGACTATTGATATTGACAGTCCAAGCACTCTAATGACACCAACACACCCACCACCCCATAAATGACTGTTGATATTTACATTCCAAGCACTGTAATGACACCGACACACTCACCACCCCATATATGACTGTTGATGTTTACAGTCCAAGCACTGTAATGACACCTACCACCCTATGAATGACTGTTGATATTTACAATCCATGCACTGTAATTACCCCCTCACACAAACCAACCCATAAATGAATGTTGATATTTACAGTCCAAGCACGGTAATGACACCCATACACCCACTACCCCATGAATGACTCTTGATATTTACAGTCCAAGCACTGTAATGACACCCACTCACTAACCACCCCAAGAATGACTATTGATATTTACAGTCCAAGCACTGAAATGACACCCACACATCCACCACCCCATGAATAACTGTTGATATTACCAGTCGAAGCCCTGTAATGATAACCACATACCTACCACCCAATGAGTGACTGTTGATATTTACAGTCCAAACACTGTAATGACCCCCACACACCCACCCACCCCTTGAATGACTGTTGATATTTACAGTCTAAGCACTGTAATGACACTCACACACCTACCACCCTATGAATGACTTTTGAAATTTCCAGTCCGGACAATGTAATGACGCCCAAACACCCACCACCCCTTGAATGACTGTTGATATTTATAGTCCAAGCACTTTAATGACACCCACACACCCACTACCCCATGAATGACTCTTGATATTTAAGTCCAACCACTGTAATGACACCCACATATCACCACCCCATAAATGACTGTTGATATTTACAGTCCAAACACTGTAATGACTCCCACACACCTACCCACCCCTTGAATGACTTTTGATATTTACAGTCCAAGCAGTGAAATGACACTCACACACCCACCACCCTATGAATGACTTTTGAAATTTCCAGTCCGGAAAATGTAATGACGCCCACACACCCACCACCCCTTGAATGACTGTTGATATTTACAGTCTGAGCACTGTAATGACACCCACACACCCACCACCCCATGTATGACTATTGATATTTTTAGTCCAAACACTGTAATGACACCCACACACCCACCACCCCATGAATGACTGTTGATATTTCCAGTCCAAGCACTGTAATGACACACACACACCCACCACCTCATGAATGACTGTTGATATTTATAATCCAAGCATTATTATGACACCCACACACCCACCACATCATAAATGCCTGTTGATATTTACAGTCCATGCACTAAAATGACACACACACACTCACAAACCCATGAATGACTGTCGATATTTACAGTCCATTAACTGTAATAACACACCACCCTATGAATGACTGTTGATATTTACAGTCCAAATACTGTAATGACACCCACTCACCCACTACCCCATGAAAGACTGTTGATATTTCCTGTCCAACCACTGTAATGACGCCCACACGTCCACCTACCCATTATGACTGCTAAAATTACCAGTCCAAGCATTGTTATGACATGTACACACCCACCACCCCTTGAATGACTGTTGATGTTTACAGTCCAAGCACTGTAATGACACTCACACATCCACCACCCCATTAATGACTGTTGATATTTACAATCCAATCACGGTAATGAAACCAAACACACCCACCACCACTTGAAAGATTGTTGACATTTACAGTTCAAGCACGGTAATGACACCCACACACCCACTACCCCATGAATGACTCCTGATATTTTCAGTCCAACCACTGTAATGACACCCAAATACCACCACCTCATGAATGACAATTTAAATTTACAGTCCAAGCACTGTAATGACACCCACACACCCACCACCCCATGAATGACTATTGATATTTACAGTCCAAGCACTGTAATGACACCTACACATCTACCATCCCATGAATGACTGTTGATATTTACAGTCCAAGCACTGTAATGACACCCACACACCCACCATCCCATGAATGACTCTTGATATTTATAGTCCAAACTCTGTAATGATACCAATACACAATCGACCCCATTAATGACTGTTGATATTTACAATCCAAGCACTGTAATGATACTAATACACAATCCACCCCATTAATGACTGTTGATATTTACAGTCCAAACACTACAATGACTCCCACACACCCACCACCCTATGAATGACTGTTGATATTTACAGTCCAAACACTGTAATGACACCCACACACCCACCACCCTATGAATGACTTGAAATTTTCTGTCCGAACAATGTAATGACACCCACACACCCACCATCCCATGAATGACTGTTTAATATTTACAGTCCAAGCACTGTAAAGACACCCACATACCCACCGACCCATGAATGACTGTTGATATTTAAGTCCAAGCATTGTAATGACACCCATATACCAACCACCCCATGAATGACAGTTGATATTTACAGTCCAAGCACTGTAATGATACCCACACACCAACCACTTCATGAATGACTGATAATATTTACAGTCAAAGCAATGTAATGATACGCACACACCCACTATCCCATGAATGACTATTGATATTTACAGTCCAAACACTGTAATGACACCCACACACCCACAACCCCATTAATGACTGTTGATATTTACACTCCAAAGACTGTTTGAAACACACACACCAGCCACCCCATGAATGACTGTTGATATTTACAGTCCAAGCACTGTAATGACACCTGCAGACCCACCACCCAATGAATGACTGTTGATATTTACAAACCAAGCAATGTAATGAAACCCACATATCCACAACACCATGAATGACCATTGATATTGATAGTCCAAGCACTCTGATGACACCAACACACCCACCACCCCATGAATGACTGTTGATATTACCAGTCCAAGCAGTGTATTGACACCCACATACCACCACCCCATAAATGGCAGTTTAAATTTACAGTCCAATCACTCTAATGACACCCACACACCCACCACCCCATGAATGAATATTGATATTTACAGTCAAAGCAATGTACTGATACGCACACACCCACCACACCATGAATGACTATTGATATTTACAGTCCAAACACTGTAATGACACCCACACACCCACAACCCCATTAATGACTGTTGATATTTACACTCCAAAGACTGTATGAAACACACACACCCGCCACCCCATGAATGACTGTTGATATTTACAGTCCAAGCGCTGTAATGACACCTGCACACCCACCACCCAATGAATGACTGTTGATATTTACAGACCAAGCATTGTAATGAAACCCACACATCCACCACACCATGAATGACCATTGATATTGACAGTCCAAGCACTCTGATGACACCAACACACCCACCACCCCATGAATGACTGTTGATATTACCAGTCAAAGCAGTGTATTGACACCCATATACCACCACCCCATAAATGGCAGTTTAAATTTACCGTCCAAGCACTCTAATGACACCCACACACCCACCACCCCATGATTGAATATTGATATTTACAGTCAAAGCAATGTACTGATACGCACACACCCACCACACCATGAATGACTATTGATATTTACAGTCCATGCACTGTAATTACCCCCTCACACAAACTACCCCATAAATGACTGTTGATAGTTACAGTCCAAGCACTGTAATGACACCCACACACCCACCACCCCATGAATGACTCTTGATATTTACAGTCCAACCACGGTAATGACACCCACATACCACCACCCCATAACTGACAGTTTAAATTTACAGTCCAAGCACTGTAATGACACCCACACACCAACCACCCCATGAATGACTATTGATATTTACAGTCCAAGCACTGTAATGACACTCACACATCCACCACCCCATGAATGACTTTTGATATTACTAGTCCAAGCACTGTAATGACCCCCACACACCCACACACCCCTTGAATGACTGTTGATATTTACAGTCCAAACACTGTAATGACACCCACACACACACCACCCCATGAATGACTATTGATAATTTTAGTCCAAACACTGTAATAACACCCACGCACCAACCACCCCATGAATGACTGTTGATATTTACAGACCGAGCACTGTAATGACCCCCACACACCCACCACCCCATGAATGACTGTTGATATTTCCAGTCCAAGCACTGTAATGACACCCACACACCCACCACCTCATGAATGACTGTTGATGTTTACAATCTAAGCATTATAATGACACCCACACACCCACGACCCAATAAATGACTGTTGATATTTAGTGTCCAATCAATTTAATGACACCCAAACCACCAACAGCCGATAATTGACTGTTGATATTTGCAGTCCAAGCACTAAAATGACACCCACACACCCACCACACCATGAATGACTATTGATATTTACAGTCCAAGCACTGTAATGACACCTACACATCTACCATCCCATGAATGACTCTTAATATTTATAGTCCAAACACTGTAATGATACCAATACACAATCCACCCCATTAATAACTGTTGATATTTACAATCCAAGCACTGTAATGATACCAATACACAATCCACCCCATGAATGACTGTTGATATTTACAGTCCAAGCACTCTAATGACACCCACACACCAACCACCCCATGAATGAATATTGATATTTACAGTCAAAGCAATGTACTGATATGCACACACCCACCACACCATGAATGACTATTGATATTTACAGTCCATGCACTGTAATTACCCCCTCACACAAACTACCCCATATATGACTGTTGATAGTTACAGTCCAAACACTGTAATGACACCCACACACCCACCACCTCATGAATGACTATTGATAATTTTAGTCCAAACACTGTAATGACACCCACGCACAAACCACCCCATGAATGACTGTTGATATTTACAGACCGAGCACTGTAATGACCCCCACACACCCACCACCCCATGAATGACGGTTGATATTTCCAGTCCAAGCACTGTAATGACACCCACACACCCTCCACCCCATGAATGACTACTGATATTTACAGTCCAAACACTGTAATGATGCCCACACACCCACCCACTCCTTGAATGACTGTTGATATTTACAGTCCAAGCACTGTAATGACACACACACCCACCACCCTATAAATGAATTTTGAAATTTCCAGTCCGGACAATGTAATGATGCCCACACACCCACCACCCCTTGAATGACTGTTGATATTTTCAATCCAAGCATTATAATGACACCCACACACCCACCACCCCATTAATGACTGTTGATATTTACGGTCCAATCAATATAATGACTCCCACACACCGACCACCCCATAAATGACTGTTGATATTTACAGTCCAAGCATTAAAATGACACCCACACACCCACAACCCCATGAATGACTGTTGATATTTACAATCCAAGCACTGTAATGATACCCACGCACCCACCACCATATGAATGACCGTTGATATTTATAGTCCAAACATTGCAATGACACCCTCACACTAACCACCCAATGAATGACTGTTGATATTTACAGTCCATGCACCGTAATGACAGCCACACACCCAGCACCCTATGAATTACTGTTGATATTTACAGTCCAAGCACTGTAATGATGCCCACACACCCACCACCCAATGTATGACTGTCGATATTTACAGTCCATGCACTGTAATGACACACACCACCCCATGAATGACTATTGATATTTACAGTCCAAACACTGTAATGACACCCACGCA
This sequence comes from Petrolisthes cinctipes, assembly GCA_033782935.1. Taxonomy (NCBI): domain Eukaryota; kingdom Metazoa; phylum Arthropoda; class Malacostraca; order Decapoda; family Porcellanidae; genus Petrolisthes; species Petrolisthes cinctipes. The sequence goes on along the minus strand of JAWQEG010000425.1, from coordinate 1,050,364 downwards.
CCCACCACCCCATGAATGACTGTTGATATTTACAGTCCAAGCACTGTAATGACACCCACACACCCACCAACCCATTAACAACTGTTGATATTTAGTGTCCAAGCACTGAAATGACAGCCACACACCCACCACCTCTTGAATGACAGTTGATATTTACAGTCTAAGCACTCTAATAGCACCCACAAACAAACTACCCCATTTATGACTGTTAATAATTACAGTCCAAGCACTGTAATGACACCCACACAACTGCCAACCCATGAACGACAATTGATATTTAGTGTCCAAGCGCTGTAATGACACCCACACACCTACCAACCCATGAATGACTGTTGATATTTAGAGTCCAAGCACTGTAATGACAGCCACACACCCACCACCTCATGAATGACTGTTGATATTTACAGTCCAAGCACTGTAATGACACCCACACACCTAACGTCCCATGAATGACTGTTTATATTTACACTCCAAGCACTGTAATGACACTCACATAACCACCACCATAAGAATGGCAGTTGATATTTACGGTCAAAGCAATGTAATGACACCCACACACCCACCACCCCATGAATGACTGATGATATTTACAGTAAAAGCAATGTAATGATACCCACACACCCACCACCACATGAATGACTGCTTATATTTACACTCCAAGCATAGTAATGACCCCGACACACCAACCACCAAAAAAATGACAGTTGATATTTACAGTCCAAGCATTGTATTTACACCAACACACCCACCACCCCATGAATGACTGTTGATATTTACAGTCCAATTACTGTAATGACACCAACACACCTACCATCCCATGAAATACTGTTGATATTTATAGTCCAATCACTGTAATGACACCCACACAACCGCCAACCCATGAACGACAATTGATATTTAGTGTCCAAGCATTGTATTTACACCAACACACCCACCACCCCATGAATGACTGTTGATATTTACAGTCCAAGCACTGTAATGACACCCACACACACACCACCCTATAAATGACTGTTGATATTTACAGCCCAAGCACTGTAATGATGCCCACACACCCAAAAACCCATGAATGACAGTTAATATTTACAGTCCAAGAACTATAATGACAAACACCACCCCATGAATGACTTTTGATATTTACAGTCCAAGCACTGTAATGACTCCCACACCCCCCCCACCTCATAAATAACTGTTAATATTTACAGTCCATGCACTGAAATGACTCCAACACACACACCATCCCATGAATAACTGTTGATATTTACAGTTCAAGCACTGTAATGACACCCACATACCCACCAAACCACGAATGACTGTCCATATTTACAGTCCAAGCACTGTAATGATACCCACACACCCACCACCCCATGAATGACTATTGATATTTAGAGTCCAAGCACGTTAATGACACAAACACACCCACGATCCTATAAATGACTGTTGATATTTACAGTTCAAGCACTGTAATGACACCCACACACCCACCACCCCATGAATGACTGTTGATATTTCCAGTCCAAGCACTGTAATGACGCCCACACACCCACCACTTCATATAAGACTGTTGATATTTAAAATCCAACCACTGTAAAGGTACCTACACACCCACCACCATATGAATGACTGTTGATATTAACAGTCCAATCACTGTAATGATACCCACACACCCACCACCCCATTAATAACTGTTGATATTTATAGCCCAAGCACTGTAATGACCCCCACACACCAACCACCAAATAAATGACAGTTGATATTTACAGTCCAAGCACTGTAATTACACCAATACACCCACCACCCCATGAATGACTGTTGATATTTACAGTCCAATCACTGTAATGACACCAACACACCTACCATCCCATGAAATACTGTTGATATTTATAGTCCAATCACTGTAATGACACCAACACAACTACAATTCCATGAATGACTGTTGATATTTACAGTCCAAGCACAATAATAACAACCACTACCCTATGAATGACTGTTGATATTTACAGACCAAGCCCTATAATGACAAAAACCACCTCATGAATGACTGTTGATATTTACAGTCCAAGCCCTGTAATGACTCCCACACACCCACCACCCCATGAATACTGTTGATATTTACAGTCCATGCACTGTAATCACAGCCACACACCCACCACCCCATGAATGATTGTTGATATTTACAGTCCAAGCACTGTAATAATGCCCACACACCCACCAACCTACGAATGACTGTCCATATTTACAGTCCATGCACTGTAATGACACCCACACTCCCACCACCCCATGAATAACTGTTGATATATACAGTCCAATCACTGTAATGACACCCACACACCTACAATCCAATGAATGACTGTTAATATTTACAGTCCAAACTCTTTAATGACACCCACACACCTACAATCCCATGAATGACTGTTAATATTTAGAGTCCAAGCACTGTAATGACAGCCACAAACCCACCACATCATGAATGACTGTTGATTTTTAAAGTCCAATCAATGTAATGACACCCACACATTTACCATCCCATGAATGACTGTTAATTTTTACAGTCCAAGCACTCTAATGACACCCAAACTCCTACCATCCCATGAATCACTGTTGATATTTTCAGTCCATGCAATGTAATGACACCAACACACACACCATCCCATAAATGACTGTTGATGTTTACAATACAAGCACTGTAATGATACACACACACCACACCATAATATGACTGTTGATATTTACAGTCCAAGCACTAAAATGACCCCCAAACACGTGCCATCCCATGAATAACTGTTGATATTTAAAGCCCAAGCATTGTAATGACTCCCACACACCAACCACCAAATAAATGACAGTTGATATTTACAGTCCAAGCACTGTAATTACACAAACATACTAACCACCCCTTGAATGACTGTTGATATTTAGAGTCCTAGCACTGTAATGACAGCCACACACCTACCACCTCATGAATGACAGTTGAGTTTTACATTTCAAGCACTGTATTTAAACCAACACACCCACCACCACATAAATGACTGTTGATATTTACAGTCCAATCACTGTAATGACACCCACACACCTACCAGTCCATGAATGACTGTTGATATTTACAATCCAAGCACTGTAATGACACCAACACACCTACCAACCCATTAATGACTGTTGATATTTACAGTCCAAGCACTGTAATGACAGCCACACACCCACCACATCATTTATGACTGTTGATATTTACAGTCCAAACAATGTAATGATACCCACAGACACACCACCACATGAATGACTGTTGATATTTACAGCCCAAGCACTGTAATTACACCAACAAAACCACCACCAATGAATGACTGTTGATATTTACAGTCCATGCAGTGTAATGACACCCACACATGCACCACCCAATAACTGACTGTTGATATTTACAGGCCAAGCACTGTAATGCCACCCACACACCCACCACCCGATAAATGACTGTTGATATTTATAGTCCAAGCACTGTAATGACACCCACATACCCACTACCCCATGAATGACTGTTGATATTTACAGTCCAACGACAGTAATGATACCCACACACCCACCACCAATGAATAACTGTTGATATTTACAGTCCAAGCACTTTAATGACACCCACACACCCACAACCCCATAAATGACTGTTCATATTTACAGTCCAAGCACTGTAAAGACACCCACATACCGACCACCCCATGAATGACTGTTGATATTAGCAGTCCAAGCACTGTAATGACCTCCATATACCCAACATCCCATGAATGACAGTTGATATTTACAGTCCAAACACTTTAATAACACCCACACACAAAGCACCCTAAGAATGACTGTTGATATTTACAGTTCAAGCACTGTAATGACACCCACATACCCACCAAACCACGAATGACTGTCCATATTTACAGTCCAAGCACTGTAATGATACCCACACACCCACCACCCCATGAATGACTATTGATATTTAGAGTCCAAGCACGTTAATGACACAAACACACCCACCATCCTATAAATGACTGTTGATATTTACAGTTCAAGCACTGTAATGACACCCACACACCCACCACCCCATGAATGACTGTTGATATTTCCAGTCCAAGCACTGTAATGACGCCCACACACCCACCACTTCATATAAGACTGTTGATATTTAAAATCCAACCACTGTAAAGATACCTACGCACCCACCACCATATGAATGACTGTTGATATTAACAGTCCAATCACTGTAATGATACCCACACACCCACCACCCCATTAATAACTGTTGATATTTATAGCCCAAGCACTGTAATGACCCCCACACACCAACCACCAAATAAATGACAGTTGATATTTACAGTCCAAGCACTGTAATTACACCAATACACCAACCACCCCATGAATGACTGTTGATATTTACAGTCCAATCACTGTAATGACACCAACACACCTTCCATCCCATGAAATACTGTTGATATTTATAGTCCAATCACTGTAATGACACCAACACAACTTCAATTCCATGAATGACTGTTGATATTTACAGTCCAAGCACATTAATAACAACCACTACCCTATGAATGACTGTTGATATTTACAGACCAAGCCCTATAATGACAACCACCACCTCATGAATGACTGTTGATATTTACAGTCCAAGCCCTGTAATGACTCCCACACACCCACCACCCCATGAATACTGTTGATATTTACAGTCCATGCACTGTAATCACAGCCACACACCCACCACCCCATGAATGATTGTTGATTTTTACAGTCCAAGCACTGTAATAATGCACACACACCCACCAACCCACGAATGACTGTCCATATTTACAGTCCATGCACTGTAATGATACCCATACTCCCACCACCCCATGAATAACTGTTGATATATACAGTCCAATCACTGTAATGACACCCACACACCTACAATCCAAGGAATGACTGTTAATATTTACAGTCCAAACTCTTTAATGACACCCACACACCTACAATCCCATGAATGACTGTTAATATTTAGAGTCCAAGCACTGTAATGACAGCCACAAACCCACCACATCATGAATAACTGTTGATTTTTAAAGTCCAATCAATGTAATGACACCCACACATTTACCATCCCATGAATCACTGTTGATATTTACAGTCCATGCAATGTAATGACACCAACACACACACCATCCCATAAATGACTGTTGATGTTTACAATACAAGCACTGTAATGATACACACACACCACACCATAATATGACTGTTGATATTTACAGTCCAAGCACTAAAATGACCCCCAAACACGCGCCATCCCATGAATAACTGTTGATATTTAAAGCCCAAGCATTGTAATGACTCCCACACACCAACCACCAAATAAATGACAGTTGATATTTACAGTCCAAGCACTGTAATTACACAAACATACTAACCACCCCTTGAATGACTGTTGATATTTAGAGTCCTAGCACTGTAATGACAGCCACACACCTACCACCTCATGAATGACAGTTGAGTTTTACATTTCAAGCACTGTATTTAAACCAACACACCCACCACCACATAAATGACTGTTGATATTTACAGTCCAATCACTGTAATGACACCCACACACCTACCAGTCCATGAATGACTGTTGATATTTACAATCCAAGCACTGTAATGACACCAACACACCTACCAACCCATTAATGACTGTTGATATTTACAGTCCAAGCACTGTAATGACAGCCACACACCCACCACATCATTTATGACTGTTGATATTTACAGTCCAAACAATGTAATGATACCCACAGACACACCACCACATGAATGACTGTTGATATTTACAGCCCAAGCACTGTAATTACACCAACAAAACCACCACCAATGAATGACTGTTGATATTTACAGTCCATGCAGTGTAATGACACCCACACATGCACCACCCAATAACTGACTGTTGATATTTACAGGCCAAGCACTGTAATGCCACCCACACACCCACCACCCGATAAATGACTGTTGATATTTATAGTCCAAGCACTGTAATGACACCCACATACCCACTACCCCATGAATGACTGTTGATATTTACAGTCCAACGACAGTAATGATACCCACACACCCACCACCAATGAATAACTGTTGATATTTACAGTCCAAGCACTTTAATGACACCCACACACCCACAACCCCATAAATGACTGTTCATATTTACAGTCCAAGCACTGTAAAGACACCCACATACCGACCACCCCATGAATGACTGTTGATATTAGCAGTCCAAGCACTGTAATGACCTCCATATACCCAACATCCCATGAATGACAGTTGATATTTACAGTCCAAACACTTTAATAACACCCACACACAAAGCACCCTAAGAATGACTGTTGATATTTACAGTTCAAGCACTGTAATGACACCCACATACCCACCAAACCACGAATGACTGTCCATATTTACAGTCCAAGCACTGTAATGATACCCACACACCCACCACCCCATGAATGACTATTGATATTTAGAGTCCAAGCACGTTAATGACACAAACACACCCACCATCCTATAAATGACTGTTGATATTTACAGTTCAAGCACTGTAATGACACCCACACACCCACCACCCCATGAATGACTGTTGATATTTCCAGTCCAAGCACTGTAATGACGCCCACACACCCACCACTTCATATAAGACTGTTGATATTTAAAATCCAACCACTGTAAAGATACCTACGCACCCACCACCATATGAATGACTGTTGATATTAACAGTCCAATCACTGTAATGATACCCACACACCCACCACCCCATTAATAACTGTTGATATTTATAGCCCAAGCACTGTAATGACCCCCACACACCAACCACCAAATAAATGACAGTTGATATTTACAGTCCAAGCACTGTAATTACACCAATACACCAACCACCCCATGAATGACTGTTGATATTTACAGTCCAATCACTGTAATGACACCAACACACCTTCCATCCCATGAAATACTGTTGATATTTATAGTCCAATCACTGTAATGACACCAACACAACTTCAATTCCATGAATGACTGTTGATATTTACAGTCCAAGCACAATAATAACAACCACTACCCTATGAATGACTGTTGATATTTACAGACCAAGCCCTATAATGACAACCACCACCTCATGAATGACTGTTGATATTTACAGTCCAAGCCCTGTAATGACTCCCACACACCCACCACCCCATGAATACTGTTGATATTTACAGTCCATGCACTGTAATCACAGCCACACACCCACCACCCCATGAATGATTGTTGATATTTACAGTCCAAGCACTGTAATAATGCACACACACCCACCAACCCACGAATGACTGTCCATATTTACAGTCCATGCACTGTAATGATACCCATACTCCCACCACCCCATGAATAACTGTTGATATATACAGTCCAATCACTGTAATGACACCCACACACCTACAATCCAAGGAATGACTGTTAATATTTACAGTCCAAACTCTTTAATGACACCCACACACCTACAATCCCATGAATGACTGTTAATATTTAGAGTCCAAGCACTGTAATGACAGCCACAAACCCACCACATCATGAATGACTGTTGATTTTTAAAGTCCAATCAATGTAATGACACCCACACATTTACCATCCCATGAATCACTGTTGATATTTACAGTCCATGCAATGTAATGACACCAACACACACACCATCCCATAAATGACTGTTGATGTTTACAATACAAGCACTGTAATGATACACACACACCACCCCATAATATGACTGTTGATATTTACAGTCCAAGCACTAAAATGACCCCCAAACACCCGCCATCCCATGAATAATTGTTGATATTTATAGCCCAAGCATTGTAATGACTCCCACACACCAACCACCAAATAAATGACAGTTGATATTTACAGTCCAAGCACTGTAATTACACAAACATACTAACCACCCCTTGAATGACTGTTGATATTTAGAGTCCTAGCACTGTAATGACAGCCACACACCTACTACCTCATGAATGACAGTTGAGTTTTACATTTCAAGCACTGTATTTAAACCAACACACCCACCACCACATAAATGACTGTTGATATTTACAGTCCAAGCACTGTAATGACACCCACACACCCACCACCCAATAAATGACTGATGATATTTACAGTCCAAGCACTGTAATAACACCCACACACCCACCATCCCATGAATGACTTTTGATATTTACAATCCAAGCATTGTAATGATACCCACACACCCACCACTTCATATAAGACTGTTGATATTTAAAATCCAACCACTGTAAAGATACCTACGCACCCACCACCATATGAATGACTGTTGATATTAACAGTCCAATCACTGTAATGATACCCACACACCCACCACCCCATTAATAACTGTTGATATTTATAGCCCAAGCACTGTAATGACCCCCACACACCAACCACCAAATAAATGACAGTTGATATTTACAGTCCAAGCACTGTAATTACACCAATACACCAACCACCCCATGAATGACTGTTGATATTTACAGTCCAATCACTGTAATGACACCAACACACCTTCCATCCCATGAAATACTGTTGATATTTATAGTCCAATCACTGTAATGACACCAACACAACTTCAATTCCATGAATGACTGTTGATATTTACAGTCCAAGCACAATAATAACAACCACTACCCTATGAATGACTGTTGATATTTACAGACCAAGCCCTATAATGACAACCACCACCTCATGAATGACTGTTGATATTTACAGTCCAAGCCCTGTAATGACTCCCACACACCCACCACCCCATGAATACTGTTGATATTTACAGTCCATGCACTGTAATCACAGCCACACACCCACCACCCCATGAATGATTGTTGATATTTACAGTCCAAGCACTGTAATAATGCACACACACCCACCAACCCACGAATGACTGTCCATATTTACAGTCCATGCACTGTAATGATACCCATACTCCCACCACCCCATGAATAACTGTTGATATATACAGTCCAATCACTGTAATGACACCCACACACCTACAATCCAAGGAATGACTGTTAATATTTACAGTCCAAACTCTTTAATGACACCCACACACCTACAATCCCATGAATGACTGTTAATATTTAGAGTCCAAGCACTGTAATGACAGCCACAAACCCACCACATCATGAATGACTGTTGATTTTTAAAGTCCAATCAATGTAATGACACCCACACATTTACCATCCCATGAATCACTGTTGATATTTACAGTCCATGCAATGTAATGACACCAACACACACACCATCCCATAAATGACTGTTGATGTTTACAATACAAGCACTGTAATGATACACACACACCACCCCATAATATGACTGTTGATATTTACAGTCCAAGCACTAAAATGACCCCCAAACACCCGCCATCCCATGAATAATTGTTGATATTTATAGCCCAAGCATTGTAATGACTCCCACACACCAACCACCAAATAAATGACAGTTGATATTTACAGTCCAAGCACTGTAATTACACAAACATACTAACCACCCCTTGAATGACTGTTGATATTTAGAGTCCTAGCACTGTAATGACAGCCACACACCTACTACCTCATGAATGACAGTTGAGTTTTACATTTCAAGCACTGTATTTAAACCAACACACCCACCACCACATAAATGACTGTTGATATTTACAGTCCAAGCACTGTAATGACACCCACACACCCACCACCCAATAAATGACTGATGATATTTACAGTCCAAGCACTGTAATAACACCCACACACCCACCATCCCATGAATGACTTTTGATATTTACAATCCAAGCATTGTAATGATACCCACACACCCACCACCCCATGAATGACTGTTGATATTTACAATCCAAGCTCTGTAATGACACCAACACACCTACCATCCCATGAATTACTGTTGATATTTACAGTCCAAGCACTGTAATGACACTTACAGACCAACCACCCAATTAATGACTGTTGATATTTACAGGTCAAGCACTGTAATGACACACACACACACACCCTCCTTTCCCATGAATTACTGTTTATAATTATAGTCCAATCACTGTAATGACACCCACACACCCACCACCCCATGAATGACTTGATATTTACAATCCAAGCATTGTAATAATACCCACACACCCACCACCCCATGAATGACTGTTGATATTTACAGTCTAAGCAATGAAATGAAACCCTCACATCCTCCAACCCATGAATGACTGTTGATATTTACAGTCCATGCAACGTAATGACACCCACACACCCACCAAACTATAAATGACTGTTGATATTTAAAATCCAAGCATTGTAATGATACCGACACACCCACCACCCAATGAATGACTGCTGATATTTACAGTCCAAGCACTGAAATGATACCCTCACACCCTCCACCCCATGAATGACTGTTGATATTTATAATCCATGCACCGTAATATAAGCCACACACCCACCAAACTCTAAATGACTGTTGATATTTACAGTCCAAACACTGCAATGATGCCCACACATCCACCAACCCATGAATGACTGTCCATATTTACAGTCCATGCACTTTAATGACACCCACACACCCAACACCCCATGAATGACTGTTGATATTTACAGCCCAAGCTCTGTAATGACACCAACACACCCACCACCCCAATAAATGACAGTTGATATTTACAGTCCAAGATCTGTAATTACTCCAACACCCCCACCACACCATGAATGACTATTGATATTTACAGTCCAAACACTATAATGACACCCACACACCAACCACCACTTGAATGACTCTTGATATTTACAGTCCAATCACTGTAATGACACCCACACACCTACTATCCCATGAATGACTGTTGATATTTACACTCCAAACACTGTAAGGACACCAACACACCTACCAACCCATGAATGACTGTTGATATTTAGAGTCTAAGCACTGTAATGACACCCACACACCCACCACCTCATGAATGACTGTCGATATGTACAGTCCAAGCACTATAATGATACCCACACACCCAACACCCCATGAATGACTGTTGATATTTACTGTCCAATCAATGTAATGGCACCCACACACCTACCACCCCATTAAAGACTTTTGATATTTACAGTCCAAGCACTGTAATGACACCCACACACCCACAACCCCATGAATGACTGTTGATATTTAAAGTCCAAGCACTGTAATGACACCCACACACCCACCACCCCATGAATGACTGTTGATATTTACAGTTCAAGCACTGCAATGACACCCACATACCCACCACCCTATAAATTACTATTGATATTTACAGTCCAAGCACTGTAATGACACCCACCACTCCATGAATGACTGTTAATATTTACAGTCCAAGCACTGTAATGACACACACAGATCCACCACCCTATTAATGACTGTTGATATTTACAGGTCAAGCACTGTAATGACACCAACACACACCCACCACCCCATGAATGACTGTTGATATTTACAGTCCAAGCTCTGTAATAATACCCACACTCACACCACCTCATTAATGACTGTTGATATTTACAGTCCAAACACTGTAATGACACCCACACACCCATCAACCCCATGAATGAACGTTGATATTTACACTCCAAGCACTGTAATGACACCCAAACACCCACCACCCCATGAATGACTGTTGATATTTTCAATCCAAGCATTGTAATACAAAGGAATACAAAGGGAATACAAAGGAAGTACAGGCAACAGGAGGTCCATAGTGACCTTTTACTAGCTTACCTGTTTAACTATGCTAATCTAGACTACGTGTTGAAGGAAAGGATAGCAAAGGACAAGGCTCCTCCCCACCCACCACTCCCACCGGATATACCGGTTGGAAAAACAGATAGAAAATAACACCTTGCTTGTTATAAAGAATGCACAAGGAAATTTTATAGGCATGTAGGGAAAGTGGTTGAAGTCTGATTCTAACATCTACAGTACTCACTACTATATAAAAAAAAAAAATACAATAAAACATATTAAAACCCATTTTCTTGAAAATATTTATCGAGGCGATTTTTAAATGTTTCTACTGTATTTGCTGCTACTACAGATGCCGGGAGTTTATTCCAATAGTTTACGACTCTGATATTGAAAAAGTTCTTTCGCTGTTCTGTGTTAAAACGTTGTCTTTTTAATTTATAACCGTTATTTCTCGTACTGGACTGGGGACAGAGCTGGAATAAATGTTCATAATTAATTTTATCAAAGTTTTTAAGGATTTTAAAAGTTTCGATGAGGTCCCCACGTGTTCTACGTTTTTCTAGAGAAAACATGTTGAGCTTTATTAATCTTTCCTCGTATGTCAAATTACGAATGCCGGGGATCATTTTAGTTGCTCTTCTTTGTACGCTTTCCAACCTTTTAGCATCTTTAATATAACAAGGGGACCATAGTTGAACTGAGTATTCTAAGTGTGGTCTAACAAGCGTGTTATTACTTCTGGTGACTTATATTTAAAATTCCGAGCAATAAAGCCTAAAACTACATTTGCTTTTTTACTTGCTGCCAAACACTGCGCACTCGTCTTTAGATCGCTACTAATTATGACACCTAAATCCTTTTCCTCTTTTACTTTTGCAAGATTTCTACCTTGTAATCTATAATTATGTCTCAGGTTGTTATTACCTACATGCATCACCTTACATTTATCCGCATTAAACTTCAACAACCATTTATCGCTCCATTCTGACAGTGTGCTTAGGTCGCTCTGAATGGCTTCACAGTCTTCGACGCTTTTTGCAGTACCCCCAATTTTTGTATCATTGGCAAATTTGGATATTTTCGAGATAAGTCCGCATTCTAAGTCGTTTATATAGATTAAAAATAGTGTTGGACCTAACACTGATCCCTGTGGCACCCCACTTACAACATCCAGCCAGTCTGATGCTTCCCCATTAATTATGACTCGTTGCCGGCGGTTTGATAGCCAATCTCCAATCCATGTGCACAACTGTTCCCCCAAGCCATGTGCTTTTAACTTTAATAGTAGTCGCTTGTGTGGTACTGTGTCAAACGCTTTCTGAAAATCTAAATATATAATATCAGTTGGCACTTTTTCGTCTGCATTACAGCTTATATAGTTAAAAAACTCGAGTAAATTTGTTAAACAAGATCTGTTGTTACGGAAACCGTGTTGAGAGTCCAGAATTAAGTTCTGCTCATCTAGATGTGATACTATTTTATCTCTCAAAAGTTTTTCAAATATTTTTATTACAACAGATGTTAAGCTTATTGGGCGGTAGTTTCCGGCGTGACTTATATTACCTTTCTTAAATATAGGAGTTACATTGGCTTTTTTCCAAAGGGCTGGCACTTTACATTTTCTTAGTGACTTATTAAATATTACTTTTAAAGGTTGTACAACTTCTCTATGACATTCACGTAATAGTCTGGGGGACACTTCGTCACATCCTACACTTTTAAAAGGATCTTGTGTTTTTAGATACTTTAAGAGTTCTTCGTCTGTAAATTCATTAATTTCTAGTTTATTACCATCTGCTAACTGTGAAAAATTTGGAGGTTCTGGCAAATTAATTTAATTTTCCTTTGTAAAAACTGAGTTAAAATGTTCATTTAGTACGGTTGCAATATCTTTATTCCCATTAACTAAGGCATTGTTTATGTTTAGTACTGGCCCTATGCTTGCTTTCACGTTTTTATTATTTCTGATGTACTGATAACATTTCATGGGGTTTGTCTTGGATTCGAGGGCAATACTTTTCTCATAGTTACGCTTGGCATGTGTGATTTGTCTTTCACTCATACATTTTGTATCTACATAGTTATTATAGTTTATGCGTGAATCGGTACGTATATATACTTTATATGCCTTTCTCTTATTATCAATAGTTCGCTGAATTTCATTTGTCATCCAAACTGATTGTAATGATACCCACACACCCACCACCCCATGAATGACTGTTGATATTTAAAGTCAAAGCACTGATTTTAAAACTTTCAAACCCTCCACCCCATGAATGACTGTTGATATTTACAGTCCATGCACAGTAATGACACCCACACACCCACCAAACTATAAATGACTGTTAATATTTACATTCCAAGCACTGTAATGATGCCCACACACCCACCACCCCATGGTTGACAGTTGATATTTACAGTCCAAGCACTGAAATTATACCAACACACCCACCATCCCATGAATGACTCTTGATATTTACTGTCCAAGCAATGTAATGATACCCACACACATACCCCTTATGAATGACTGTTGACATTTACAGTCGAAGCACTGTAATGACACCCACACACCCACCACCCCATTAATGACTGTTGATATTTACAGGTCAAGCACTGTAATGACACACAAACATCTACCACCCCTTGAATGACTGTTGATATTTACCGTCCAATCACTGTAATGACACCCACACACCCACCACCCCATGAATGACTGTTGATATTTACAGTCCAAGCATTGTAATGACACTCACACACCCACCACCCCATGAATTACTCATGATATTTACAGTCAAAGCAATGTAATGATACCCACACACCCACCACATCATGAATGACTGTTGATATTTACAGTCCAAGCACTGTAATAACACCCACACACACACCACCTCATGAATGACTGTTGATATTTACAGTCCAAACACTGTAATGACACCCACACACCCACAACCCCATGAATGACTGTTGATATTTACACTCCAAGCACTGTATGAAACACACACACCCACTACCTCATGAATGACTGTTGATATTTACAATCCAAGCATTGTAATGACACCAACACACATACCATCCCATGAATTACTGTTGATATTTACAGTCCAAGCACTGTAATGATACCCACACACCCACCCCTTATGAATGACTGTTGACATTTACAGTCCAAGCACTGTAATGACACTTACAGACCAACCACCCCATTAATGACTGTTGATATTTACAGGTCAAGCACTGTAATGACACACACACACACACCCTCCTTTCCCATGAATTACTGTTTATAATTATAGTCCAATCACTGTAATGACACCCACACACCCACCACCCCATGAATGACTTTTGATATTTACAATCCAAGCATTGTAATAATACCCACACACCCACCACCCCATGAATGACTGTTGATATTTACAGTCTAAGCAATGAAATGAAACCCTCACATCCTCCACCCCATGAATGACTGTTGATATTTACAGTCCATGCAACGTAATGACACCCGCACACCCACCAAACTATAAATGACTGTTGATATTTAAAATCCAAGCATTGTAATGATACCGACACACCCACCACCCAATGAATGACTGCTGATATTTACAGTCCAAGCACTGAAATGATACCCTCACACCCTCCACCCCATGAATGACTGTTGATATTTATAATCCATGCACCGTAATATAAGCCACACACCCACCAAACTCTAAATGACTGTTGATATTTACAGTCCAAACACTGCAATGATGCCCACACATCCACCAACCCATGAATGACTGTCCATATTTACAGTCCATGCACTTTAATGACACCCACACACCCAACACCCCATGAATGACTGTTGATATTTACAGCCCAAGCTCTGTAATGACACCAACACACCCACCACCCCAATAAATGACAGTTGATATTTACAGTCCAAGATCTGTAATTACTCCAACACCCCCACCACACCATGAATGACTATTGATATTTACAGTCCAAACACTATAATGACACCCACACACCAACCACCACTTGAATGACTCTTGATATTTACAGTCCAATCACTGTAATGACACCCACACACCTACTATCCCATGAATGACTGTTGATATTTACACTCCAAACACTGTAGGGACACCAACACACCTACCAACCCATGAATGACTGTTGATATTTAGAGTCTAAGCACTGTAATGACACCCACACACCCACCACCTCATGAATGACTGTCGATATGTACAGTCCAAGCACTATAATGATACCCACACACCCAACACCCCATGAATGACTGTTGATATTTACTGTCCAATCAATGTAATGGCACCTACACACCTACCACCCCATTAAAGACTTTTGATATTTACAGTCCAAGCACTGTAATGACACCCACACACCCACTACCCCATGAATGACTGTTGATATTTAAAGTCCAAGCACTGTAATGACACCCACACACCCACCACCCCATGAATGACTGTTGATATTTACAGTTCAAGCACTGCAATGACACCCACATACCCACCACCCTATAAATTACTATTGATATTTACAGTCCAAGCACTGTAATGACACCCACCACTCCATGAATGACTGTTAATATTTACAGTCCAAGCACTGTAATGACACACACAGATCCACCACCCTATTAATGACTGTTGATATTTACAGGTCAAGCACTGTAATGACACCAACACACACCCACCACCCCATGAATGACTGTTGATATTTACAGTCCAAGCTCTGTAATAACACCCACACTCACACCACCTCATTAATGACTGTTGATATTTACAGTCCAAACACTGTAATGACAACCACACACCCATCAACCCCATGAATGAACGTTGATATTTACACTCCAAGCACTGTAATGACACCCAAACACCCACCACCCCATGAATGACTGTTGATATTTTCAATCCAAGCATTGTAATACAAAGGAATACAAAGGGAATACAAAGGAAGTACAGGCAACAGGAGGTCCATAGTGACCTTTTACTAGCTTACCTGTTTAACTATGCTAATCTAGACTACGTGTTGAAGGAAAGGATAGCAAAGGACAAGGCTCCTCCCCACCCACCACTCCCACCGGATATACCGGTTGGAAAAACAGATAGAAAATAACACCTTGCTTGTTATAAAGAATGCACAAGGAAATTTTATAGGCATGTAGGGAAAGTGGTTGAAGTCTGATTCTAACATCTACAGTACTCACTACTATATAAAAAAAAAAAATACAATAAAACATATTAAAACCCATTTTCTTGAAAATATTTATCGAGGCGATTTTTAAATGTTTTCTACTGTATTTGCTGCTACTACAGATGCCGGGAGTTTATTCCAATAGTTTACGACTCTGATATTGAAAAAGTTCTTTCGCTGTTCTGTGTTAAAACGTTGTCTTTTTAATTTATAACCGTTATTTCTCGTACTGGACTGGGGACAGAGCTGGAATAAATGTTCATAATTAATTTTATCAAAGTTTTTAAGGATTTTAAAAGTTTCGATGAGGTCCCCACGTGTTCTACGTTTTTCTAGAGAAAACATGTTGAGCTTTATTAATCTTTCCTCGTATGTCAAATTACGAATGCCGGGGATCATTTTAGTTGCTCTTCTTTGTACGCTTTCCAACCTTTTAGCATCTTTAATATAACAAGGGGACCATAGTTGAACTGAGTATTCTAAGTGTGGTCTAACAAGCGTGTTATTACTTCTGGTGACTTATATTTAAAATTCCGAGCAATAAAGCCTAAAACTACATTTGCTTTTTTACTTGCTGCCAAACACTGCGCACTCATCTTTAGATCGCTACTAATTATGACACCTAAATCCTTTTCCTCTTTTACTTTTGCAAGATTTCTACCTTGTAATCTATAATTATGTCTCAGGTTGTTATTACCTACATGCATCACCTTACATTTATCCGCATTAAACTTCAACAACCATTTATCGCTCCATTCTGACAGTGTGCTTAGGTCGCTCTGAATGGCTTCACAGTCTTCGACGCTTTTTGCAGTACCCCCAATTTTTGTATCATTGGCAAATTTGGATATTTTCGAGATAAGTCCGCATTCTAAGTCGTTTATATAGATTAAAAATAGTGTTGGACCTAACACTGATCCCTGTGGCACCCCACTTACAACATCCAGCCAGTCTGATGCTTCCCCATTAATTATGACTCGTTGCCGGCGGTTTGATAGCCAATCTCCAATCCATGTGCACAACTGTTCCCCCAAGCCATGTGCTTTTAACTTTAATAGTAGTCGCTTGTGTGGTACTGTGTCAAACGCTTTCTGAAAATCTAAATATATAATATCAGTTGGCACTTTTTCGTCTGCATTACAGCTTATATAGTTAAAAAACTCGAGTAAATTTGTTAAACAAGATCTGTTGTTACGGAAACCGTGTTGAGAGTCCAGAATTAAGTTCTGCTCATCTAGATGTGATACTATTTTATCTCTCAAAAGTTTTTCAAATATTTTTATTACAACAGATGTTAAGCTTATTGGGCGGTAGTTTCCGGCGTGACTTTTATTACCTTTCTTAAATATAGGAGTTACATTGGCTTTTTTCCAAAGGGCTGGCACTTTACATTTTCTTAGTGACTTATTAAATATTACTTTTAAAGGTTGTACAACTTCTCTATGACATTCACGTAATAGTCTGGGGGACACTTCGTCACATCCTACACTTTTAAAAGGATCTTGTGTTTTTAGATACTTTAAGAGTTCTTCGTCTGTAAATTCATTAATTTCTAGTTTATTACCATCTGCTAACTGTGAAAAATTTGGAGGTTCTGGCAAATTAATTTAATTTTCCTTTGTAAAAACTGAGTTAAAATGTTCATTTAGTACGGTTGCAATATCTTTATTCCCATTAACTAAGGCATTGTTTATGTTTAGTACTGGCCCTATGCTTGCTTTCACGTTTTTATTATTTCTGATGTACTGATAACATTTCATGGGGTTTGTCTTGGATTCGAGGGCAATACTTTTCTCATAGTTACGCTTGGCATGTGTGATTTGTCTTTCACTCATACATTTTGTATCTACATAGTTATTATAGTCTAAGCGTGAATCGGTACGTATATATACTTTATATGCCTTTCTCTTATTATCAATAGTTCGCTGAATTTCATTTGTCATCCAAACTGATTGTAATGATATCCACACACCCACCACCCCATGAATGACTGTTGATATTTAAAGTCAAAGCACTGATTTTAAAACTTTCAAACCCTCCACCCCATGAATGACTGTTGATATTTACAGTCCATGCACAGTAATGACACCCACACACCCACCAAACTATAAATGACTGTTAATATTTACATTCCAAGCACTGTAATGATGCCCACACACCCACCACCCCATGGTTGACAGTTGATATTTACAGTCCAAGCACTGAAATTATACCAACACACCCACCATCCCATGAATGACTGTTGATATTTACTGTCCAAGCAATGTAATGATACCCACACACATACCCCTTATGAATGACTGTTGACATTTACAGTCGAAGCACTGTAATGACACCCACACACCCACCACCCCATTAATGACTGTTGATATTTACAGGTCAAGCAGTGTAATGACACACACACATCTACCACCCCTTGAATGACTGTTGATATTTACCGTCCAATCACTGTAATGACACCCACACACCCACCACCCCATGAATGACTGTTGATATTTACAGTCCAAGCATTGTAATGACACTCACACACCCACCACCCCATGAATTACTCATGATATTTACAGTCAAAGCAATGTAATGATACCCACACACCCACCACATCATGAATGACTGTTGATATTTACAGTCCAAGCACTGTAATAACACCCACACACACACCTCCTCATGAATGACTGTTGATATTTACAGTCCAAACACTGTAATGACACCCACACACCCACAACCCCATGAATGACTGTTGATATTTACACTCCAAGCACTGTATGAAACACACACACCCGCTACCTCATGAATGACTGTTGATATTTACAATCCAAGCATTGTAATGACACCAACACACCTACCATCCCATGAATTACTGTTGATATTTACAGTCCAAGCACTGTAATGATACCCACACACCCACCCCTTATGAATGACTGTTGACATTTACAGTCCAAGCACTGTAATGACACTTACAGACCAACCACCCCATTAATGACTGTTGATATTTACAGGTCAAGCACTGTAATGACACACACACACACACCCTCCTTTCCCATGAATTACTGTTTATAATTATAGTCCAATCACTGTAATGACACCCACACACCCACCACCCCATGAATGACTTTTGATATTTACAATCCAAGCATTGTAATAATACCCACACACCCACCACCCCATGAATGACTGTTGATATTTACAGTCTAAGCAATTAAATGAAACCCTCACATCCTCCACCCCATGAATGACTGTTGATATTTACAGTCCATGCAACGTAATGACACCCGCACACCCACCAAACTATAAATGAGTGTTGATATTTAAAATCCAAGCATTGTAATGATACCGACACACCCACCACCCAATGAATGACTGCTGATATTTACAGTCCAAGCACTGAAATGATACCCTCACACCCTCCACCCCATGAATGACTGTTGATATTTATAATCCATGCACCGTAATATAAGCCACACACCCACCAAACTCTAAATGACTGTTGATATTTACAGTCCAAACACTGCAATGATGCCCACACATCCACCAACTCATGAATGACTGTCCATATTTACAGTCCATGCACTTTAATGACACCCACACACCCAACACCCCATGAATGACTGTTGATATTTACAGCCCAAGCTCTGTAATGACACCAACACACCCACCACCCCAATAAATGACAGTTGATATTTACAGTCCAAGATCTGTAATTACTCCAACACCCCCACCACACCATGAATGACTATTGATATTTACAGTCCAAACACTATAATGACACCCACACACCAACCACCACTTGAATGACTCTTGATATTTACAGTCCAATCACTGTAATGACACCCACACACCTACTATCCCATGAATGACTGTTGATATTTACACTCCAAACACTGTAAGGACACCAACACACCTACCAACCCATGAATGACTGTTGATATTTAGAGTCTAAGCACTGTAATGACACCCACACACCCACCACCTCATGAATGACTGTCGATATGTACAGTCCAAGCACTATAATGATACCCACACACCCAACACCCCATGAATGACTGTTGATATTTACTGTCCAATCAATGTAATGGCACCCACACACCTACCACCCCATTAAAGACTTTTGATATTTACAGTCCAAGCACTGTAATGACACCCACACACCCACTACCCCATGAATGACTGTTGATATTTAAAGTCCAAGCACTGTAATGACACCCACACACCCACCACCCCATGAATGACTGTTGATATTTACAGTTCAAGCACTGCAATGACACCCACATACCCACCACCCTATAAATTACTATTGATATTTACAGTCCAAGCACTGTAATGACACCCACCACTCCATGAATGACTGTTAATATTTACAGTCCAAGCACTGTAATGACACACAGATCCACCACCCTATTAATGACTGTTGATATTTACAGGTCAAGCACTGTAATGACACCAACACACACCCACCACCCCATGAATGACTGTTGATATTTACAGTCCAAGCTCTGTAATAACACCCACACTCACACCACCTCATTAATGACTGTTGATATTTACAGTCCAAACACTGTAATGACACCCACACACCCATCAACCCCATGAATGAACGTTGATATTTACACTCCAAGCACTGTAATGACACCCAAACACCCACCACCCCATGAATGACTGTTGATATTTTCAATCCAAGCATTGTAATACAAAGGAATACAAAGGGAATACAAAGGAAGTACAGGCAACAGGAGGTCCATAGTGACCTTTTACTAGCTTACCTGTTTAACTATGCTAATCTAGACTACGTGTTGAAGGAAAGGATAGCAAAGGACAAGGCTCCTCCCCACCCACCACTCCCACCGGATATACCGGTTGGAAAAACAGATAGAAAATAACACCTTGCTTGTTATAAAGAATGCACAAGGAAATTTTATAGGCATGTAGGGAAAGTGGTTGAAGTCTGATTCTAACATCTACAGTACTCACTACTATATAAAAAAAAAAAAATACAATAAAACATATTAAAACCCATTTTCTTGAAAATATTTATCGAGGCGATTTTTAAATGTTTTCTACTGTATTTGCTGCTACTACAGATGCCGGGAGTTTATTCCAATAGTTTACGACTCTGATATTGAAAAAGTTCTTTCGCTGTTCTGTGTTAAAACGTTGTCTTTTTAATTTATAACCGTTATTTCTCGTACTGGACTGGGGACAGAGCTGGAATAAATGTTCATAATTAATTTTATCAAAGTTTTTAAGGATTTTAAAAGTTTCGATGAGGTCCCCACGTGTTCTACGTTTTTCTAGAGAAAACATGTTGAGCTTTATTAATCTTTCCTCGTATGTCAAATTACGAATGCCGGGGATCATTTTAGTTGCTCTTCTTTGTACGCTTTCCAACCTTTTAGCATCTTTAATATAACAAGGGGACCATAGTTGAACTGAGTATTCTAAGTGTGGTCTAACAAGCGTGTTATTACTTCTGGTGACTTATATTTAAAATTCCGAGCAATAAAGCCTAAAACTACATTTGCTTTTTTACTTGCTGACAAACACTGCGCACTCGTCTTTAGATCGCTACTAATTATGACACCTAAATCCTTTTCCTCTTTTACTTTTGCAAGATTTCTACCTTGTAATCTATAATTATGTCTCAGGTTGTTATTACCTACATGCATCACCTTACATTTATCCGCATTAAACTTCAACAACCATTTATCGCTCCATTCTGACAGTGTGCTTAGGTCGCTCTGAATGGCTTCACAGTCTTCGACGCTTTTTGCAGTACCCCCAATTTTTGTATCATTGGCAAATTTGGATATTTTCGAGATAAGTCCGCATTCTAAGTCGTTTATATAGATTAAAAATAGTGTTGGACCTAACACTGATCCCTGTGGCACCCCACTTACAACATCCAGCCAGTCTGATGCTTCCCCATTAATTATGACTCGTTGCCGGCGGTTTGATAGCCAATCTCCAATCCATGTGCACAACTGTTCCCCCAAGCCATGTGCTTTTAACTTTAATAGTAGTCGCTTGTGTGGTACTGTGTCAAACGCTTTCTGAAAATCTAAATATATAATATCAGTTGGCACTTTTTCGTCTGCATTACAGCTTATATAGTTAAAAAACTCGAGTAAATTTGTTAAACAAGATCTGTTGTTACGGAAACCGTGTTGAGAGTCCAGAATTAAGTTCTGCTCATCTAGATGTGATACTATTTTATCTCTCAAAAGTTTTTCAAATATTTTTATTACAACAGATGTTAAGCTTATTGGGCGGTAGTTTCCGGCGTGACTTTTATTACCTTTCTTAAATATAGGAGTTACATTGGCTTTTTTCCAAAGGGCTGGCACTTTACATTTGCTTAGTGACTTATTAAATATTACTTTTAAAGGTTGTACAACTTCTCTATGACATTCACGTAATAGTCTGGGGGACACTTCGTCACATCCTACACTTTTAAAAGGATCTTGTGTTTTTAGATACTTTAAGAGTTCTTCGTCTGTAAATTCATTAATTTCTAGTTTATTACCATCTGCTAACTGTGAAAAATTTGGAGGTTCTGGCAAATTAATTTAATTTTCCTTTGTAAAAACTGAGTTAAAATGTTCATTTAGTACGGTTGCAATATCTTTATTCCCATTAACTAAGGCATTGTTTATGTTTAGTACTGGCCCTATGCTTGCTTTCACGTTTTTATTATTTCTGATGTACTGATAACATTTCATGGGGTTTGTCTTGGATTCGAGGGCAATACTTTTCTAATAGTTACGCTTGGCATGTGTGATTTGTCTTTCACTCATACATTTTGTATCTACATAGTTATTATAGTCTATGCGTGAATCGGTACGTTTATATACTTTATATGCCTTTCCCTTATTATCAATAGTTCGCTGAATTTCATTTGTCATCCAAACTGATTGTAATGATACCCACACACCCACCACCCCATGAATGACTGTTAATATTTAAAGTCCAAGCACTGATTTTAAAACTTTCAAACCCTCCACCCCATGAATGACTGTTGATATTTACAGTCCATGCACAGTAATGACACCCACACACCCACCAAACTATAAATGACTGTTAATATTTACATTCCAAGCACTGTAATGATGCCCACACACCCACCACCCCATGGTTGACAGTTGATATTTACAGTCCAAGCACTGAAATTATACCAACACACCCACCATCCCATGAATGACTGTTGATATTTACTGTCCAAGCAATGTAATGATACCCACACACATACCCCTTATGAATGACTGTTGACATTTACAGTCGAAGCACTGTAATGACACCCACACACCCACCACCCCATTAATGACTGTTGATATTTACAGGTCAAGCACTGTAATGACACACACACATCTACCACCCCTTGAATGACTGTTGATATTTACCGTCCAATCACTGTAATGACACCCACACACCCACCACCCCATGAATGACTGTTGATATTTACAGTCCAAGCATTGTAATGACACTCACACACCCACCACCCCATGAATTACTCATGATATTTACAGTCAAAGCAATGTAATGATACCCACAAACCCACCACATCATGAATGACTGTTGATATTTACAGTCCAAGCACTGTAATAACACCCACACACACACCACCTCATGAATGACTGTTGATATTTACAGTCCAAACACTGTAATGACACCCACACACCCACAACCCCATGAATGACTGTTGATATTTACACTCCAAGCACTGTATGAAACACACACACCCGCTACCTCATGAATGACTGTTGATATTTACAATCCAAGCATTGTAATGACACCAACACACCTACCATCCCATGAATTACTGTTGATATTTACAGTCCAAGCACTGTAATGATACCCACACACCCACCCCTTATGAATGACTGTTGACATTTACAGTCCAAGCACTGTAATGACACTTACAGACCAACCACTCCATTAATGACTGTTGATATTTACAGGTCAAGCACTGTAATGACACACACACACACCCTCCTTTCCCATGAATTACTGTTTATAATTATAGTCCAATCACTGTAATGACACCCACACACCCACCACCCCATGAATGACTTTTGATATTTACAATCCAAGCATTGTAATAATACCCACACACCCACCACCCCATGAATGACTGTTGATATTTACAGTCTAAGCAATGAAATGAAACCCTCACATCCTCCACCCCATGAATGACTGTTGATATTTACAGTCCATGCAACGTAATGACACCCGCACATCCACCAAACTATAAATGACTGTTGATATTTAAAATCCAAGCATTGTAATGATACCGACACACCCACCACCCAATGAATGACTGCTGATATTTACAGTCCAAGCACTGAAATGATACCCTCACACCCTCCACCCCATGAATGACTGTTGATATTTATAATCCATGCACCGTAATATAAGCCACACACCCACCAAACTCTAAATGACTGTTGATATTTACAGTCCAAACACTGCAATGATGCCCACACATCCACCAACCCATGAATGACTGTCCATATTTACAGTCCATGCACTTTAATGACACCCACACACCCACCACCCCATGAATGACTGTTGATATTTACAGCCCAAGCTCTGTAATGACACCAACACACCCACCACCCCAATAAATGACAGTTGATATTTACAGTCCAAGATCTGTAATTACTCCAACACCCCCACCACACCATGAATGACTATTGATATTTACAGTCCAAACACTATAATGACACCCACACACCAACCACCACTTGAATGACTCTTGATATTTACAGTCCAATCACTGTAATGACACCCACACACCTACTATCCCATGAATGACTGTTGATATTTACACTCCAAACACTGTAAGGACACCAACACACCTACCAACCCATGAATGACTGTTGATATTTAGAGTCTAAGCACTGAAATGACACCCACACACCCACCACCACATGAATGACTGTCGATATGTACAGTCCAAGTACTATAATGATACCCACACACCCAACACCCCATGAATGACTGTTGATATTTACTGTCCAATCAATGTAATGGCACCCACACACCTACCACCCCATTAAAGACTTTTGATATTTACAGTCCAAGCACTGTAATGACACCCACACACCCACCACCCCATGAATGACTGTTGATATTTAAAGTCCAAGCACTGTAATGACACCCACACACCAGCAACCCCATAAATGACTGTTGATATTTACAGTTCAAGCACTGCAATGACACCCACATACCCACCACCCTATAAATTACTATTGATATTTACAGTCTAAGCACTGTAATGACACCCACCACTCCATGAATGACTGTTAATATTTACAGTCCAAGCACTGTAATGACACACACAGATCCACCACCCTATTAATGACTGTTGATATTTACAGGTCAAGCACTGTAATGACACCAACACACACCCACCACCCCATGAATGACTGTTGATATTTACAGTCCAAGCTCTGTAATAACACCCACACTCACACCACCTCATTAATGACTGTTGATATTTACAGTCCAAACACTGTAATGACACCCACACACCCATCAACCACATGAATGAACGTTGATATTTACACTCCAAGCACTGTAATGACACCCAAACACCCACCATCCCATGAATGACTGTTGATATTTTCAATCCAAGCATTGTAATGATACCCACAGACCCACCACACCATTAATGACTGTTATTTTTAAAGTCCAAGCACTGATTTGAAACTTTCAAACCCTCCACCCCATGAATGACTGTTGATATTTACAGTCCATGCACCGTAATGACACCCACACACCCACCAAACTATAAATGACTCTTAATATTTACATTCCAAGCACTGTAATGATGCCCACACATCCACCAACCCATAAATGACTGTCCATATTTACAGCCCAAGCAATGTAATGATACCCACACACCCACCATCTAATGGTTGACAGTTGATATTTACAGTCCAAGCACTGTAATGACACCCACAGACCCACCACCCCATTAATGACTGTTGATATTTACAGTCCAATCACTGTAATGACACCCACACACATACCACCCCATGAATGACAGTTGATATTTACAATCCAAGCATTGTAATGATACCCACACACCCACAACGCCATGAATGACTGTTAATATTTACAGTCCCAGCACTGAAATAAAACCCTCACACACTCCACCCCATGAATGACTGTTGATATTTACACTCCATGCACCGTAATGACACCCACACACCAACCACACCATAAATAACTGTTAATATTTACAGTCCAAGCACTGTAATGATACCCAAACACCCACCACCTCATGAATGACAGTTGATATTTACAGTTCAAGCACTGTAATTACACCAACCCATTAATCACCCCATGAATGACTGTTGATATTTACTGTATAATCAATGTAAAGGCACCCACACACCTACCACACCATAAATGCCTTTGATATTTTCAGTCCAAACACTGTAATGATACCCACACACATACCCCGTATGAATGACTGTTGACATTTACAGTCGAAGCACTGTAATGACACCCACAGACCCACCACCCCATTAATGACTGTTGATATTTACAGGTCAATCACTGTAATGACACACACACACCTACCACCCCATGAATGACTGTTGATATTTACAGTCCAATCACTGTTTTAAAACCCACACACCTACCACCCTATAAAAGACTGTTGATATTTACAGTCCAAGCACTGTAAAGACACCCACATACCCACCACCCCATGAATGACTGTTGATATAAACACTCAAAGCACTGTAATGACACACACACAAACACCACCCCATGAATAACGGTTGATATTCACAGTCCAAGCACTGTAATGACACCCACACACCCACCACCCCATAAAAAACTGTGATATTTACAGTCCAATAACTGTAAAGACACCCATATACCCACCACCCCATGAATGACTGTTGATATTTACACTCCAAGCACTGTAATGAGACACACACACCTACCACCCCTTGAATGACTGTTGATATTTACAGTCCAATCAGTGTTTTGACACCCACACATCTAACACCCCATGAACAAATGTTGATATTTACATTCTAAGCACTGTAATGACACACACATACCCACTACCCTATGAATGACTGTTGATATTTACAGTCCAGGCACTGTAATAACACCCACACACCCACAACCACATGAATGACTGTTGATATTTACAGTCCAAAAACTGTAATGACACTCACACAACCACCACCCCATGAATGACTGTTGATATTTAAACTCCAAGCACTGTAATAACACCCACATTCCCACCACCACATGAATGACAGTTGATATTTACAGTCCAATCAGTGTATTGACACCCACACACCTACCACCCCATGAACGAATGTTGATATTTACATTCTACGCACTGTAATTACACCCACATACCCACCACCCTATGAATGACTGTTGATATTTACATTCCAAGCACTGTAATGACACCCACATTCCCACCACCCCATTAATGACAGTTGATATTTACAGTCTAAGCTCTGTAATGACACCCACACACCCACCACCCCATGAATGACTGTTGATATTTACAGTCCAAGCACTGTAATGACACCCACACACCCACCACCTCATGAATGACTATTGATATTTACAGTCCAAGCACTGTAATAACACCCACACACTAACCACCTCATGAATGACTGTTGATATTTACAGTCCAAACACTGTAATGACACCCATACACCCACCACCCCATGAATGACTGTTGATATTTTCAATCTAACCATTGTAATGATACCCACACACCCATAACCCCATGAATGACTGTTGATATTTACAGTCCAAGCATTGTAATGACACCCACACACCCATCACCTCATGAATAACTGTTGATATTGACAGTCCATGCACCATAATGACAGCCACACACTAACCAAACTATAAGTGACTGTTAATATTTACAGTCCAAACACTGCAATGATTCCCACATATCCATCAACCCATGAATGACTGTTCATATATACAGTCCATGCACTGTAATAACACCCACACACCCACCACACCATTAATGACTGTTGATATTTACAGCCCAAGCAATGTAATGACACCCACACACCCACCACCCTATAAATGACAGTTGATATTTACAGTCTAAGTACTGTAATTACATCAACACACTCACCACCCCATGAATAACTGTTGATATTTACTGTCCAATCAATGTAATGGCACCCACACTCCTACCAACCCATGAAAGACTTTTGATATTTTCAGTCCAAGCAGTGTAATGATACCCACACACCCACCCCTTATTAATGACTGTTGACATTTACAGTCCAAGCACTGTAATGACACCCATAGACCCACCACCCCATTAATGACTGTTGATATTTACAGGTCAAGCACTGTAATGACACTTACACACCTACCACTCATTAAATGACTGTTGATATTTATAGTCCAAGCACTGTAATGATACCCACACACCCAAGACCACATGAATAACTGTTGATATTTACAGTCTAAGCACTGTAATGACACCCACACACCCACCACCCCATTAATGACTTGATATTTACAGTCCAAGCTCTGTAAGGACACCCACATACCCACCACCCCATAAATGACTGTTAATATTTACAGTCTATGCATTGTAATGACACCTACACACCCACCACCCCATGAATGACAGTTGATATTTACAGTCCAAGCACTGTAATGACACCCACACAATCCCCACCCTATGAATGACTGTTGATATTTGCAGTCCAAGCACTGTAATCAAACCCACACCCCCACCACCCCATGAATGACTCTTGATATTTACAGTCCAAACACTGTAATGATACCCACACACCCACCACACAATGAATGACTGTTGATATTTTCAGCCCAAGCAATGTAGTGACACCCACACACCAACCACCCCATGAACGACAGTTGATATTTACAGTCCAAGCAGTGTAATTACACGAACACTCCCACCACCCCATGAATGACTGTTAATATTTACATGTCAAGCACTGTAATGACACCAACACACACCCACCTTTCCCATGAATTACAGTTAATAATTATAGTCCAAACACTGTAATGACACTCACACATCCAACACCCCATGAATTACTGTTGATATTTACAGTCCAAGAACTGTAATGACACCCACATACCCACCATCCTATTAATGACAGTTGAGATTTACAGTCCAAGCACTGTAATGACACCCACACACCCACCACCCCATGAATGATTGTTTAAATTTACAGTCTAAACACTGTAATGACACCCACACACCCATCCACCCCATGAATGAACGTTGATATTTACTCTCCAAGCACTGTAATGACACCCACACACCCGCCACCCCATGAATGACTGTTGATATTTTAAATCCAAGCATTGTAATGATACCCACACACCCACCACACCATTAATGACTGTTATTTTTAAAGTCCAGGCACTGATTTGAAAATTTCAAACCCTCCACCCCATGAATGACTGTTGATATTTACAGTCCATGCACCGTAATGACACCCACACACCCCCTAAACTATAAATGACTGTTAATATTTACATTCCAAGCACTGTAATGATACCCACACACCCACCATCCCATGGTTGACAGTTGATATTTACAGTACAAGCACTGTAATTACACCAACACACCAATCACCCCATGAATGCCATTGATATTTTCAGTCCAAGCACTGTAATGATACCCAAACACATACCCCATATGAATGACTGTTGACATTTACAATCCAAGCACTGTAATGACACCCACAGACCCACCACCCCATTAATGACTGTTGATATTTACAGGACAAGTACTGTAATAATTCCCACACACATACCCCTTATGAATGACTGTTGATATTTACAGTCCAATCACTGTAATGACACCCACACACCTACCACCCCATGAATGACTGTTGATATTTACAATTCAAGCATTGTAATGATACCCACACACCCACAACCTCATGAATGAATGTTAATATTTACAGTCCAAGCACTGAAATAAAACCCTCACACTCTCCACCCCATGAATGACTGTTGATATTTACACTCCATGCAACGTAATGACACCCACACACCAACCACACCATAAATAACGGTTGATATTTACAGTCCAAGCACTGTAATGATACCCAAACACCCACCACCTCATGAATGACAGTTGATATTTACAGTTTAAGCACTGTAATTACACCAACACACCAATCACCCCATGAATGACTGTTGATATTTACTGTCCAATCAATGTAATGGCACCCACACACCTACCACACCATAAATGCCTTTGATATTTTCAGTCCAAGCACTGTAATAATACCCACACACATACCCCGTATGAATGACTATTGACATTTACAATCCAAGCACTGTAATGACACCCACAGACCCACCACCCCATTAATGACTGTTGATATTTACAGGTCCAGCACTGTAATGACACACACACACCTACCACCCCATGAATGACTGTTGATATTTACAGTACAATCACTGTTTTGACACCCACACACCTACCACCCTATAAAAGACTGTTGATATTTACAGTCCAAGCACTGTAAAGACACCCACATACCCACCATCGAATGAATGACTGTTGATATAAACACTCCAAGCACTGTTATGACACACACACAAACACCACCCTATGAATAACTGTTGATATTCACAGTCGAAGCACTGTAATGACACCCACACACCCACCACCCCATAAATAACTGTGATATTTGCAGTCCAATCACTGTAAAGACACCCATATACCCACCACCCCATGAATGACTGTTGATATTTACAGTCCAAAAACTGTAATGACACTCACACAACCACCACCCCATGAATGACTGTTGATATTTAAACTCCAAGCACTGTAATAACACCCACATTCCCACCACCACATGAATGACAGTTGATATTTACAGTCCAATCAGTGTATTGACACTTACACACCTACCACCCCAAGAACGAATGTTGATATTTACATTCTAAGCACTGTAATGACACCCACATACCCACCACCCTATGAATGACTGTTGATATTTACACTCCAAGCACTGTAATGACACCCACATTCCCACCACCCCATGAATGACAGTTGATATTTACAGTCTAAGCTCTGTAATGACACCCACACACCCACCACCCCATGAATGACTGTTGATATTTACAGTCCAATCACTGTTTTAAAACCCACACACCTACCACCCTATAAAAGACTGTTGATATTTACAGTCCAAGCACTGTAAAGACACCCACATACCCACCACCCCATGAATGACTGTTGATATTTACACTCCAAGCACTGTAATGAGACACACACACCTACCACCCCTTGAATGACTGTTGATATTTACATTCCAATCAGTGTATTGACACCCACACATCTAACACCCCATGAACAAATGTTGATATTTACATTCTAAGCACTGTAATGACACACACATACCCACTACCCTATGAATGACTGTTGATATTTACAGTCCAAGCACTGTAATAACACCCACACACCCACAACCACATGAATGACTGTTGATATTTACAGTCCAAAAACTGTAATGACACTCACACAACCACCACCCCATGAATGACTGTTGATATTTAAACTCCAAGCACTGTAATAACACCCACATTCCCACCACCACATGAATGACAGTTGATATTTACAGTCCAATCAGTGTATTGACACCCACACACCTACCACCCCATGAACGAATGTTGATATTTACATTCTACGCACTGTAATTACACCCACATACCCACCACCCTATGAATGACTGTTGATATTTACATTCCAAGCACTGTAATGACACCCACATTCCCACCACCCCATTAATGACAGTTGATATTTACAGTCTAAGCTCTGTAATGACACCCACACACCCACCACCCCATGAATGACTGTTGATATTTACAGTCCAAGCACTGTAATGACACCCACACACACACCACCTCATGAATGATTATTGATATTTACAGTCCAAGCACTGTAATAACACCCACACACTAACCACCTCATAAATGACTGTTGATATTTTTAATCTAACCATTGTAATGATACCCACACACCCATAACCCCATGAATGACTGTTGATATTTACAGTCAGAGCATTGTAATGACACCCACACACCCATCACCTCATGAATAACGGTTGATATTGACAGTCCATGCACCATAATGACAGCCACACACTAACCAAACTATAAGTGACTGTTAATATTTACAGTCCAAACACTGTAATGATTCCCACATATCCATAAACCCATTAATGACTGTTCATATATACAGTCCATGCACTGTAATAACACCCACACACCCACCACATCATTAATGACTGTTGATATTTACAGCCCAAGCAATGTAATGACACCCACACACCAACCACCCTATAAATGACAGTTGATATTTACAGTCTAAGCACTGTAATTACATCAACACACCCACCACCCCATGAATAACTGTTGATATTTACTGTCCAATCAATGTAATGGCACCCACACTCCTACCAACCCATGAAAGGCTTTTGATATTTTCAGTCCAAGCAGTGTAATGATACCCACACACCCACCCCTTATTAATGACTGTTGACATTTACAGTCCAAGCACTGTAATGACACCCATAGACCCACCACCCCATTAATGACTGTTGATATTTACAGGTCAAGCACTGTAATGACACTTACACACCTACCACTCATTAAATGACTGTTGATATTTATAGTCCAAGCACTGTAATGATACCCACACACCTACGACCACATGAATAACTGTTGATATTTACAGTCTAAGCACTGTAATGACACCCACACACCCACCACCCCATTAATGACTTGATATTTACAGTCCAAGCTCTGTAAGGACACCCACATACCCACCACCCCATAAATGACTGTTAATATTTACAGTCTAAGCATTGTAATGACACCTACACACCCACCACCCCATGAATGACAGTTGATATTTACAGTCCAGGCACTGTAATGACACCCACACAATCCCCACCCTATGAATGACTGTTGATATTTGCAGTCCAAGCACTGTAATAAAACCCACACCCCCACAAACCCCATGAATGACTGTTGATATTTACAGTCCAAACACTGTAATGATACACACACACCCACCACACAATGAATGACTGTTGATATTTTCAGCCCAAGCAATGTAGTGACACCCACACACCAACCACCCCATGAACGACAGTTGATATTTACAGTCCAAGCAGTGTAATTACACGAACACACCCACCACCCCATGAATGACTGTTAATATTTACATGTCAAGCACTGTAATGACACCAACACACACCCACCTTTCCCATGAATTACAGTTAATAATTATAGTCCAAACACTGTAATGACACTCACACATCCAACACCCCATGAATTACTGTTGATATTTACAGTCCAAGAACTGTAATGACACCCACATACCCACCATCCCATTAATGACAGTAGAGATTTACAGTCCAAGCACTGTAATGACACCCACACACCCACCACCCCATGAATGATTGTTGATATTTACAGTCCAAGCTCTGTAATAACACCCACACTCAAACCACCTCATAAATGACTGTTTAAATTTACAATCCAAACACTGTAATGACACCCACACACCCATCCACCCCATGAATGAACGTTGATATTTACTCTCCAAGCACTGTAATGACACCCACACACCCGCCACCCCATGAATGACTGTTGATATTTTCAATCCAAGCATTGTAATGATACCCACACACCCACCACACCATTAATGACTGTTATTTTTAAAGTCCAAGCACTGATTTGAAAATTTCAAATTCTCCACCCCATGAATGACTGTTGATATTTACAGTCCATGCACCGTAATGACACCCACACACCCACCAAACTATAAATGACTGTTAATATTTACATTCCAAGCACTGTAATGATGCCCACACATCCACCAACCCATAAATGACTGTCCATATTTACAGCCCAAACAATGTAATGATACCCACACACCAACCATCCCATGGTTGACAGTTGATATTTACAGTACAAGCACTGTAATTACACCAACACACCAATCACCCCATGAATGACTGTTGATATTTACTGTCCAATCAATGTAATGGCACCCACACACCTACCACACCATAAATGCCTTTGATATTTTCAGTCCAAGCACTGTAATGATACCCACACACATACCGCATATGAATGACTGTTGACATTTACAATCCAAGCACTGTAATGACACCCACAGACCCACTACCCCATTAATGACTGTTGATATTTACAGGACAAGCACTGTAATAATTCCCACACACATACCCCTTATGAATGACTGTTGATATTTACAGTCCAATCACTGTAATGACACCCACACACCTACCACCCCATGAATGACTGTTGATATTTACAATTCAAGCATTGTAATGATACCCACACACCCACAACCCCATGAATGAATGTTAATATTTACAGTCCAAGCACTGAAATAAAACCCTCACACTCTCCACCCCATGAATGACTGTTGATATTTACACTCCATGCACCGTAATGACACCCACACACCAACCACACCATAAATAACGGTTGATATTTACAGTCCAAGCACTGTAATGATACCCAAACACCCACCACCTCATGAATGACAGTTGATATTTACAGTTTAAGCACTGTAATTACACCAACACACCAATCACCCCATGAATGACTGTTGATATTTACTGTCCAATCAATGTAATGGCACTTACACACCTACCACACCATAAATGCCTTTGATATTTTCAGTCCAAGCACTGTAATGATACCCACACACATACCCCGTATGAATGACTATTGACATTAACAGTCCAAGCACTGTAATGACACCCACAGACCCACCACCCCATTAATGACTGTTGATATTTACAGGTCAAGCAATGTAATGACACACACACACCTACCACCCCATGAATGACTGTTGATATTTACAGTCCAATCACTGTTTTGACACCCACACACCTACCACCCTATAAAAGTCTGTTGATATTTACAGTCCAAGCGCTGTAAAGACACCCACATACCCACCATCGAATGAATGACTGTTGATATAAACACTCCAAGCACTGTTATGACACACACACAAACACCACCCCATGAATAACTGTTGCTATTCACAGTCCAAGCACTGTAATGACACCCACACACCCACCACCCCATAAATAACTGTGATATTTACAGTCCAATCACTGTAAAGACACCCATATACCCACCACCCCATGAATGACTGTTGATATTTACACTCCAAGCACTGTAATGAGACACACACACCTACCACCCCTTGAATGACTGTTGATATTTACAGTCCAATTAGTGTATTGACACCCACACATCTACCACCCCATGAACGAATGTTGATATTTACATTCTAAGCACTGTAATGACACCCACATACACACTACCATATGAATGACTGTTGATATTTACAGTCCAAGCACTGTAATAACACCCACAAACCCACAACCACATGAATGACTGTTGATATTTAAAGTCCAAAAACTGTAATGATACCCACACACCCACCACCTCATGAATGACTGTTGATATTTACAGTCTAAGCACTGTAATTACACATACACACCTACCACCCCATGAATGACTTTTGATATTTATAGTCCAAGCACTGTAATGATACCCACACACCCACGACCACATGAATAACTGTTGATATTTACAGTCTAAGCACTGTAATTACACCCACACACCCACCACCCCATGAATGACTTGATATTTACAGTCCAAGCAATGTAAGGACACCCACATATGAACCACCCCATAAATGACAGTTAATATTTACAGTCTATGCATTGTAATGACACCTACAAACCCACCACCCCATGAATAACTGTTGATATTTACAGTCCAAGCACTGTAATGACACCCACACAATCCCCACCCTTTGAATGACAGTTGATATTTGCAGTCCAAGCACTGTAATCAAACCCACACCCCCACCACCCCATGAATGACTGTTGATATTTACAGTCCAAACACTGTAATGACACCCACACACATACCACACTATGAATGACTGTTGATATTTTCAGCCCAAGCAATGTAATGACACCCTCACACCAGCCACCCCATGATGGACAGTTGATATTTACAGTCCAAGCACTGTAATTACACCAACACACCCACCACCCCATTAATGACTGTTGATATTTACTGTCCAATCAATGTAATGGCACCTACACACCTACCACTCCAAAAAAGACTATTGATATTTTCAGTCCAAGCAGTGTAATGATACCCACACACCCACCCCTTATAAATAATTGTTGACATTTACAGTCCAAGCACTGTAACGACACCAACAGACCCACCACCCCATTAATGACTGTTGTTATTTACAGGTCAAGCACTGTAATGACACATACACACCTACCACCCCTTAAATGACTGTTGATATTTATAGTCCAATCACTGTAATGACACCCACATACCCACCACCCCATGAATGACTGTTGATATTTCAGTTCAAACACTGTAATGATACCCACACACCCACGACCACATGAATAACTGTTGATATTTACAGTCTAATCACTTAAATGACACCCACACACCCACAACACAATAAATCACTGTTGATATTTACAGTACAAGCACTTTAATGACACCCTCATACCTACCACCCCATGAATGACAGTTGATATTTACAGTACAAACACTGTAAAGACAACCACACACCCACCACCCCATAAATGACTTGATATTTACAGTTCAAGCACTGTAAGGACACCCACATACCCACCACCCCATAAATGACTGTTAATATTTACAGTCTAAGCATTGTAAAGACACCTACACACCCACCACCCCATGAATGACTGTTGATATTTACAGTCCAAGCATTGTAATGACACCCACACAATCCCCACCCTATGAATGACTGTTGATATTTGCAGTCCAAGCACTGTAATCACACCCACACCCACACCACCCCATGAATGACTGTTGATATTTACAGTCCAAACACTGTAATGAAACCCACACACCCACCACACCATGAATGACTGTTGATATTTTCAGCCCAAGCAATGTAATGACACCCACACACCAACCACACCATGAATGACAGTTGATATTTACAGTCCAAGCACTGTAATTACACCAACACACCCACCACCACATGAATGACTGTTGATATTTACTGTCCAATCAATGTAATGGCACCCACACACCTACCATCCCATAAAAGACTATTGATATTTTCAGTCCAAGCAGTGTAATGATACCCACACACCCACCCCTTATAAATGATTGTTGACATTTACAGTCCAAGCACTGTAATGACACCCACAGACCCACCACCCCATTAATGACTGTTGACATTTACAGGTCAATCACTGTAATGACACATACACACCTACCACCCCTTGAATGACTATTGATATTTATAGTCCAATCACTGTAATGACACCCACATACAATCCACCCCATGAATGACTGTTGATATTTACAGTTCAAACACTGTAATGATACCCACACACCCACGACCACATGAATAACTGTTGATATTTACAGTCTAATCACTTAAATGACACCCACACACCCACAACACCTTAAATCACTGTTGATATTTACAGTACAAGCACTGTAATGACACCCTCATACCTACCACCCCATGAATGACAGTTGATATTTACAGTACAAACACTGTAAAGACAACCACACACCCACCACCCCATGAATGACTTGATATTTACAGTCCAAGCACTGTAATGACACCCTCATACCCACCACCCCATGAATGACAGTTGATATTTACAGTACAAGCACTGTAAAGACAACCACTCACCCACCACCCTATGAATGACTGATGATATTTACAGTCAAAGTAATGTAAAGATAACCACACACCCAACACCCCATGAATGACTATTGATATTTACAGTCCAAGCACTGTAATGATACACACACACCCACCACCTCATGAATGACTGTTGATATTTACAGTTAAAACACTGTAATGACACCCACACAACCACCATCCCATGAATGACTGTTGATATTTACATTCCAAGTACTGTAATGACACCCACACACACGCCAACCCATGAATGACTGTTGATATTTACAGTGCAAGCACTGCAATAACACCCACATACCCACCACCCTATAAATGACTATTGATATTTCCAGTCCAAGCACAGTAATGACACCCACACACCCATCACTCCATAAATGACTGTTAATATTTACAGTCCCAGCACTGTAATAACACCCGCACACTCACCATATCATGAATGACTGTTGATATTTAAAGTCCAAACACTGTAATGACACCCATACACCCACCAC
Organism: Petrolisthes cinctipes; assembly: GCA_033782935.1. Lineage (NCBI taxonomy): Eukaryota > Metazoa > Arthropoda > Malacostraca > Decapoda > Porcellanidae > Petrolisthes > Petrolisthes cinctipes. The sequence continues at coordinate 1,011,187 of JAWQEG010000425.1, read as the reverse complement.
CCCATGAATGACTGTTGATATTTACAATCCAAGCATTGTAATGATACCCACACACCCACCAACCCATGAATGACTGTTGATATTTACAGTCCAAGCACTGAAATAACAGCCACACACCAATCACCTCATGAATAACTGTTGATATTTACAGTCCATGCACCATAATGACAGCTACACACTAACCAAACTATAAGTGACTGTTAATATTTACAGTCCAAGCACTGTAATGATGCCCACATATCCATCAACCCACGAATGACTGTTCATATTTACAGTCCAAACACTGTAATTACACCAACACACCCACCACCACATGAATAACTGTTGATATTTACTGTCCAATCAATGTAATGGCACCCACACACTTACCAACCCATGAAAGACTTTTGATATTTTCAGTCCAAGCAGTGTAATAATACCCACACACCCACCCCTTATTAATGACTGTTGACATTTACAGTCCAAGCACTGTAATGACACACATAGACCCACCACCCCATTAATGACTGTTGATATTTTCAGGTCAAGCACTGTAATGACACATACACACCTACCACCCCTTGAATGACTGTTGATATTTACAATCCAAGCATTGTAATGATACCCACACACCCAGAAACCCATGAATGACTGTTGATATTTACAGTCCAAGCTCTGAAATAACAGCCACACACCAATCACCTCTTGAATAACTGTTGATATTTACAGTCCATGCACCATAATGACAGCCACACACTAACCAAACTATAAGTGACTGTTAATATTTACAGTCCAAGCACTGTAATGATGCCCACATATCCATCAACCCATGAATGACTGTTCATATTTACAGTCCAAACACTGTAATTACACCAACACACCCACCACCACATGAATAACTGTTGATATTTACTGTCCAATCAATGTAATGGCACCCACACACTTACCAACCCTTGAAAGACTTTTGATATTTTCAGTCCAAGCAGTGTAATGATACCCACACACCGACCCCTTATTAATGACTGTTGACATTTACAGTCCAAGCACTGTAATGACACCCATAGACCCACCACCACATGAATGACTGTTGATATTTACTGTCCAATCAATGTAATGGCACCCACACACCTACCACCCCATAAAAGACTATTGATATTTTCAGTCCAAGCAGTGTAATGATACCCACACACCCACCCCTTATAAATGATTGTTGACATTTACAGTCCAAGCACTGTAATGACACCCACAGACCCAACACCCCATTAATGACTGTTGACATTTACAGGTCAATCACTGTAATGACACATACACACCTACCACCCCTTGAATGACTATTAATATTTATAGTCCAATCACTGTAATGACACCCACATACAATCCAACCCATGAATGACTGTTGATATTTACATTTCAAACACTGTAATGATACCCACACACCCACGACCAAATGAATATCTGTTGATATTTACAGTCTAATCACTTAAATGACACCCACACACCCACAACACCTTAAATCACTGTTGATATTTACAGTACAAGCACTGTAATGACACCCTCATACCTACCACCCCATGAATGACAGTTGATATTTACAGTACAAACACTGTAAAGACAAACACACACCCACCACCCCATGAATGACTTGATATTTACAGTCCAAGCACTGTAATGACACCCTCATACCCACCACCCCATGAATGACAGTTGATATTTACAGCACAAGCACTGTAAAGACAACCACTTACCAACCACCCTATGAATGACTGATGATATTTACAGTCAAAGTAATGTAAAGATACCCACACACCCAACACCCCATGAATGACTATTGATATTTACAGTCCAAGCACTGTAATGATACCCACACACCCACCACCTCATGAATGACTGTTGATATTTACAGTTAAAACACTGTAATGACACCCAAACAACCACCATCCCATGAATGACTATTGATATTTACAGTCCAAGTACTGTAATGACACCCACACACATGCCAACCCATGAATGACTGTTGATATTTACAGTGCAAGCACTGCAATAACACCCACATACCCACAACCCTATAAATGACTATTGATATTTCAAGTCCAAGCACTGTAATGACACCCACCACTCCATGAATGACTGTTAATATTTACAGTCCAAGCACTGTAATGACACCCACAGATCCACCACCCCATTAATGACTGTTGATATTTACAGGTCAAGCACTGTAATGACACCAACACACACCCACCTTTCCCATGAATGACAGTTAATTATTTTAGTCCAAGCACTGTAATGACACTCACACATCCACCACCCCATTAATGACTGTTGATATTTACAGTCCAAGAACTGTAATGACACCCACATACCCACCATCCCATTAATGACAGTTGATATTTACAGTCCAAGCACTGTAATGACACCCACACACCCACCACCCCATGAATGATTGTTGATATTTACAGTCCAAGCTCTGTAATAACACCCACACTCACAGCACCTCATTAATGACTGTTGATATTTACAGGTCAAGCACTGTAATGACACCAACACACACCCACCTTTCCCATGAATGACAGTTAATTATTTTAGTCCAAGCACTGTAATGACACTCACACATCCACCACCCCATGAATGACTGTTGATATTTACAGTCCAAGAACTGTAATGACACCCACATACCCACCATCCCATTAATGACAGTTGATATTTACACTCCAAGCACTGTAATGACACCCACACACCAGCCACCCCATGAATGACTGTTGATATTTAAAGTCCAAGCACTGATTAGAAACTTTCAAACCCTCCAACCCATGAATGACTGTCCATATATACAATCCATGCACTGTAATGACACCCACACACCCACCACCCCATAAATAACTGTTGATATTTACAGTCCAATCAGTGTAAAGACACCCACATACCCACCACGGCATGAATGACTGTTGATATTTACACTCCAAGAACTGTAATGAGACACACTCACCTACCACCCCTTGAATGACTGTTGATATATACAGTCCAATCAGTGTATTGACACCCACACACCTACCACCCCATGAACGAATGTTGATATTTACATTCTAAGCACTGTAATGACACCCACATAAACACCACCCTATGAATGACTGATGATATTTACAGTCCAAGCACTGTAATAACACCCACACACCCACCACCATATGAATGACTGTTGATATTTACAGTCCAAAAACTGTAATGACACCCACACACCAACCACCCCATGAATGACTGTTGATATTTACACTCCAATCACTGTAATGACACCCCCACACCAACCACCTAATGAATAACTGTTGATATTTATAACCCAAGCACTGTAATGACACCCACACACCAACCACCAAGTAAATGACAGTTGATATTTACAGTCAGAGCACTGTAATTACACCAACACACCCACCACCCTATAAATGACTGTTGATATTTACAGTCCAATCACTGTAATGACACCCACACACCTACCATCCCATGAATGACTGTTGATATTTACAGTCCAACCACTGTAATGACACCCACACACCTACCACCCCATGAATGACTGTTGATATTTACAATCCAAGCATTGTAATTATACCCACACACCCACCACCCCATAAATGACTGTTGATATTTACAGTCCAAGCACAGTAATGACACCCACACACCCATCACTCCATGAATGACTATTAATATTTACAGTCCCAGCACTGTAATAACACCCGCACACTCACCACCTCATGAATGACTGTTGATATTTAAAGTCCAAACAAGGTAGTGACACCCATACACCCACCACCCCATGAATGACTGTTGATATTTACAATCCAAGCATTGTAATGATACCCACACACCCACCAACACATGAATGACTGTTGATATTTACAGTCCAAGCACTGAAATAACAGCCACACACCAATCACCTCATGAATAACTGTTGATATTTACAGTCCATGCACCATAATGACAGCCACACACTAACCAAACTATAAGTGACTGTTAATATTTACAGTCCAAGCACTGTAATGATGCCCACATATCCATCAACCCATGAATGACTGTTCATATTTACAGTCCAAACACTGTAATTACACCAACACACCCACCACCACATGAATAACTGTTGATATTTACTGTCCAATCAATGTAATGGCACCCACACACTTACCAACCCATTAAAGACTTTTGATATTTTCAGTCCAAGCAGTGTAATGATACCCACACACCCACCCCTTATTAATGACTGTTGACATTTACAGTCCAAGCACTGTAATGACACCCATAGACCCACCACCCCATTAATGACTGTTGATATTTTCAGGTCAAGCACTGTAATGACACATACACACCTACCACCCCTTGAATGACTGTTGATATTTATAGTCCAAGCACTGTAATGATACCCACACACCCACGACCACATGAATAACTGTTGATATTTACAGTCTAAGCAATGTAATTACACCCACACACCCACCACCCCATGAATGACTGTTGATATTTACATTCCAAGCACTGTAAAGACACCCACATACCCACCACCCCATGGATGACTGTTAATATTTACAGTCTAAGCATTGTATTGACACCTACACACCTACCACCCCATGAATGACTGTTGATATTTACAGTCCAAGCACTGTAATGACACCCACACAACCCCCACCCTATGAATGACTGTTAATATTTGCAGTCCAAGCACTGTATTCACACCCACACCCCCACCACAAATGAATGACTGTTGATATTTACAGTCCAAACACTGTAATGACACCCACACACCCACCACACCATGAATGACTGTTGATATTTTCAGCCCAAGCAATGTAATGACACCCACACACAAACCACCCCATAAATGACAGTTGACATCTACAGTCCAAGCACTGTAATGATAAACACACACCCACCACCTCATGAATGACTGTTGATATTTACTGTCCAATCAATGTAATGGCACCCACACACCTACCACCCCATAAAAGACTAGTGATATTTCAGTCCAAGCAGTGTAATGATACCCACACACCCACCCCTTATTAATGACTGTTGACATTTACAGTCCAAGCACTGTAATGACACCCATAGACCCACCACCCCATTATTGACTGTTGATATTTTCATGTCAAGCACTGTAATGACACATACACACCTACCACCCCTTGAATGACTGTTGATATTTACAATCCAAGCATTGTAATGATACCCACACACCCACCAACCCATGAATGACTGTTGATATTTACAGTCCAAGCTCTGAAATAACAGCCACACACCAATCACCTCTTGAATAACTGTTGATATTTACAGTCCATGCACCATAATGACAGCCACACACTAACCAAACTATAAGTGACTGTTAATATTTACTGTCCAAGCACTGTAATGATGCCCACATATCCATCAACCCATGAATGACTGTTCATATTTACAGTCCAAACACTGTAATTACACCAACACACCCACCACCACATGAATAACTGTTGATATTTACTGTCCAATCAATGTAATGGCACCCACACACTTACCAACCTATGAAAGACTTTTGATATTTTCAGTCCAAGCAGTGTAATGATACCCACACACCGACCCCTTATTAATGACTGTTGACATTTACAGTCCAAGCACTGTAATGACACCCATAGACCCACCACCACATGAATGACTGTTGATATTTACTGTCCAATCAATGTAATGGCACCCACACACCTACCACCCCATAAAAGACTATTGATATTTTCAGTCCAAGCAGTGTAATGATACCCACACACCCACCCCTTATAAATGATTGTTGACATTTACAGTCCAAGCACTGTAATGACACCCACAGACCCAACACCCCATTAATGACTGTTGACATTTACAGGTCAATCACTGTAATGACACATACACACCTACCACCCCTTGAATGACTATTAATATTTATAGTCCAATCACTGTAATGACACCCACAAACAATCCACCCCATGAATGACTGTTGATATTTACATTTCAAACACTGTAATGATACCCACACACCCACGACCAAATGAATATCTGTTGATATTTACAGTCTAATCACTTAAATGACACCCACACACCCACAACACCTTAAATCACTGTTGATATTTACAGTACAAGCACTGTAATGACACCCTCATACCTACCACCCCATGAATGACAGTTGATATTTACAGTACAAACACTGTAAAGACAACCACACACCCACCACCCCATGAATGACTTGATATTTACAGTCCAAGGACTGTAATGACACCCTCATACCCACCACCCCATGAATGACAGTTGATATTTACAGTACAAGCACTGTAAAGACAACCACTCACCAACCACCCTATGAATGACTGATGATATTTACAGTCAAAGTAATGTAAAGATACCCACACACCCAACACCCCATGAATGACTATTGATATTTACAGTCCAAGCACTGTAATGATACCCACACACCCACCACCTCATGAATGACTGTTGATATTTACAGTTAAAACACTGTAATGACACCCACACAACCACAATCCCATGAATGACTGTTGATATTTACAGTCCAAGTACTGTAATGACACCCACACACACGCCAACCCATGAATGACTGTTGATATTTACAGTGCAAGCACTGCAATAACACCCACATACCCACAACCCTATAAATGACTATTGATATTTCAAGTCCAAGCACTGTAATGACACCCACCACTCCATGAATGACTGTTAATATTTACAGTCCAAGCACTGTAATGACACCCACAGATCAACCACCCCATTAATGACTGTTGATATTTACAGGTCAAGCACTGTAATGACACCAACACACACCCACCTTTCCCATGAATGACAGTTAATTATTTTAGTCCAAGCACTGTAATGACACTCACACATCCACCACCCCATGAATGACTGTTGATATTTACAGTCCAAGAACTGTAATAACACCCACATACCCACCATCCCATTATTGACAGTTGATATTTACAGTCCAAGCACTGTAATGACACCCACACACCCACCACCCCATGAATGATTGTTGATATTTACAGTCCAAGCTCTGTAATAACACCCACACTCACAGCACCTCATTAATGACTGTTGATATTTACAGGTCAAGCACTGTAATGACACCAACACACACCCACCTTTCCCATGAATGACAGTTAATTATTTTAGTCCTAGCACTGTAATGACACTCACACATCAACCACCCCATGAATGACTGTTGATATTTACAGTCCAAGAACTGTAATGACACCCACATACCCACCATCCCATTAATGACAGTTGATATTTACACTCCAAGCACTGTAATGACACCCACACACCAGCCACCCCATGAATGACTGTTGATATTTAAAGTCCAAGCACTGATTAGAAACTTTCAAACCCTCCAACCCATGAATGACTGTCCATATATACAATCCATGCACTGTAATGACACCCACACACCCACCACCCCATAAATAACTGTTGATATTTAAAGTCCAATCAGTGTAAAGACACCCACATACCCACCACGGCATGAATGACTTTTGATATTTACACTCCAAGAACTGTAATGAGACACACACACCTACCACCCCTTGAATGACTGTTGATATATACAGTCCAATCAGTGTATTGACACCCACACACCTACCACCCCATGAACGAATGTTGATATTTACATTCTAAGCACTGTAATGACACCCACATAAACACCACCCTATGAATGACTGATGATATTTACAGTCCAAGCACTGTAATAACACCCACACACCCACCACCATATGAATGACTGTTGATATTTACAGTCCAAAAACTGTAATGACACCCACACACCAACCACCCCATGAATGACTGTTGATATTTACACTCCAATCACTGTAATGACACCCCCACACAAACCACCTAATGAATAACTGTTGATATTTATAACCCAAGCACTGTAATGACCCCCACACACCAACCACCAAGTAAATGACAGTTGATATTGTGACGAACCTGCAAACACTCGACAACTAGGAGTCGGCTGTTACCCGTAAACTACCTAGTTTGCACCACTGTTGGACGTCTCCTCAAACTGACCCAGACTACCAGGTTGCGCAGGTGTGAGGGCCGTATCAGCCAACCACAGACCAGCTTACATGCTCTCAGCCAATCGGATACATGGTTACATTCTCCGAACCTATCAGAGACTTAGTGTTCTTCAGTCTCGACCAATCCTATTGTCCATAGGAGTATATATAAGCACTGCCCTCTGCTGACCAGGGCAGTGAAGACATAGACTCTCACTCAATTACATACCATCTCTGTTCTGATCTTGGAGCTGTGTACTATATTATGTTTAACTCTTGATATAATTCATGTTCTATAATTTGGTCTACTAATTATTGTTATTTTGTCTGTTAACGTTAACGTAATTCTTATTGCTGTTTTTGTTTAATTGTAAATATTGTATTTATTTGGTGATGGTAAAATTATACATGTTGAAATCCTTAGTCATTCGTTTACATTACTCTTTCTGGGCAAATATCCATTGAGGGAGTGGAGTGAGGTTCCCGTTTAATTTCAGTTGTAACTCCACTGACCCAGTAACATATTTACTAGAGTTATAACTCGAGCTGTTCACAACCCCCTAATCTTCCCCTAGACATAAACGAGCCAAAACTGGGGTTGTAACAGACGTGGGGGCCTGTCCGGGATATATTTCACTCTAATAAATTGCATTTCTATTTTTGATCTGGAACTTAATTTGTTTATTGCTTAAGCCTACATTTCATTTTCAGGTTGATTTAGATACGTTTTTGCAGTATTCATGTTTTAAGATTAATTATAGTTATCCAATTCCCCTCAGTGGATGAAGCATACAAGAGTTTGAACAGAGATGGTATTGTAGCAATCGTTCCCACATCGGCTATAAAGCTTCATTCGCACAGCGAACCCTACCTTATTGTCAAAACTCCTAAAGCTCACACCTTGGTCTTACCCATCATTGCGTTGAAGTGCTAAAGACCGTAGTACATTACGTCTTTTCACTCATTATATCGGGAGACATAAGGGATCGATCTCTTTTAATCATTGTCCTGGTTACCATAAGCAAATCGTGGGGTTGCCTATGGAGAGATCCGCTTAGTTGTTATACCAATAGGTTCCCTGTCACAAATCGTGACCGTAATCATAGTCCTGATTACCTATCCCCTCCGTCACAAATTCGTGACTGTAATCATAGTCCTGATTACCTATCCTCCCCGTCACAAATTCGTGACTGTAATCATTGTCCTGATTACCTATCCCCTCTGTCACAGTCCGTGACCGTAGATCTACCTACCTACCCTACTCTATCACATGTGATCCCCTTTTACCCATAACGTTTTATTATCGTGAATCATTCACTTTGTCTTTGTGATATTTGATTTGTTGCAAATTTCAACATGTCATTTAATGTTAAGATATTTGAACAAAACCCTGTCAGTGGACTTGAATATTTTAAATATGCCAACAAAGACGAAATTACTTATCTTCTGTGTAGATGGGAAATACCATATAAGAGTTCCACTACCCGTGATCAACGTGCAAAACTCGTCCTAAATCATTTGTTTAACTCGGGCATATTGAAAGAAACTGATCTGGACTGGGAAGATTCGACCGAGGAAGGAGCTGGTGTTCGACAAACGGAGACAGACCAGATGGTTACTCCCGAGATACTAAAACTTCAGCTTGAACTGGAAGAGAAGAGAAATGCAGATAAAGAAAGAGAACGACAATATCAGCTTGAACTAAAAGAAAAAGAACGACAATATCAGCTTGAACTAAAAGAAAAAGAACGAGAAGAAAAAGAAAAAGAACGAGAAGAGAGAGAAAAAGAAAGACAACACGAACTCCAAGTAGCTCATCCTCAGCTTCAAAATGTTACAGCTGGAGATAGGACTCATGAGTTTGATCTCACCAGAAACCTTAAACTGGTTCCTGCCTTTATAGAGTCTGATCCAGATGGATACTTTGAATTGTTCGAAAATACAGCTGTACATTTAAACTGGCCAGAAGAACATTGGAAGTGGCTACTGCAACCTAAGTTGACTGGAAAAGCTGCACAGACTTATCTGGCACTCCCAAAAGACTCGGATTACGCGTCCATTAAGCAAGGCATTCTTGATGCATATTCTATCACGGTGGAAGGATATAGACAAGCATTCCGTAATTATATGAAACCAATAGTGGCTACTTATTTTGAATTTATTACAGAAAAATTCAAACGGTTCGATCAGTGGGTGAAAAAGGCCGAGATAGCCACCTTCGAGGAACTCAGAAATCTTGTTGTTTTGGAAGAATTCAATAGGCGTGTGCCTCATCACGTCATGGTACACATTGCAGACAAGGAGGAAACTGATCCAATAAAGGCCGCCAAATTGGCAGATAAATATTCCCTCCTGAACAATGCTGTAAGTCCCCGTGCACAACGAAAAGTGTTCAATCCCTCTTCATACAACACAGTGACCTCTTCTACGTTTCGCCCCGTAGGGTCTACTGTAAATACACCAATTCCCATGTATTGTTATTATTGTAAGAAGGAAGGACATAATATAAAAAATTGTAGGAATTCCAAGTATCGTTACTCAAAGCCTAACGTACCTTTTACCAACCCTAGTGTAGTACCAAACTCGACATACAACAATTCTAGATTTAAGTTCGACCCTCCAAGGAAACCTGTTGCTCATATAGTAAACGTAGATTCTGTAGATGACCCCTTTGCAGAATTTAAAACTTGTGGTACCGTTGCTCTAACTAGTGACTCCCCTAAAGTACCGATTAAGATCCTCAGAGATACAGGTGCTTCTCAAAGTTTAATGGTCCGAAAATGCTTGCCAGATGTAAAAGGGAATGTCACTGGTGATAAGGTTTTACTACGGCCACTCTCCTCTGTTGTATCTACAGTTGAACTCGCTAAGGTACATCTTGAGAGTGACTTGGTAGTTGGAGATGTGAAGGTGGGATTGGTTGATACTTTACCATTAAAGGATGTAAACTTTATTCTAGGTAATGACTTAGCAGGTGGATTAGTGGTACCCAATGTCTTGGTTCAAAGCACTCCAATGAACATCTCTCCGACTACTGCCCTCGACAAGGAACAACCTGATTTATTTCCGGTATGTGTGGTAACTCGTTCTCAGGCACGAGCTGAAGACTACTGTGATAAGGCAAGTAATAATTCTCTAGTTGATTTTGGTTCACAAACCCTGTCAATAGTAAATCTAATCACAGCACAAGCTCAGGATGAGACTCTCAAATGTTGCCGTAGTCAGGCTGTGAATACATTGAAGGACGTTGTGAAAACTCCTGGATTTTATTATGAGGACGGCGTATTAATGCACCTTTATAGATCACCTCGCTTGTCTTCAGCTGATGTCTGGGCGAATATCACACAGGTAGTTGTTCCTTGCACCTTAAGGCAGTCCTTGTTAGAATTAAGTCATGATGGTATCAACGGCCATTTTGGTGTGTATAAAACCTATCTTAAGCTTTTAGATAATTTCTACTGGCCAAACATGAAAAATGATATAAAAATGTTTGTACAGTCTTGTCACATATGTCAAATGGTAGGAAAGGCAAACCAACCCATCCCACCAGTCCCTCTCCAGCCTATACCTGTAACATCTGAACCATTCGAACGTATCATCATAGATTGTGTGGGACCCTTACCACGTACCAAGAAGGGAAATCAGTATATTTTAACGGTGATGTGTCCTACCACTCGTTACCCTGAGGCTTTCCCTTTGAAAAACATCTGTGCAAAGACCATAGTCACTCATCTTAATCACATGTTCACTCGGGTTGGCATTCCTACCGTTATTCAGTCGGACAGAGGTTCCAATTTTACTAGTAAATTATTCACAGAGGTACTTAACGAACTTGGTATTCAGCAACAGTTGTCCAGTGCATATCATCCAGAATCACAAGGGGTGTTAGAGCGTTGGCATCAAACAATGAAGACCATGCTAAGAAAATTTTGTCTTGAACATGAACGAGATTGGGATGATTCTCTGCATTACTTGTTGTTTGCTCTTCGAGAAGTGAAACAGGAGAGTCTTGGGTTTTCTCCCTTTCAACTATTGTATGGTCGACAAGTACGAGGTCCCTTAAGAGTTGTGAAGGACAAGTGGTTAAACAAAAATTCCACTTCTTGGGAAACTGTCTCAAACTACCTAGCTAACTTACGAGCTGTACTCTCTGAAGTACGTACTTATGCCCAACAAAACTTGGAGACAGCTCAGGTAAAGATGAAAGGAAACTTTGATAAAAAATCCAAAGAGCGAACTTTTAAAGTGGGTGACAAGGTTTTAGCTTTCATTCCTACCCAATCAAATCCTTTGTCAGCTAAATTTTCTGGCCCATACAAGGTTGAACGAGTTCTTCAAAATAACGACTATGTAATCAACACTCCTGATAGAAGGAAGTCACAACAATTAATTCATGTAAATCGCCTGAAGAAATATAATGTAAGGTCTGATGAGGAGGAAAATTCTAATGTTATATTATGCATCAATAGTAATACTCGTCATGATGGTAATGAAGATCTCATAACGAGTTGGTCATCCCTCAAAAATTCGGAGATCATCTCTAACATTCCTACTCATTTCGACTCACTCAACCCAGAACAACAACAAGAACTAAAGTTTTTCTTCACGGAATATTCCAAACTATTTACAGACTTCCCCAAGAAGTGTCCTTACATCAACCACGAGATTAAACTCATCCCTGGTGCTCATCCCATCAGAAAGCCTGCCTATCGGATTGGTCCCAAGAAAACTGAGTTGATGCGCCAGGAAGTGGACTACCTCCTACAAAACCACCTGGCCATCCCCAGCTGTTCCCCATGGGCATCACCTTCAATCCTGGTACCAAAAGAAGGAGGACGTGTAAGGTTTTGTACAGACTACAGGCAAGTTAATCTTCTTACTGTACCTGATGCTTATCCTCTACCCCGAGTAGATGATCTGATTGACAACGTGGGACAAGCAAAATACGTATCAAAATTAGACTTGCTACAAGGCTATTATCAAGTGCCTCTCACTTCGAATGCCCAACAGATATCTGCTTTCATTACTCCTTTTGGGTTATTCGAATATACAGTAATGCCATTTGGGCTGCGTAATGCACCTAGTACCTTCCAACGAATGGTGAACGGGATCATTGGAGACCTCCCTGGAGTTAGTACCTACCTAGACGATATGCTAGTAGTGGCAGACGACCTAGACCAACATCATGAGAGATTAGATAGGGTTTTAAAGTCTTTAACTGACTGGAACTTAACAGTTAACTTGACCAAATCAACCTTTTATTCAGCCTCTGTGACCTACTTAGGACACATTGTGGGTAATGGAGAAGTTAAACCTAAGGCAGCTAATGTAGAAGCCATCCTATCCTTTCCCATCCCAGCTACTAGGAAAGAAGTTCAAAGATTTTTAGGTATGGTTGGTTTCTACCGCCGGTTTTGTCCCAACTTTGCTTCCATTTCTACCCCCTTAACTAGACTAACAAGTGGTAAAGTTAAATTTCAATGGGATAGTAACTGTTTGAGAGCCTTTAATTCCCTTAGAGATTTTTTAACCCATGAACCTGTGTTGAAATCTCCTAACTTCTCCTTGCCATTCATATTACATGTGGATGCATGTGAGACTGGAACCGGAGCAGTACTGCTGCAACCTCAACCAGATGGAATTCTACACCCTGTCTGCTACCACTCGTCTCAACTGAAACCACATCAACGCTCCTATAGTACGGTCGAGAAGGAATTGTTAGGGATCATCAATGCACTCCAGAAGTTTCAGTGCTACCTGTATGGAGTGGAACCCTTGCTGGTCTACACTGACCACAACCCCTTAGTGTTCCTCCATAGGGTACGACACACCAACCAACGCCTTCTACGATGGTCCCTCTTCCTTCAACAATATCCAATTGAAATCCGGCACATCAAGGGTACCGACAACATTCTGGCGGACACCTTGTCTCGTGTTCGCCCTTCAGCAGGCTCTCCATAAGTCTTCTCCCAGAAGCCTTATCTTTTGGGGGGAGGTGTGACGAACCTGCAAACACTCGACAACTAGGAGTCGGCTGTTACCCGTAAACTACCTAGTTTGCACCACTGTTGGACGTCTCCTCAAACTGACCCAGACTACCAGGTTGCGCAGGTGTGAGGGCCGTATCAGCCAACCACAGACCAGCTTACATGCTCTCAGCCAATCGGAGACATGGTTACATTCTCCGAACCTATCAGAGACTTAGTGTTCTTCAGTCTCGACCAATCCTATTGTCCATAGGAGTATATATAAGCACTGCCCTCTGCTGACAAGGGCAGTGAAGACATAGACTCTCACTCAATTACATACCATCTCTGTTCTGATCTTGGAGCTGTGTACTATATTATGTTTAACTCTTGATATAATTCATGTTCTATAATTTGGTCTACTAATTATTGTTATTTTGTCTGTTAACGTTAACGTAATTCTTATTGCTGTTTTTTTTTAATTGTAAATATTGTATTTATTTGGTGATGGTAAAATTATACATGTTGAAATCCTTAGTCATTCGTTTACATTACTCTTTCTGGGCAAATATCCATTGAGGGAGTGGAGTGAGGTTCCCGTTTAATTTCAGTTGTAACTCCACTGACCCAGTAACATATTTACTAGAGTTATAACTCGAGCTGTTCACAACCCCCTAATCTTCCCCTAGACATAAACGAGCCAAAACTGGGGTTGTAACAATATTTACAGTCAGAGCACTGTAATTACACCAACACACCCACCACCCTATAAATGACTGTTGATATTTACAGTCCAATCACTGTAATGACACCCACACACCTACCATCCCATGAATGACTGTTGATATTTACAGTCCAACCACTGTAATGACACCCACACACCTACCACCCCATGAATGACTGTTGATATTTACAATCCAAGCATTGTAATGATACCCACACACCCACCACCCCATAAATGACTGTTGATATTTACAGTCCAAGCACAGTAATGACACCCACACACCCATCACTCCATGAATGACTATTAATATTTACAGTCCCAGCACTGTAATAACACCCGCACACTCACCACCTCATGAATGACTGTTGATATTTAAAGTCCAAACACTGTAATGACACCCATACACTCACCACCCCATGAATGACTGTTGATATTTACAATCCAAGCATTGTAATGATACCCACACACCCACCAACACATGAATGACTGTTGATATTTACAGTCCAAGCACTGAAATAACAGCCACACACCAATCACCTCATGAATAACTGTTGATATTTACAGTCCATGCACCATAATGACAGCCACACACTAACCAAACTATAAGTGACTGTTAATATTTACAGTCCAAGCACTGTAATGATGCCCACATATCCATCAACCCATGAATGACTGTTCATATTTACAGTCCAAACACTGTAATTACACCAACACACCCACCACCACATGAATAACTGTTGATATTTACTGTCCAATCAATGTAATGGCACCCACACACTTACCAACCCATTAAAGACTTTTGTTATTTTCAGTCCAAGCAGTGTAATGATACCCACACACCCACCCCTTATTAATGACTGTTGACATTTACAGTCCAAGCACTGTAATGACACCCATAGACCCACCACCCCATTAATGACTGTTGATATTTTCAGGTCAAGCACTGTAATGACACATACACACCTACCACCCCATGAATGACTGTTGATATTTATAGTCCAAGCACTGTAATGATACCCACACACCCACGACCACATGAATAACTGTTGATATTTACAGTCTAAGCACTGTAATTACACCCACACACCCACCACCCCATGAATGACTGTTGATATTTACATTCCAAGCACTGTAAAGACACCCACATACCCACCACCCCATGGATGACTGTTAATATTTACAGTCTAAGCATTGTAATGACACCTACACACCTACCACCCCATGAATGACCGTTGATATTTACAGTCCAAGCACTGTAATGACACCCACACAACCCCCACCCTATGAATGACTGTTAATATTTGCAGTGCAAGCACTGTATTCACACCCACACCCCCACCACAAATGAATGACTGTTGATATTTACAGTCCAAACACTGTAATGACACCCACACACCCACCACACCATGAATGACTGTTGATATTTTCAGCCCAAGCAATGTAATGACACCCACACACAAACCACCCCATAAATGACAGTTGACATCTACAGTCCAAGCACTGTAATGATAAACACACACCCACCACCTCATGAATGACTGTTGATATTTACTGTCCAATCAATGTAATGGCACCCACACACCTACCACCCCATAAAAGACTAGTGATATTTCAGTCCAAGCAGTGTAATGATACCCACACACCCACCCCTTATAAATGACTGTTGTCATTTACAGTCCAAGCACTGTAATGACACCCACAGACCCACCCCCCATTAATGACTGTTGATATTTACAGGTCAAGCACTGTAATGACACATACACACCTACCACCTCTTAAATGACTGTTGATATTTATAGTCCAATCACTGTAATGATACCCACATACCCACCACCCCATGAATGACTGTTGATATTTACAGTCAAAGCACTGTAATGATACCCACACACCCAAGACCACATGAATAACTGTTGATATTTACAGTCTATGCACTGTAATGACACCCACACACCCACCACCCCATGAATGACTAATGATATTTACAGTCAAAGTAATGTAATGATACCCACACACCCAACACCCCATAAATGACTGATGATATTTATAGTCCAAGCACTGTAATGATGAACACACCCACCACCTCATGAATGACTGTTGATATTTAAAGTCAAAATACTGTAATGACACCCACACAACCACTACCCCATAAATGACTGTTGATATTTACACTCCAAGCAGTGTAATGACACCCCACACCAACCACCTCATGAATGACTGTTGATATTTACTGTCCAGGCATTGTAATGACACCTACACACTCACCACCTCATAAATGACTGTTGATATTTACAGTCCAAGGACTGTAATGACACCCACACTCCCACCACCCTTTGAATGACTGTTGATGTTTGCAGTCCTAGCACTGTAATTACACCCACACCCCCACCACCCCATAAATGACTGTTGATATTTACAGTCCATGCACTAAAATGACACCTACACACCCACCACCCCGTGAATGACTATTGATATTTCCAGTCCAAACACTATAATGACACCCTCCCACCAACCACCCTATGAATGACTGTTGATATTTTCAATCCAAGCACTGTAATGATACTAACACACAATCTACCCCATGAATGACTTTTGATATTTACAGTCCAAGCACTGTAATGACACCCACACACCAACAACCCCATGAATGACTGTTGATATTTACAGTCCAAGCACTGTAATGACACCCACACACCCATCACTCCATGAATGACTGTTAATATTTACAGTCCAAGCACTGTAATAACACCCGCACACTCACCACCTCATGAATGACTGTTGATATTTACAATTCAAGTATTGTAATGATACCCACAAATCCACCACCACATAAATGACTGTTGATATTTACAGTCCAGACACTGTAATGACACCCACACACCCATCACTCCATGAATGACTGTTAATATTTATAGTCCAAGCACTGTAATAACACCCGCACACTCACCACCTCATGAATGACTGTTGATATTTAAAGTCCAAACACTGTAATGACACCCATACACCCACCACCCCATGAATGACTGTTGATATTTACAATCCAAGCATTGTAATGATACCCACACACCCACCAACCCATGAATGACTGTTGATATTTACAGTCCAAGCACTGAAATAACAGCCACACACCAATCACCTCATGAATAACTGTTGATATTTACAGTCCATGCACCGTAATGACAGCAACACACTAACCAAACTATAAGTGACTGTTAATATTTACAGTCCAAGCACTGTATTATGCCCACATATCCATCAACCCATGAATAACTGTTCATATTTACAGTCCAAACACTGTAATTACACCAACACCCCCACCACCACATAAATAACTGTTGATATTTACTGTCCAATCAATGTAATGGAACCCACACACCTACCAACCCTTGAAAGACTTTTGATATTTTCAGTCCAAGCAGTGTAATGATACCCACACACCTACCCCTTATTAATGACTGTTGACATTTACAGTCCAAGCACTGTAATGACACCCATAGACCCACCACCCCATTAATTACTGTTGATATTTACAGGTCAAGCACTGTAATGACACATACACACCTACCACCCCTTGAATGACTGTTGATATTTAGAGTTCAATCACTGTAATGATACCCACACACCCACCACCTCATAAATGACTGTTGATATTTATAGTCCATGCACTGTAATGACACCCTCATACCCACCAACCCATGAATGACAGTTGATATTTACGGTACAAGCACTGTAAAGACAACCACACACTCACCAACCTATGAAAGACTGATGATATTTACAGTCAAAGTAATGTAATGATACCCACATACCCAACACCCCATGAATGACTATTGATATTTACAGTCCAAGCACTGTAATGATACACACACAGCCACCACCTCAAGAATGACTGTTGATATTTACAGTCAAAACACTGTAATGACACCCACACAACCACCATCCCATGAATGACTGTTGATATTTACAGTCCAAGTACTGTAATGACACACACACACCAGCCAACCCATGAATGACTGTTGATATTTACAGTTCAAGCACTGCAATGACACCCACATACCCACCACCCTATAAATGACTTTTGATATTTACAGTCCAAGCACTGTAATGACACCCACAGATCCATTACCCCATTAATGACTGTTGATATTTACAGGTCAAGCACTGTAATGACACCAACACACACCCACCTTTCCCATGAATGACAGTTAATTATTTTAGTCCAAGCACTGTAATGACACTCACACATCCACCACCCCATGAATGACTGTTGATATTTACAGTCCAAGAACTGTAATGACACCCACATACCTACCATCCCATTAATGACAGTTGATATTTACAGTCCAAGCACTGTAATGACACCCACATACCCACCACCCCATGAATGATTGTTGATATTTACAGTCCAAGCCCTGTAATAACACCCACACTCACACCACCTCATTAATGACTGTTGATATTTACAGTCCAAACACTGTAATGACACCCACACAACCATCCACCCCATGAATGAACGTTGATATTTAAACTCCAAGCACTGTAATGACACCCACACACCAGCAACCCCATGAATGACTGTTTATATTTTTAATCCAAGCATTAAAATAATACCCACACACCCACCACACAATGAATGACTGTTAATATTTAAAGTCCTAGCACTGATTTGAAACTTTCAAACCCTCCAACCCATGAATGACTATCCATATATACAATCCATGCACTGTAATGACACCCACACACCCACCACCCCATAAATACCTGTTGATATTTACAGTCCAATTACTGTAAAGACACCCACATACCCACCACGGCATGAATGACTGTTGATATTTACACTCCAAGCACTGTAATGAGACATACACACCTACCACCCCATGAATGACAGTTGATATTTACAGTCCAAGCACTGTAAATACACCAACACACCCACCACCGCTTAAATGACTGTTGATATTTACTGTCCAATCAATGTAATGGCACCCACACACCTACCACCCCATAAAAGACTATTGATATTTTCAGTCCAAGCAGTGTAATGATACCCACACACCCACCCCTTATAAATGACTGTTGTCATTTACAGTCCAAGCACTCTAATGACACCCACAGACCCGCCCCCCCATTAATGACTGTTGATATTTACAGGTCAAGCACTGTAATGACACATACACACCTACCACCCCTTGAATGACTGTTGATATTTATAGTCCAATCACTGTAATGACACCCACATTCCCACCACCCCATGAATGACTGTTGATATTTACAGTCCAAGCACTGTAATGATACCCACACACCCACGACCATATGAATAACTGTTGATATTTAGAGTCTAAGCACTGTAATGACACCCACACACCCACCACCCCATGAATGACTGATGATATTTACAGTCAAATTAATGTAATGATACCCACACACCCAACACCCCATAAATGACTATTGATATGTACAGTCCAAGCACTGTAATGATAAACACACACCCACCACCTCATGAATGACTGTTGATATTTACAGTCAAAACACTGTAATGACACCCACACAACCACCACCCTATGAATGACTGTTGATAATTACACTCCAAGCAGTGTAATGACACCCCACACCAACCACCCCATAAATGACTGTTGATATTTACTGTCCAGGCATTGTAAAGACACCTACACACTCACCACCCCATGAATGACTGTTGATATTTACAGTCCTAGCACTGTAATTACACCCACACCCCCACCACCCCATAAATGACTGTTGATATTTACAGTCCAAACACTAAAATGACACCCACACACCCACCACCCCATGAATGACTGTTGATATTTTTAGCCAAAACACTGTAATGACACTCACACACATACCACCCCATGAATGACTATTGATATATACAGTCCAAACACTATAATGACACCCTCCCACCAACAACCCTATGAATGACTGTTGATATTTTCAATCCAAGCACTCTAATGATACTAACACACAATCTACCCCATGAATGACTTTTGATATTTACAGTCCAAGCACTGTAATGACACCCACACACCTACCACCCGATGAATGACTGTTGATATTTACAGTCCAAGCACTGTAATGACACCTACACACCCATCACTCCATGTATGACTGTTAATATTTACAGTCCAAGCATTGTAATAACACCCGCACACTCACCACCTCATGAATGACTGTTGATATTTACTGTCCAATCAATGTAATGGCACAAACACACCTACCAACCCTTGAAAGACTTTTGATATTTTCAGTCCAAGCAATGTAATGATACCCACACACCCACCCCTTATTAATGAATATTGCTATTTACAGGTCAAGCACTGTAATGGCACAAACAAACCTACCACCCCGTGAATGACTGTTGATATTTATAGTCCAAGCACTGTAATGATACCCACACACCCACCACCCCATAAATGACTGTTGATATTTACAGTCCAAGCACTGTAATGACACCCTCATACCCACCACCCCATGAATGACAGTTGATATTTACAATACAAGCACTGTAAAGACAACCACACACCCACAACCCTATGAATGACTGATGATATTTACAGTCAAAGTAATGTAATGATACCCACACACCCAACACCCCAAAATGACTATTGATATTTACAGTCCAAGCACTGTAATGATACACACACACCCACCACCTCATGAATGACTGTTGATACTTACAGTCAAAACACTGTAATGACACCCACACAACCACCATCCCATGAATGACTGTTGAAATTTACAGTCCAAGTACTGTAATGACACCCACACACCCGCAAACCCATGAATGACTGTTGATATTTACAGTTCAAGCACTGCAATGACACCCACATACCCACCGCCATATAAATGACTATTGATATTTCTAGTCCAAGCACTGTAATTACACCCACCACTCCATGAATGACTGTTAATATATACAGTTCAAGCACTGTAATGACACCCACAGATCCACCACCCCATTAATGACTGTTGATATTTACAGGTCAAGCACTGTAATGACACCAACACACACCCACCTTTCCCATGAATGACAGTTAATTATTTTAGTCCAAGCACTGTAATGACACTCACACATCCACCACCCCATGAATGACTGTTGATATTTACAGTCCAAGAACTGTAATAACACCCACATACCCACCATCCCATTATTGACAGTTGATATTTACAGTCCAAGCACTGTAATGACACCCACACACCCACCACCCCATGAACGATTGTTGATATTTACAGTCCAAGCTCTGTAATAACTCCCACACTCACACCACCTCATTAATGACTGTTGATATTTACAGTCCAAACACTGTAATGACACCCACTCACCCACACACCCATCCACCCCATGAATGAACGTTGATATTTACACTCCAAGCACTGTAATGACACCCACACACCAGCCACCCCATAAATAACTGTTGATATTTTCAATCCAAGCATTGTAATGATACCCACACACCCACCACACCATGAATGACTGTTAATATTTAAAGTCCAAGCACTGATTTGAAACTTTCAAACCCTCCAACCCATGAATGACTGTCCATATATACAATCCATGCACTGTAATAACACCCACACACCCATCACCCCATAAATAACTGTTGATATTTACTGTCCAATCACTGTAATGAGACACACACACCTACAACCCCTTTAATGACTGTTGATATTTACAGTCCAATCAGTGTATTGACACCCACACACCTACCACCCCATTAACGAATGTTGATATTTACATTCTAAGCACTGTAATGACACCCATATAAACACCACCCTATGAATGACTGATGATATTTACAGTC
Source organism: Petrolisthes cinctipes (assembly GCA_033782935.1). Lineage (NCBI taxonomy): Eukaryota > Metazoa > Arthropoda > Malacostraca > Decapoda > Porcellanidae > Petrolisthes > Petrolisthes cinctipes. The sequence goes on along the minus strand of JAWQEG010000425.1, from coordinate 988,659 downwards.
CAAGCACTGTAATAACACCCAAACACCCACCACCATATGAATGACTGTTGATATTTACAGTCCAAAAACTGCAATGACAGCCACACATCTACCACCCCATGAATGACTGTTGATATTACCAGTCCAAGCACTGTAATGACAACCACATACCCACCACCCCATGAATGATTGTTGATATTTACAGTCCAAACACTGTAATGACCCCCACACACCCACCCACCCCTTGAATGATTGTTGATATTTACAGTCCAAGCACTATAATGACACTCGCACACCCACCACCCTATGAATGACTTTTGAAATTTCCAGTCCGGACAATGTAATGACGCCCACACACCCACCACCCCTTGAATCACTGTTGATATTTACAGTCCAAGCACTGTAATGACACCCTCGCACCAACCACCCCACGAATGACTGTTGATATTTACATTCCAAGCACTGTAATGACACCGGCACACTCACCACCCTATATATGACTGTTGATGTTTACAGTCCAAGCACTGTAATGACACCCACCACCCTATGAATGACTGTTGATATTTACAATCCATGCACTGTAATTACCCCCTCACACAAACCACCCCATAAATGACTGTTGATATTTACTGTCCAAGCACTGTAATGACACCCATACACCCACTACCCCATTAATGACTCTTGAAATTTACAGTCCAACCACTGTAATGACACTCACGCACCAACCACCCTATGAATGACTGTTGATATTTACAGTCCGAGCACTGTAATGACACCCACACACCCACCACCCCATGAATGACTAGATATTTCCAGTCCAAGCACTGTAATGACACCCACACACCCAACACCTCATGAATGACTGTTGATATTTACAATTCAAGCATTATAATGACAACCAAACACCCACCACCTCATGAATAACTGTTGGAAATTACTGTCCAATAAATATAATGACACCCACACACCCACCACCCCATGAATGACTGTTGATATTTACAGTCCAAGCACTGTAATGACACGGACACACTTACCACCCCTTACAGTCTAAGCACTGTAATGACCCACACACACCCACCTACCCCTTGAAAGACTGTTGATATTTACAGTCCAAGCACTGTAATGACACTCACACACCCACCACCCCATGAATGACTATTGATATTTTTAGTCCAAACACTGTAATGACACCCATGCACCAACCACCCCATGAATGACTGTTGATATTTACAGTCCGAGCACTGTAATGACACCCACACACCCACCTCCCCATAATGACTGTAGATTTTTCCAGTCCAAGCACTGTAATGACACCAACATACCCACCACCTCATGAATGACTGTTGATATATACAATCCAAGCATTATAATGACACCCACAAACCCACCACCCCATGAATGACTGTTGATATTTACTGTCCAATTAATATAATGACACCCACACACCCACCAACCCATAAATGACTGTTGAAATTTACAGTCCAAGCACTAAAATGACACCCACACACCCACCACCCCATTAATGACTGTTGATATTTACAGTCCAAGCACTGTAATGACATGGACACACTCACCACCCCATGAATTACTCTTGATATTTACAGTCCAACCACTGTAATGACATCCACATACCACATCCCCATGAATGGCAGTTAACATTTACAGTCCAAGCACTGTAATGACACCCACACACCCACCACCCCATGAATGAATATTGATATTTACAGTTCAAGCACTGTAATGACACCCACACTTCCACCACCCAATGAATGACTGTTGATATTACCAGTCCAAGCACTGTAATGACAACCACATACCCACCACCCTATGAATAACTGTTGATATTTACAGTCCAAGCACTGTAATGACACCCTCACACCCACCACCACATAAATGACTGTTGATATTTACAATCCAAGAAATTTAATGACACCCACACACCAACCACCCCATGAATGACTGTTGATATTTACAGTCCAACTGCTGTAATGACACCTACACACCCACCACCCCATGAATGACTGTTGATATTTACAGACAAAGCAATATAATGAACCCACACATCCACCACTCCATGAATGACTATTGATATTGACAGTCCAAGCACTCTAATGACACCAACACACCCACCACCCTATAAATGACTGTTGATATTTACATTCCAAGCACTGTAATGAAACCGACACACTCACCACCCCATATTTGACTGTTGATGTTTACAGTCCAAGCACTGTAATGACACCTACCACCCTATGAATGACTGTTGATATTTACAGTCCATGCACTGTAATTACCCCCTCACACAAACCACCCCATGAATTACTGTTGATATTTACAGTCCAAGCACTGTAATGACACCTACACACCCACCATTTCATGAATGACTGTTGATATTTACAGACCAAGCAATGTAATAAAACCCACACATCCACCACCCTATGAATGACTTTTAAAATTTCCAGTCCGGACAATGTAATGACGCCCATACACCCACCACCCCTTGAATGACTGCTGATATTTACAGTCCAAGCACTGTAATGACACCTACACACACACCACCCCAAGAATGACTATTGATATTTTTAGTCCAAACACTGTAATGACACTCACGCACATACCACCCCATGAGTGACTGTTGATATTTACAGTCCGAGCACTGTAATAACACCCACACACCCACCACCCCATGAATGACTGTTGATATTTACAGTCCAAGCACTGTAATGACACCCACACACCCACAACACCATGAATAACTGTTGATATTTACAATCCAAGCAATGTAATGACACCATCACACCCACCACCCCATGAATGACTGTTGATATTTACAGTCCAAACACTGTAATGACACCCACACACCCACCAGCCCTTGAATGACTGTTGATATTTACAGTCCAAGCAATGAAATGACACCCACACACCTACCACCCTACGAATGACTGTTGAAATTTAAAGTCCGAACAATGTAATGACACCCACACACCAACCTATCTATCTATCTATCCATAGCTCTGACGCCTCGTTCCCTCCGGGAACTCCCCTCAAGGGGGTGGCCACGGCAGAAGTGTCTCCAGTTCTCCCTGTTCCAACACTCCCTCCTTACTTGTTCAAGCCCTCCTCTGCCCCTCATGTTTCTCTCCTTTACATACTCTTCCACTCTGTTCTGCCATCTAACCGGAGGTCTGCCTCTCACACCAGGTCCTACAACTTCACTTCCATACACCTTCTTTACAAATTCCTCGCCTTGCATTCTCTCCACATGTCCATACCATCTCAATGTATTACGTTTCACTCTCTCAACCACTCCACACTCAATACCAATTGCCTTCTCACTCATACCACATCTCTCATATACACTCTCATTACTTTCTCCATCCCATCTAGTAAGTCCACATGCTCCTCTCAAGTAACTCATTTCCACAGCACCTATTCTAGACTGATGCGCCCTATTCCATGTCCATGTCTCCGACGCATATGTCAGTGTTGGCAGGATTATATTATTTCGTAGTCCCCTTTTCACTTCCATACTCACACTTCTACCCTTCATAATCCTCCCCAGTGATCCTATGACCTGTCTACCCTTCACTACCCTACACCAACCACCCGATGAATAACTGTTGATATTTACAGTCCAAGCGCTGTAATGACACCTACACACCCACCATTCCATGAATGACTGTTGATATTTACAGACCAAGCAATGTAATGAAACCCACACATCCACCACCCAGTGAATGATTATTGATATTGATAGTCCAAGCACTCTAATGACACCAACACACTCACCACACCATAAATGACTGTTGATGTTTACAATCCAAGCACTGTAATGACACGGACAGACTCACCACCCCTTATATGACTGTTGATGTTTACAGTCCAAGCACTGTAATGACACCCACCACCCTATGAATGACTGTTGATATTTACAGTCCATGCACTGTAATTACCCCCTCACACAAACCATCTCATGAATGACTGTTGATATTTACAGTATAAGCACTGTAATGACACCCACACACCCACCACACCATGAATGACTCTTGATATTTACAGTCCAACCACTGTGATGACACCCACATACCACTACCCCATAAATGACAGCTTAAATTTACAATCCAAGCACTGAAATGACACCTACACACCAACCACCCCATGAATGACTATTGATATTTACAGTCCAAGCACTGTAATGACACCCACACATCCACCACCCCATGAATGACTGTTGATATTACCAGTCCAAGCACTGTAATGACAACCACATACCCACTCCCCCATGAATGACTGTTGATATTTACAGTCGAAACACTGTAATGACCCCCACACACCCACCCACCCCTTGATTGATTGTTGATATTTACAGTCCAAGCACTGTAATGACACTCACACACCCACCACCCTATGAATGACTTTTGAAATTTCGAGTCCGGACAATGTAATGACGCCCACACACCCACCACCCCTTGAATCACTGTTGATATTTACAGTCCAAGCACTGTAATGACACCCTCGCACCAACCACCCTATGAATTACTGTTGATATTTACATTCCAAGAACTGTAATGACACCGACACACCCACCACCCAATAAATGACTGTTAATATTTACATTCCAAGCTCTGTAATTACACCGACACACTTACCACCCCTTATATGACTGTTGATATTTACAGTCCATGCACTGTAATTACCCCCTCACACAAACCACCCCTTAAATGACTGTTGATATTTACAGTCCAAGCACTGTAATGACACCCACACACCCACTACCCCATGAATGACTCTTGATATTTACAGTCCAACCACTGTAATGACACCCACGCACCAACCACCCGATGAGTGACTGTTGATATTTACAGTCCGAGCATTGTAATGACAACCACACACCCACCACCCCATGAATGACTGTTGATATTTCCAGTCCAAGCACTGTAATGTCACCCACACACCCACCACCTCATGAATGACTGTTGATATTTACAATCCAAGCATTATAATGACACCCACACACCCACCACCCCATAAATGACTGTTGATATTTACAGTCCAAGCACTAAAATGACACATACACACCCACCACCAAATGAATGACTGTCGATATTTACAGTCCATGCACTAAAATGACACCCACACACCCACTAACCCATGAATGACTGTCGATATTTACAGTCCATGCACTGTAATGACACACACCACCCCATGAATGACTGTTGATATTTACAGTCCAAACACTGTAATGACGCCCACACTTCCACCACCCCATTAATGACTGCTGATATTACCAGTCCAAGCATTGTTATGACATCTACACACCCACCACCCCTTGAATGACTGTTGATGTTTACAGTCCAAGCACTGTAATGACACCCACACATCCACCACCCTATGAATGACTGTTGATATTTACAGTCCAATCACTGTAATGACACCAAACACACCCACCACCCCTTGAAAGACTGTTGACATTTACAGTTCAAGCACTATAATGACACCCACACACCCACTACCCCATGAATGACTCTTGATATTTTCAGTCCAACCACTGTAATGACACCCACATACCACCACCTCATGAATGACAATTTAAATTTACAGTCCAAGCACTGTATTGACAACCACACACCCACCACCACCATGAATGACTATTGATATTTACAGTCCAAGCACTGTAATGACACCCACACATCTACCATCCCATGAATGACTGTTGATATTGTTACAGCAGATGTTATATAAACTTTTATGTATTTTAATTCTTCTTTATTACATGTAATATTACTTTAAATTAGCCCAGAAAATTATTTTTAAAGACCTATATAATATACATATACACAATAAACAAATATAATAAACACCCTAATAAGATATAATTAATACTCAGATCACCTTAGCCTACAACAACAAAATAACAAAACAAAAGGAGACAACTAATATAACACAAATATAAAATGATACTCAAGAGTGGTTGCAGTCCCGATCAGTCGCTCAACAGTAAGGAAAACACTAACACAAACAGAACCCCAATAGGAGGGCGAGAGATTGTGGGAGTGCTTTCGTGGTGAGTCCCACAGGAGAACTGTCCACAACAAGCCACTAGGCCCACACGTAAACTCTTATAGGGTTTGTTCCTGATGGAGGTGAAACTTGATTCGCTACAGTGAGTTTGTATATAGAAACTTGAGGCTGTTCGAATAGTAGTTATTAAAATAACGGTCATTGAGATGGTTGATGATTCGAAGAAGGACAAGATCGTAACAGTCCTCCCGAGTGAAGACCTTCGTCGCACTTGTTTGCAGAGAAGGTTATTCAATGACTGAAATCGGAGGAGACCTTGAGAGAGCATCTGCGATGATATTATCTACTCCTCGTATGTAGTTAACCTTCAGGTTGTACGACTGTAGAAGGAGTGCCCATCGAAGAATGCGTTGGTTTTGTAGTTTTGCCTTATCGATGAATACCAGTGGATTGTGATCAGAATACACTTGCACGACTTCAGGGTGGTGTAAAAGGTAACATTCGAACTTCCTGAGAGATGACACCAGAGCCAACCCTTCCTTCTCGATGGTAGAATAGGCCAATTGATGAGACTTCATTTTCGCCGAGTAGTAAGCCACTGGATGAAGTACACCAGTCGTCGAGTCACGTTGTAGTAGAGCTGCACCAACTCCCATTCCGCTAGAGTCTACTTGCAAGAAGAAAGGTTGTGTATAGTTCGGGGCTCTCAATACTGGGGAAGACGATAAAAAGCCTTTAAGGTTATCAAAGGCTTGCTGACAGTCTGAACTCCACCTGAAGACTCTTTTAGTACTTGTAAGGGCAGTCAAGGGGGCAGCCACAGCAGCGAAGTTGGAACAAAATCGTCGGTAGTAGCCACACATTCCCAGGAACTGCATTAACTTCCTTCTAGTCTGTGGAGGAGGAAAATTCAGAATGGCATCTACATTGGCATTTTTGGGCCTTACCAGACCACTTCCCACAGTATATCCTAGATAAGATACAGTTCCTTTAGCAAAATGAGATTTTGATAGGTTAAGAGTGAGACCAGCTTCTTTCAAACGTTCAAACAGACATCGGAGTCTCACCAGATGTTCGTTCCAATCATCTGACATCACAACCAGATCGTCTATATAAGCCACGGTACCTAGTAAACCTTGAATTACATAATTTATAACTCTTTGGAACGTACAAGCTGCATTACAGAGACCAAAACTGAGGACTGTATAGGAGAATAAACCTTGTGGGGTAACAAATGATGAAATCTCCTTTGCCCTATCTGTGAGTGGTATTTGCCAATATCCACGGCAGAGATCTAAGGTAGTGATATACTTTGCAGCACTAACTCTGTCAATTAAATCCTCTACCAATGGGAGAGGGAAAGAATCGAGAACAGTGACTTGATTCACCCTGCGGAAATCTGTACAAAACCTAAATGAACCATCAGGCTTTGGCACCAATATGCAAGGTGAAGCCCATGGAGAGATACGAGGTTCCGCAAAACCGTTTTCCGGAAGATACTGAACTTCCTGTTTCATAACATTTGCTTTATATGGATTTAACCGGTAAGGAGTTTGCTTGATGGGATTGACTTTATCATTGATCATGCTCAAGTATTTTACATGAACCCGGTAAATCTGTAGTGATGGAAGGAAAAGAACGGATAAGCGTTTCTAATTCCTCCTTATGTTCCGAGTCAATGTAAGACCCCAAGTTCTGCAAAATTTCACTGTTAGGAGGGTTACTACGAGGAAAAGGAATTTCAGTATCTTTCGTTTCAGAGGGGTGACCGTAATCTGCACTAGACTCCCTCTTCTCCAACGTTAAACAAATCACATTTTGTTTTGATCTATCCTCTGATGTTCTTTCGTTATATGGCTTCATGAGATTTATATGAACTAATTGAAAATTCTTTCGTCTGTCAGGTGTCTGAATAATATAATTGGTTGGCGATACCTTTCTTGAGACGACATAAGGTCCAGAATATTTACTTTTAAGAGGAGTGCCAGGGATTGGAAAGAAGACTAGTACCTTATCACCAATGGTAAATGAGCGAGTTACCGCTTTTTTCTGGTGCTTTCTCATTCGTTCTTGTGCATTTCCTAGATTATGTAAGGCTATTTGTCTTACGGAAGTAAGTCTGTTCTGTAAATTATCTATATATCTAGCAACCGTGATGTTCGGTACAGGAGAAGGTTGAACCCATTGGTCCTTGAGTACTTTGAGAGGTCCTCTTACATTTCTTCCGAACAACATTTCGAATGGAAAAAATCCCGTACTCTCTTGAGGACTTTCCCTGATCGCAAATAGCAACCAATCAATGATTTCATCCCAGTCCCTGTCACTTTCTAGACAATATTTCTTAAACATTGACTTTAGAGTTTGGTGGAATCTTTCCAGACACCCTTGAGACTGAGGCCTATAAGCAGAAGAGGTTGCATGATTTACATTTAGTTCTTTAATGATCTGTTCAAAAAGATTACTTGTAAAGTTAGTACCCCTATCTGTCTGTACAATCCTTAGGATACCAACTGTCATAAAGAAATGTAATAAGTGTTTTACAATGGTCTTTGTTTCAATGTTCTTTACAGGAATAGCTTCAGGGTATCTAGTGGTGGGATCCATTAAGGTTAAAAGATATTGATTGCCTTTTTTGGTCTTTGGCAATGGACCTAAGCAATCTAGAACAAGTTTTTCAAAGGGCTCAGCTGTTACAGGAATAGGGTTGAGTGGAGCTGGAGGGATTACCTGATTAGGATTTCCTACTAACTGGCACGCATGACAAGATTTCACATAATCAGAAACATCTTTTTTAAGGCCTGGCCAGTAAAATTCATTTAATATTTTTGCAAGAGTTTTCTTGATACCTAAATGTCCTGCCTTACCGTCGTGCGCAAGTTGGATTATGGCTTTACGAGCAGACTGGGGTACGATCACTTGATGTGTTTCAGCCCAGGTGCTTTTAGGATCAAGGTATGAAGGTCTGAATACTCTCATTAATACTCCATCCCTGTAATAATAACATGGAGTTTTACCAAAATCACCATCTTCTGAGACCAAATGTCTAATAGATATTAAAGAAGAGTCAGCTTGCTGCGCTTCTATAAGTTCATCTTTCGAGATTAATTTGTCATATACACTTTCTGAGGGTAACGAAATGTTACTGTGAGATAAATCTTTTCGCTTTATGGCTTGGGCTCTAGTCACAGCACAAATAGGAAAGACATCGTCAAGCCCTTTCTCTTCAGGAATGGGAGTAGTAGGAGTTTGCATTACTATTGGGGATGGTACTACTTGGGATCCTGCTATATCATTACCGAGCAGAAGGTGTACTTCGGGAATTGGAAGGGACTCGTATGTTATTGCTACTTCTACTTCACCTGAGAAAATAGGAGATTCCAAGTACATTTTAGCCAAGGGACAAGATACTTGGGAAGCCAAACCAGCAAGTACTACTTGTTTTCCCGTTCTAGCATTCTGGAGGTTAGGGATGGTTTCTCCATAAAGGACTGATTTTGCGGCACCTGTATCGCGTAGAATGGTGATAGGGTATGAATGAGAGTTTTTAGAGATAGATAGTTTCCCTTGAGTTTGGAATGGCATAAAGAGTTCAGTATTATTTTGGGTAAAGTTAGTAGAAGCAATGGAATTTACTTGTTGGCCAGAATCCTTCCTTCCTACTCGACACCTTGGATTAGTACAATCTTTAATCACATGACCTGGAGTTTTACAATAACTACAGAATAACTCAGGTTCAGGAACTCGTTTATCACTTCCCATCTTCTGCTTATCAGACTTTTTAAAATACGAACTACCAGAGGATGATCTTACATTAAGTTTTTGACCACTATCCCTAGAGTTGAGCGACTGAATAAGCAAATTATGGGCGTCAGCCAATCTTGCAACTACATCCAAGTTTGTCTCCCTCTGTTCTTCAATATGTCTTAGGATAAAGAATGGCAACTTAGACTTAAACTGCTCCATTACCATTAAATTAATTAGCTCTTCCCGTGTTTTTGTTTCAGTAGCATCCAACCATTTAGTGAACAATCTTAGTAATTCGTGGGCGAACTCTATAAAAGTTTTGGAGGAGTCTTTTTTAAGATTCCAAAAATTCTGTCGATAGCCATCTGGGGTGATTGAATATGCACTGAGAATACTGGCTTTAACTAGTGCATAATCATCTGGTTGGTCTATTGAAGTAAACACTTTATGAGCTTTACCCGTAAATTTAGGCACTAATATAGTTACCCATTGATCCTGAGGCCATTCATGTTTGGTTGCTATACGTTCGAACGTCTTAAAATATGTATCAACATCTTCCTCAACAAATGTGGGTAAAAGTGAAGTAGCTTTGTCGGGTCTAAACCTTACTTGCACCCGTTCATTATTTCGTCGATCCTGTTCTTCAGAAACCTGTAGGCGCCTTAGCTCTAATTCAGCCTGAGCTCTTTTCCCTTCCGATTCTAATTCTGCCAGCTTAATCTCTTTTTGCATTTGTAATTGCCTTTCCTCTCTCTCGGCTTCAACCATTCGTAATTTGTATTCTAATCTTAATTTCTCTAACTCAAACAGGTTTTCAGGACTCATTTCCTTATGGGTTGGTTTAGAATTCTGAACTGGACTTGCTTCGGGAGAAGTTAAGGGAAAACCTGCCGGCGTTAGTGCACACACTGCCTCCTCTGGTAAAATTTGAGCTTCTACCAATTTCTCTATAATTACATTCTTCATTACTTCTTTACGCATATGAATAGAGATATGAATATCATAATGTTCAGCTAATGATTTCCAGTCAGCTTTTCTAAGATATTGAAGTTGATCGTAGGTGGGATTCTCTGTGAAACCTTCAAGGCTAAATAGGGTAGCCATGTTAGAAAATTACACAAAGAATAGAGTTGATAAACGTAAAACTCGGTTAGGGACGAGACTAAAAGCAGCAGGATACGCGATTAAAACTCCGGGATAGTTTAAATACGCGTAAGGAACCAAGCTTTAACTCCTATGGGTGTTCCTGCTCGATAAAGGAGATTAGAGGGTCAACACTTGTTAACGAGGATTAATGAGCTGAGCAAAGCAACACATAGATTATAAAAGTCCCCAGGTATTACACAGTCTAGGATGCCAATCTTTTCCTACTAAAAAAACGAACAAAGATTACTGCGTAAGAGTGCTAAGAGAAGTAAACTACACCTTAACTAGCACGACAACTATTCACTGAACGTCTGCCAACGTGAAATTCAGATAGTGAACAATTATGACACTGTTGAGTTTCTTACAGCCACAAAACTTTCCTACACATAGCAGGGCTTCGAACAATATTTCATTATTTTTAAGGGCATTTTCTCGGGTCCTGTCACATTCGCCATTACTTGTTACAGCAGATGTTATATAAACTTTTATGTATTTTAATTCTTCTTTATTACATGTAATATTACTTTAAATTAGCCCAGAAAATTATTATTAAAGACCTATATAATATACATATACACAATAAACAAATATAATAAACACCCTAATAAGATATAATTAATACTCAGATCACCTTAGCCTACAACAACAAAATAACAAAACAAAAGGAGACAACTAATATAACACAAATATAAAATGATACTCAAGAGTGGTTGCAGTTCCGACCAGTCGCTCAACAGTAAGGAAAACACTAACACAAACAGAACCCCAATAGGAGGGCGAGAGATTGTGGGAGTGCTTTCGTGGTGAGTCCCACAGGAGAACTGTCCACTACAAGCCACAAGGCCCACACGTAAACTCTTATAGGCTTTGTTCCTGATGGAGGTAAAACTTGATTCGCTACAGTGAGTTTGTATATAGAAACTTGAGGCTGTTCGAATAGTAGTTATTAAAATAACGGTCATTGAGATGGTTGATGATTCGAAGAAGGACAAGGTCGTAACAATATTTACAGTCCAAGCACTGTAATGACACACACACACCCACCACCCCATGAATGACTCTTGATATTTATAGTCCAAACACTGTAATAATACCAATACACAATCCAACCCATTAATGACTGTTGATATTTACAATCCAAGCACTGTAATGATACCAATACACAATCCACCCCATTAATGACTGTTGATATTTACAGTCCAAACACTGCAATGACACTCACACACACACCACCCTATGAATGACTGTTGATATTTACAGTCCAAGCACTGTAAAGACACCCACATACCCACCGACCCATGAATGACTGTTGATATTTAAGTCCAAGCATTGTAATGGAACCCATATACCAACCACCCTATGAATGACAGTTGATATTTACAGTCCAAGCACTGTAATGATACCCACACACCAATCACTTCATGAATGACTGATGATATTTACAGGCCAAGCAATGTAATGAAACCCACACATCCACCACACCATGAATGACCATTGATATTGACAGTCCAAGCACTCTAATGACACCAACACACCCACCACCCCATAAATGACTGTTGATATTTACATTCCAAGCACTGTAATGACACCGACACACTCACCACCCCATATATGACAGTTGATATTTACAGTCCAAACACTGTAATGACACCCACCACCCTATGAATGACTGTTGATATTTACAGTCCATGCACTGTAATTACCCCTTTACACAAACTACCCCATAAATGACTGTTGATAGTTACAGTCCAAGCACTGTAATGACACCCACACACCCACCACCCTATGAATGACTCTTGATATTTACAGTCCAACCACGGTAATGACACCCACATACCACCATCCCATAACTGACAGTTTAGATTTACAGTCCAAGCACTGTAATGACACCCACACACCAACCACCCCATGAATGACTATTGATATTTACAGTCAGAGCACTGTAATGACACTCACACATCAACCACCCCATGAATGACTGTTGATATTACCAGTCCAAGCACTGTAATGACAACCACATACCCACCACCCCATAAATGACTATTGATATTTACAGTCCAAACATTGTAATGACCCCCACACACCCACCCACCTTTTAAATGACTGTTGATATTTACAGTCCAAGCACTGTAATGACACCCACACACCCACCACCCCATGAATGACTATTGATATTTTTAGTCCAAACACTGTAATGACACCCACAAACCCACCACCTCATGAATGACAGTTGATATTTACAATCCAAGCATTATAATGACACCCACACACCCACCACCCCATGAATGACTGTTGATATTTACTGTCCAATCAATATAATGACACCACCACACCCACAACCCCATAAATGACTGTTGATATTTACAGTCCAAGTACTAAAATGACACCAACACACCCACCACCCCATGAATGACTGTTGATATTTACAATCCAAGCACTGTAATGATACCCACACACCCACCACTATATGAATGACTGTTGATATTTATAGTCCAAGCATTGTATTGACACCCTCACACCCACCACCCAATGAATGACTGTTGATATTTACAGTCCATGCACCGTAATGACAGCCACACACCCACCACTATATGAATGACTGTTGATATTTACAGTCCGAGCACTGTAATGATGCCCACACACCAACCACCCCATGTATGACTGTCGATATTTACAGTCCATGCACTGTAATGACAAACACCACCCCATGAATGACTGTTGATATTTACAGACCAAGCAATGTAATAAAACCCACACATCCACCACACCCAGGAATGATTATTGATATTGACAGTCCAAGCACTCTAATGACACCAACACACCCACCACCCCATAAAAGACTGTTGATATTTACATTCCAAGCACTGTAATGACACCGACAAACTCACCACCCCATATATGACTGTTGATGTTTACAGTCCAAGTACTGTAATGACACCCACCACCCTATGAATGACTGTTGATATTTACAGTCCATGCACTGTAAATCCCCCCTCACACAAACTACCACATGAATGACTGTTGATATTTACAGTCTAAGCACTGTAATGACACCGACACACCCACCACCCCATGAATGACTCTTGATATTTACAGTCCTAGCAGTGTAATGACACCCACATACCACCACCCAATAAATGGCAGTTTAAATTTACAGTCCAAGCACTCTAATGACACCCACACACCCACCACCCCATGAATGAATATTGATATTTACAGTTCAAGCACTGTAATGACACCCACACATCCACCATCAAATGAATGACTGTTAATATTACCAGTCCAAGCACTGTAATGACAACAACATACCGACCACCCTATAAATGACTGTTGATATTTACAGTCCAAGCACTGTAATGACACCCACACACCCACCATCCCATGAATGACTGTTGATATTTACAATCCAAAAATTTAATGACACCATCACACCCACCATCTTATGAATGACTGTTGATATTTACAGTCCAAACACTATAATGACACCCACACACCCACCACCCCTTCAATAACTGTTGATATTTACAGTCCAGCACTGAAATGACACCAACACACCTACCACCTTATGAATGACTGTTGAAATTTCCAGTCCGAACAATGTAATGACACCCACACACCAACCACCCCACGAATGATTGTTGATATTTACAGTCCAAGTGCTGTAATGACACCTACACACCCACCACCCCATGAATGACGGTTGATATTTACAGACCAAGCAATGTAATGAAACCCACACATCCACCACCACAGGAATGACTATTGATATTGACAGTCCAAGCACTCTAATGACACCAACACACCCACCACCTCATAAATGACTGTTGATATTTACAGTCCAAGCACTGTAATGACACCCACACACCCACCACCCCATGAATGACTATTGATATTTTTAGTCCAAACACTGTAATGACACCCAAGCACCAACCACCCCATGAATGACTGTTGCTATTTTCAGTCCGAGCACTGTAATGACCCCCACACACCAACCACCCCATGAATGACTGTTGATATTTCAAGTCCAAGCACTATAATGACACCCACAAACCCACCACCTCATGAATGACTGTTGATATTTACAATCCAAGCATTATAATGACACCCACACACCCACCACCCCATGAATGACTGTTGATATTTACTGTCCAATCAATAAAATGACACCACCACACCCACAACCCCATAAATGACTGTTGATATTTACAGTCCAAGCACTAAAATGACACCAACACACCCACCACCTCATGAATGACTGTTGATATTTACAATCCAAGCACTGTAATGATACCCACACACCCACCACTATATGAATGACTGTTGATATTAATAGTCCAAGCATTGTAATGACACCCTCACACCCACCACCCAATGAATGACTGTTGATATTTACAGTCCATGAACCGTAATGACAGCCACACACCCACCACTCTATGAATGACTGTTGATATTTACAGTCCAAGCACTGTAATGATGCCCACACACCAACCACCCCATGTATGACTGTCGATATTTACAGTCCATGCACTGTAATGACACACACCACCCCATGAATGACTGTTGATATTTACAGACCAAGCAATGTAATAAAACCCACACATCCACCACACCCAGGAATGATTATTGATATTGACAGTCCAAGCACTCTAATGACACCAACACACCCACCACCCCATAAAAGACTGTTGATATTTACATTCCAAGCACTGTAATGACACCGACAAACTCACCACCCCATATATGACTGTTGATGTTTATAGTCCAAGCACTGTAATGACACCCACCACCCTATGAATGACTGTTGATATTTACAGTTCATGCACTGTAAATCCCCCCTCACACAAACTACCACATGAATGACTGTTGATATTTACAGTCTAAGCACTGTAATGACACCGACACACCCACCACCCCATTAATGACTCTTGATATTTACAGTCCAACCACGGTAATGACACCCACATACCACCACCCCATAAATGACTATTGATATTTACTGTCCAAGCACTAAAATGACACCCACACACCCACCACCCCATTAATGACTGTCGATATTTACAGTCCATGCACTGTAATGACACACAACACCCCATGAATGACTGTTGATATTTAAAGTCCAAACACTGTAATGACACCCACGCACCCACCACCCCATGAATGACTGTTGATATTTCCAGTGCAACCACTGTAATGACGCCCACACATCCACCACCCCAATAATGACTGCTGATATTAATAGTCCAAGCATTGGTTTGACACCTACACACCCACTACCCCTTGAATGACTGTTGATATTTACAGTCCAAGCACTGTAATAACACCCACACCCACAACCTCATTAATGACTGTTGATATTTACAGTCCAAACACTGTAATGAAACCCACACACCCACAACCCCATTAATGACTTTAATTTTGACACTTTAAGCACTGTATAAAACACACACACCCGCCACCCCATGAATGACTGTTGATATTTACAGTCCAAGCACTGTAATGACACCCACACACCCACCACACCATGAATGACTGTTGATATTTACAGTCCAAGCACTGTAATGACACCCACACACAGACCACCCCATGAATGACTGTTGATATTTAGAGTCCAAGCACTGTAATAACAACCACATACCCTCCACCCCATGAATGACTGTTGATATTTACAGTCCAAACACTGTAATGATGCCCACACACCCACCCACTCCTTGAATGACTGTTGATATTTACAGTCCAAGCAATGTAATGACACTCACACACCAACCACCCTATAAATGACTTTTGAAATTTCCAGTCCAGACAATGTAATAACGCCCACACACCCACCACCCCTTGAATGACTGTTGATATTTACAGTCCAAGCACTGTAATGACACCCTCACACCCACCACCCCATGAATGACTATTGATATTTTTAGTCCAAACACTGTAATGACACCCATGCACCCACCACCGTATGAATGACTGTTGATCTTTACAGTCCGAGCACTGTAATGACACCCACACACCCACCACCCTTTGAATGACTGTTGATATTTCCAGTCCAAGCACTGTAATGATGCCCACACACCCTCAACCTCATGAATGACTGTTGATTTTTTCAATCCAAGCATTTTAATGACACCCACACACCCACCACCCCATGAATGACTGTTGATATTTACGGTCCAATCAATATATTGACTCCCACACACCAACCACCCCATAAATGACTGTTGATATTTACAGTCCAAGCACTAAAATGACACCCACACACCCACAACCCCATGAATGACTGTTGATATTTACAATCCAAGCACTGTAATGATACCCACACACCCACCACCATATGAAAGACTGTTGATATTTATAGTCCAAACATTGTAATGACACCCTCACACTAACCACCCAATGAATGATTGTTGATATTTACAGTCCATGCACTGTAATGACACACATCACCCAATGAATGAGTATTGATATTTACAGTCCAAACACTGTAATGACACCCACACACCCACCACCCCATGAATGACTGTTGATATTTACAGTCCAAGCACTCTAATGGCACCAACAAACCCACCACCCCATTAATGACTGTTGATAATTACAGTCCAAGCACTGTAACGACACCCACACACCCACCAACCCATGAACGACTGTTGATATTTTGTGTCCAAGCGCTGTAATTACACCTCCACACCTACCAACTCATAAATGACTTTTGATATTTAGAGTCCAAGCACTGTAATGATATCCATACACCTAACACCCCTGGAATGACTGTATATATTTACACTCCAAGCACAGTAATGACACTCACATACCCACCACCATATGAATGGCAGTTGATATTTACAGTCCAAGCAATGTAATGACACCCACACACCCACCACCCCATGAATGACTGATAATATTTACAGTAAAAGCAATGTAATGATACCCACACACCCACCACCCCATAAATGACTGCTTATATTTACACTCCAAGCACGGTAATGAACCCCACACACCAACCACCAAATAAATGACAGTTTATATTTACAGTCCAAGCACTGTAATTACACCAACACACCCACCACCCCATGAGTGACTGTTGATATTTACAGTCCAATTACTGTAATGACCCCCATACACCTACCATCCCATAAATGACTGTTGATATTTATAGTCCAAGCACTGTAATGACACCCACACACCTACCAACCCATGAATGACTGTTAATATTTAGACTCCAAGCACTGTAATGACAGCCACACACCCACCACCTCATGAATGACTGTTGATATTTACAGTCCGAGCAATGTAATGACACCCACACACACACCACCTTATAAATGACTGTTGATATTTACAGCCCAAGCACTGTAATGATGCCCACACACCCACAAACCCATGAATGAGAGTTAATATTTACTGTCCAAGCACTATAATGCCAAACACCACCCCATGAATGACTTTTGATATTTACAGTCCAAGCACTGTAATGACACCAACACACCTACCATCCCATTAAATACTGTTGATATTTATAGTCCAATTACTGTAATGACACCAACACACCTACAATTCCATGAATGACTGTTGACATTTACAGTCCAAACACAATAATAACAACCACTACCCTATGAATGACTGTTGATATTTACAGGCCAAACACTATAATGACAACCACCACCCCATTAATGACTGTTGATATTTACAGTCCAAGCCCTGTAATGACTCCCACACACCCACCACCCTATGAATACTGTTGATATTTACAGTCCATGCACTGTAATCACAGCCACACACCCACCACCCCTTAAATGATTGTTGATATTTACAGTCCAAGCGCTGTAATGATAACAACACACCCACCAACCCACGAATGACTTTCCATATTTACAGTCCATGCACTGTAATGACACCCACACTCCCACCACCCCATGAATAACTGTTGATATATACAGTCTAATCACTGTAATTACACCCACACACCTACCATCCCATGAATGACTGTTGATATTTACAGTCCAAACACTTTAATGACACCCACACACCTACAATCTCATAAATGACTGTTGATATTTAGAGTCCAAGCACGGTAATGACAGCCACAAACCCACCACATCATGAATGACTGTTGATATTTCCAGTCCAAGCACTGTAATGACACCCACACACACACCACCCCATGAATGACTGTTGATATTTACAACCCAAGCACTGTAATGATGCCCACAGACACATAATCCCATGAATGACTGTTGATATTTACAGTCCAAGCACTGTAATAATGCCCACACAACACCAACCCATGAATGACTGTCGATATTTACAGTCCATGCAATGTAATGACACCTACACACACACCATCCCATAAATGACTGTTGATATTTACAGACCAATCACTGTAATGACACCCACACACCCACCACCCCATGAATGAGAGTTGATATTAAGCAGTCCAAGCAACGTAATGACACCAAAACACACACCACCCCATGAATGACTGATAATATTTACAGTAAAAGCAATGTAATGATACCCACACACCCACCACCGCATGAATGACTGTTTATAATTACACTCCAAGCACTGTAATGACACTTACACACCCACCACCCCTTGAATGACTGTTGATATTTACAATCCAAGCACTGTAATGATACACACACACACCACCCCATAAAATGACTGTTGATATTTACAGTCCAAGCACTAAAATGAACCCCAAACACCCACCACCCCATGAATGACTGTTGATATTTACAGTCCAAGCACCATAATTATAGCCACACACCAACCACTCAATTAATGACTGTTGATATTTACAGTCCAAGCACTGTAATGATGCCCACACATCCACCAACCCACTAATGACTGTCCATATTTACAGTCAATGCACTGTAACGACAACCTCACACCCACCACCTCATAAATAACTGTTGATATTTATAGCCCAAGCATTGTAATGACTCCCACACACAAACCACCAAATAAATGACAGTTGATATTCACAGTCCAAGCACTGTAATTACACCAACACACTAACCACCCCTTGAATGACTGATGATATTTAGAGTCCAAGCACTGTAATGACAGCCACATGCCCACCACCTCATGAATGACAGTTGATTTTTACATTCAAAGCACTGTATTTACACCAACACACCCACCACCACATAAATGACTGTTGACATTTACAGTCCAATATCTGTAATGACACCCACACACCTACCATTCCATGAATGACTGTTGATATTTTCAGTCCAAGCACTGTAATGACACCAACACACCTACCAACCCATGAATGACTGTTGATATTTACAGACCAATCACTGTAATGACCTCCACATACCCAGCATCCCATGAATGACAGTTGATATTTACAGTCCAAGCACTTTAATAACACCCACACACCCAGCACCCTATGAATGACTGATGATATTTATAGTCAAAGCAATTTAATGATAGCCACACATGCACCACCCCATAAATGACTATTGATATTTACAGTCTAAACACTGTAATGACACCCATACACCCACCACCCCATGAATGACTGTTGATATTTACAATGCAAGCATTGTAATGATACCCACACACACACCACCCCATGAATGACTGTTGATATTTACAGTCCATGCACTGAAATAACACCCTCACACCCTCCACCCCATGAATGACTGTTGATATTTACAGTCCATGCCCCGTAATGACAGCCACACACCTACCAAACTATAAATGACTGTTAATATTTACAGTCCAAGCACTGTAATGATGCCCATATATTCACCAACCCATGAATTACTGTCCGTATTTACAGTCCATGCACTGTAATGACACCCATACACCTACCACACCATGAATAACTGTTGATATTTTCAGCCCAAGCAATGTAATGACACCCACACACCCACCACCCCATAAAGGACTGATGATATTTACAGTAAAAGCAATGTAATGATACCCACACACCCACCACCCCATAAATGACTGCTTATATTTACACTCCAAGAACAGTTATGACCCCCACACACCAACCACCAAATAAATGACAGTTGATATTTACAGTCCAAGCACTGTAATTATACCAACACACCCACCACCCCATGAGTGACTGTTGATATTTACAGTTCAATTACTGTAATGACCCTCATACACCTACCATCCCATAAATGACTGTTGATATTTACAGTCCAAGCACTGTAATGACACCCACACACATACCAACCCATGAATGACTGTTGATATTTAGAGTCCAAGCACTGTAATGACAGCCACACACCCACCACCTCATGAATGACTGTTGATATTTACAGTCCAAGCACTGTAATGACACCCACACACACACCACCCTATAAATGACTGTTGATATTTACAGCCCAAGCACTGTAATGATGTCCACACACCCACAAACCCATGAATGACAGTTGATATTTACTGTCCTAGAACTATAATGCCAAACAACACCCCATGAATGATTTTGATATTTACAGTCCAAGCACTGTTATGACACAAACACACCTACCATCCCATGAAATACTGTTGATATTTATAGTATAATCACTGTAATGACACCAACACACCTACAATTCCATGAATGACTGTTGATATTTACAGTCCAAGCACAATAATAACAACCACTACCCTATGATTGACTGTTGATATTTACAGACCAAACACTATAATGACAACCACCACCCCATGAATACTGTTGATATTTACAGTCCATGCACTGTAATCACAGCCACACACCCACCACCCCATGAATGATTCTTGATATTTACAGTCCAACCACGGTAATGACACCCACATACCACCATCCCATAACTGACAGTTTAAATTTACAGTCCAAGCACTGTAATGACACCCACACACCAACCACCCCATGAATGACTATTGATATTTACGGTCAGAGCACTGTAATGACACTCACACATCAACCACCCCATGAATGACTGTTGATATTTACAATGCAAGCATTGTAATGATACCCACACACCCACCACCCCATGAATGACTGTTGATATTTACAGTCCATGCACTGAAATAACACCCTCACACCCTCCACCCCATGAATGACTGTTGATATTTACAGTCCATGCCCCGTAATGACAGCCACACACCTACCAAACTATAAATGACTGTTAATATTTACAGTCCAAGCACTGTAATGATGCCCATATATTCAACAAACCCATGAATTACTGTCCGTATTTACAGTCCATGCACTGTAATGACACCCATACACCTACCACACCATGAATAACTGTTGATATTTTCAGCCCAAGCAATGTAATGACACCCACACACCCACCACCCCATAAAGGACTGATGATATTTACAGTAAAAGCAATGTAATGATACCCACACACCCACCACCCCATAAATGACTGCTTATATTTACACTCCAAGAACAGTTATGACCCCCACACACCAACCACCAAATAAATGACAGTTGATATTTACAGTCCAAGCACTGTAATTATACCAACACACCCACCACCCCATGAGTGACTGTTGATATTTACAGTTCAATTACTGTAATGACCCTCATACACCTACCATCCCATAAATGACTGTTGATATTTACAGTCCAAGCACTGTAATGACACCCACACACATACCAACCCATGAATGACTGTTGATATTTAGAGTCCAAGCACTGTAATGACAGCCACACACCCACCACCTCATGAATGACTGTTGATATTTACAGTCCAAGCACTGTAATGACACCCACACACACACCACCCTATAAATGACTGTTGATATTTACAGCCCAAGCACTGTAATGATGTCCACACACCCACAAACCCATGAATGACAGTTGATATTTACTGTCCTAGAACTATAATGCCAAACAACACCCCATGAATGATTTTGATATTTACAGTCCAAGCACTGTTATGACACAAACACACCTACCATCCCATGAAATACTGTTGATATTTATAGTATAATCACTGTAATGACACCAACACACCTACAATTCCATGAATGACTGTTGATATTTACAGTCCAAGCACAATAATAACAACCACTACCCTATGATTGACTGTTGATATTTACAGACCAAACACTATAATGACAACCACCACCCCATGAATACTGTTGATATTTACAGTCCATGCACTGTAATCACAGCCACACACCCACCACCCCATGAATGATTCTTGATATTTACAGTCCAACCACGGTAATGACACCCACATACCACCATCCCATAACTGACAGTTTAAATTTACAGTCCAAGCACTGTAATGACACCCACACACCAACCACCCCATGAATGACTATTGATATTTACGGTCAGAGCACTGTAATGACACTCACACATCAACCACCCCATGAATGACTGTTGATATTACCAGTCCAAGCACTGTAATGACAACCACATACCCACCACCATATAAATGACTATTGATATTTACAGTCAAAATACTGTAATGACCCCCACACACCCACCCACCTTTTAAATGAATGTTGATATTTACAGTCCAAGCACTGTAATGACACCCACACACACACCAACCCATGAATGACTGTTGATATTTTTAGTCCAAACACTGTAATGACACTCACGCACCAACCACCCCATGAATGACTGTTGATATTTTCAGTCCGAGCACTGTAATGACCCCCACACACCCACCACCCCATGAATGACTGTTGATATTTCGAGTCCAAGCACTGTAATGACACCCACAAACCCACCACTCTATGAATGACTGTTGATATTTACAGTCCAAGCACTGTAATGATGCCCACACACCAACCACCCCATGTATGACTGTCGATATTTACAGTCCATGCACTGTAATGACACACACCACCCCATGAATGACTGTTGATATTTACAGACCAAGCAATGTAATAAAACCCACACATCCACCACACCCAAGAATGATTATTGATATTGACAGTCCAAGCACTCTAATGACACCAACATACCCACCACCCCATAAAAGACTGTTGATATTTACATTCCAAGCACTGTAATGACACCGACAAAATCACCACCCCATATATGACTGTTGATGTTTACAGTCCAAGCACTGAAATGACACCCACCACCCTATGAATAATTGATGATATTTACAGTCCATGCACTGTAAATCCCCCCTCACTCAAACTACCACATGAATGACTGTTGATATTTACAGTCTAAGCACTGTAATGACACCGACACACCCACCACCCCATGAATGACTCTTGATATTTACAGTCCAACCACGGTAATGACACCCACATACCACCACACCATAAATGACTATTGATATTTCCAGTGCAACCACTGTAATGACGCCCACACATCCACCACCCCATTAATGACTGCTGATAATAATAGTCCAAGCATTGGTTTGACACCTACACACCCACCACCCCTTGAATGACTGTTGATATTAACAGTCCAAGCACTAAAATGACACCCACACACACACAACCCCATAAATGACTGTTGATATTTACAGTCCAAGCACAATAATAACAACCACTACCCTATGAATGACTGTTGATATTTACAGACCAAACACTTTAATGACAACCACTACTCCATGAATGACTGTTGATATTTACAGTCCAAGCCCTGTCATGACTCCCACACACCCACCAACCCACAAATGACTGTCCATATTTACAGTCCATGCACTGTAATGACACCCACACTCCCTCCACCCCATGAATAACTGTTGATATATACAGTCCAATCACTGTAATTACACCCACACACCTACCATCCCATGAATGACTGTTGATATTTACAGTCCAAACACTTTAATGACACCCACACACCTACAATCCCATGAATAACTGTTAATATTTAGAGTCCATGCATTGTAATGACAGCCACAAACCCACCACATCATTAATGACTGTTGATATTTCCAGTCCAATCAATGTAATGACACCCACACATTTACCATCCCATGAATGACTGTTGATATTTACAGTCCAAGCACTCTAATGACACCCACACACCTACCATCCCATGAATGACTTTTGCTATTTAGAGTCCAAGCACTGTAATGACAGCCACACACCCACCACATCATGAATGGCTGTTGTTATTTACAGTCCAAGCACTGTAATGACACCCACACACACACCACCCCATGAATGACTGTTGATATTTACAGCCCAAGCGCTGTAATAATGCCCACACACCCACCACCCCATGAATGACTGTTTATATTTACACTCCAAGCACTGTAATGACACTCACACACCCACCACCCCTTGAATGACTGTTGATATTTACAATTCAAGCACTGAAATGATACACCTACACACCACCCCATAAAATGACTGTTGATATTTACAGTCCAAGCACTAAAATGACCCCCAAACACCCACCACCCCATGAATGACTGTTGATATTTTTAGTCCAAGCACCATAATGATAGCCACAAACCAACCACTCAATTAATGACGGTTGATATTTACAGTCCAAGCACTGTAATGATGCCCACACACCCACCAACCCACTAATGACTGTCCATATTTACAGTCAATGCACTGTAACGACAACCTCACACCCACCACCTCATGAATAACTGTTGATATTTATAGCCCAAGCATTGTAATGACTCCCACACACCAACCACCAAATAAATGACAGTTGATATTTACAGTCCATGCACTGTAATGACACCCATACACCCAACGCACCATGAATGACTGATGATATTTTCAGCCCAAGCAATGTAATGACAATCACACACCCACCACCCCATGAATGACAGTTGATATTTACAGTTCAAGCACTGTAATTACACCTACACACCCTCCACCCCATGAATGACTGTTGATATTTACTGTACAATCAATGTAATGGCACCCACACACCTACCACCCCATGAAAGATTTTTGATATTTACAGCCCAAGCACCGTAATGATACCCACACACCCTCCACCCCTTGAATGACTGTTGATATTTCCAGTCCAAGCACTGTAATGATTCCCACACACCCACCACTTCATGAATGACTGTTGATATTTTCAATCCAAGCATTTTAATGACTCCCACACACCCACCACCCCATGAATGACTGTTGATATTTACAGTCCAATCAATATAATGACTCCCACACACCAACCACCCCATAAATGACTGTTGATATTTACAGTCCAAGCACTAAAATGAAACCCACACACCCACAACCCCATGAATGACTGTTGATATTTACAATCCAAGCACTGTAATGATACCCACACACACACCACCATATGAATGACTGTTGATATTTATAGTCCAAACATTGTAATGACACCCTCACACTAACCACCCAATGAATGACTGTTGATATTTACAGTCCATGCACCGTAATGAAAGCCACACACCCAGCACCCTATGAATGACTGTTGATATTTACAGTCCAAACACTGTAATGATGCCCACACACCCACCACCCAATGTATCACTGTCGATATTTACAGTCCATGCACTGTAATGACACACACCACCAAATGAATGACTATTGATATTTACAGTCCAAACACTGTAATGACACCCACGCACCCACCACCCCATGAATGACTGTTGATATTTACAGTCCAAGCACTCTAATAGCACCCACAATCCCACCACCCCATTAATGACTGTTGATAATTACAGTCCAAGCACTGTAATGACACCCACACACCCACCAACCCATGAACAACTGTTGATATTTAGTGTCCAAGAACTGAAATGACAGCCACACACAAACCACCTCATGAATGACCGTTCATATTTACAGTCCAAGCACAGTAATGGCACTCACAAACCAACCACTCAATTAATGACTGTTGATAATTACAGTCCAAGCACTGAAATGACACCCACACATTTACCATCCCATGAATGACTGTTGATATTTACAGTCCAAGCACTCTAATGACACCCACACACCTACCATCCCATGAATGACTTTTGCTATTTAGAGTCCAAGCACTGTAATGACAGCCACACACCCACCACATCATGAATGACTGTTGTTATTTACAGTCCAAGCACTGTAATGACACCCACACACACACCACCCCATGAATGACTGTTGATATTTACAGCCCAAACACTGTAATAATGCCCACACACCCACCACCCCATGAATGACTGTTTATATTTACACTCCAAGCACTGTAATGACACTCACACACCCACCACCCCTTGAATGACTGTTGATATTTACAATTCAAGCACTGAAATGATACACCTACACACCATCCCATAAAATGACTGTTGATATTTACAGTCCAAGCACTAAAATGACCCCCAAACACCCACCACCCCATGAATGACTGTTGATATTTTTAGTCCAAGCACCATAATGATAGCCACAAACCAACCACTCAATTAATGACGGTTGATATTTACAGTCCAAGCACTGTAATGATGCCCACACACCCACCAACCCACTAATGACTGTCCATATTTACAGTCAATGCACTGTAACGACAACCTCACACCCACCACCTCATGAATAACTGTTGATATTTATAGCCCAAGCATTGTAATGACTCCCACACACCAACCACCAAATAAATGACAGTTGATATTTACAGTCCATGCACTGTAATGACACCCATACACCCAACGCACCATGAATGACTGATGATATTTTCAGCCCAAGCAATGTAATGACAATCACACACCCACCACCCCATGAATGACAGTTAATATTTACAGTTCAAGCACTGTAATTACACCTACACACCCTCCACCCCATGAATGACTGATGATATTTACTGTACAATCAATGTAATGGCACCCACACACCTACCACCCCATGAAAGATTTTTGATATTTACAGCCCAAGCACCGTAATGATACCCACACACCCACCACCCCTTGAATGAATGTTGATATTTCCAGTCCAAGCACTGTAATGATTCCCACACACCCACCACCTCATGAATGACTGTTGATATTTTCAATCCAAGCATTTTAATGACTCCCACAAACCCACCACCCCATGAATGACTGTTGATATTTACAGTCCAATCAATTTAATGACTCCCACACACCAACCACCCCATATATGACTGTTGATATTTACAGTCCAAGCACTAAAATGACACCCACACACCTACAACCCCATGAATGACTGTTGATATTTACAATCCAAGCACTGTAATGAAACCCACACACCCAACACCATATGAATGACTGTTGATATTTATAGTCCAAACATTGTAATGACACCCTCACACTAACCACCCAATAAATGACTGTTGATATTTACAGTCCATGCACCGTAATGAAAGCCACACACCCAGCACCCTATGAATGACTGTTGATATTTACAGTCCAAGCACTGTAATGATGCCCACACACCCACCACCCAATGTATGACTGTCGATATTTACAGTCCATGCACTGTAATGACACACACCACCAAATGAATGACTATTGATATTTACAGTCCAAACACTGTAATGACACCCACGCACCCACCACCCCATGAATGACTGTTGATATTTACAGTCCAAGCACTCTAATAGCACCCACAATCCCACCACCCCATTAATGACTGTTGATAATTACACTCCAAGCACTGTAATGACACTCACACACCCACCACCCCTTGAATGACTGTTGATATTTACAGTTCAAGCACTGTAATTACACCTACACACCCTCCACCCCATGAATGACTGTTGATATTTACTGTACAATCAATGTAATGGCACCCACACACCTACCACCCCACCGTATTTAGTGTCCAAGAACTGAAATGACAGCCACAAACAAACCACCTCATGAATGACCGTTGATATTTACAGTCCAAGCACAGTAATGGCACTCACAAACCAACCACTCCATTAATGACTGTTGATAATTACAGTCCAAGCACTGTAATGACACCCACACACCCACCAACCCAAGAACGACTGTTGATATTTAGTGTCCAAGCGCTGTAATGACACCCACACACCAACCAACTCATGAATGACTGTTGATATTTAGAGTCCAAGCATTGTAATGATACCCACACAACTAACACCCCATGAATGACTGTTTATATTTACACTCCAAGCACTGTAATGACACTCACATACCCACCACCATATGAATGGCAGTTGATATTTACAGTCCAAGCAATGTAATGACACCCACACACCCACCACCCCATGAATGACTGTTGATATTTACAGTAAAAGCAATGTAATGATACCCGCACACCCACCACCCCATGTATGACTGCTTATTTTTACACTCCAAGCACAGTAATGACCCCTACACACCAAATACCAAATAAATGACAGTTGATATTTACAGTCCAAGCACTGTAATTACACCAACACACCCACCACCCCATGAGTGACTGTTGATATTTACAGTCCAATTACTGTAATGACCCCCATACACCTACCATCGCATGAATGACTGTTGATATTTACAGTCCATGCACTGTAATGAAACCCACACACCTACCAACCCATGAATGACTGTTGATATTTACAGTCAAAGCACTATAATGACAAACACCACCCCATGAATGACTTTTGATATTTACAGTCCAAGCACTGTAATGACACCAATACACCTACCATCCCATGAAATACTGTTGATATTTATAGTCCAATCACTGTAATGACACCAACACACCTACAATTCCATGAATGACTGTTGATATTTACAGTCCAAGCACAATAATAACAACCACTACCCTATAAAAGACTGTTGATATTTACAGACCAAGCACTATAATGACAACCACCACCCCATGAAAGACTGTTGATATTTACAGTCCAAGCCCTGTAATGACTCCCACACAACCACCACCCCATGAATACTGTTGATATTTACAGTCCATGCACTGTAGTCACCGCCACACACCAACCACCCCATAAATGATTGTTGATATTTACAGGCCAAGCACTGTAATGATGCCCACACACCCACCATCCCACGAATGACTGTCCATATTTACAGTCAATGCACTGTAATGACACCCACACTCCCACCACCCCGTGAATAACTGTTGATATATACAGTCCAATCACTGTAATGACACCCACACACCTACCATCCCCTGAATGACTGTTGATATTTACAGTCCAAACACTTTAATGACACCCACACACCTACAATCCCATGAATGACTGTTAATATTTAGAGTCCAAGCACTGTAATGACAGCCACAAACCCACCACATCATGAATGACTGTTGATATTTCCAGTCCCATCAATGTAATGACACCCACACATTTACCATCCAATAATTGACTGTTGATATTTACAGTCCAAGCACTCTAATGACACCCACACACCTACCATCCCATGAATGACTGTTGATATTTACAGTCCAAGCACTGTAATAATGCCCACACACCCACCAACTCATGAATGACTGTCGATATTTACAGTCCATGCAATGTAATGACACCCACACACACACCATCCCATAAATGACTCTTGATATTTACAGACCAATCACAGTAATGACACCCACACACCCACCACCCCATGAATGAGAGTTGATATTTACAGTCCAAGCAACGTAATGACACCAAAACACACACCACCCCATAAAATGACTGTTGATATTTACAGTCCAAGCACTAAAATGACCCCCAAACACCCACCACCCCATGAATGACTGTTGATATTTACAGTCCAAGCACCATAATGACAGCCACACACCCACCACTCCATTAATGACTGTTGATATTTACAGTCCAAGCACTGTAATGATGCCCACACACCCACCAACCCACTAATGACTCTCCATATTTACAGTCAATGCACTCTAATGACAACCTCACACCCACCACCTCATGAATAACTGTTGATATTTATAGCCCAAGCATTGTAATGACTCCCGCACACCAACCACCAAATAAATGACAGTTGATATTTACAGTCCAAGCACTGTAATGACAGCCACACACCTACCACCTCATGAATGACAGTTGATTTTTACATTTCAAGCACTGTATTTACACCAACACACCCCCCACCACATAATTGACTGTTGATATTTACAGTCCAATCACTGTAATGACACCCACACACCTACCATTCGATGAATGACTGTTGATATTTACAGTCCAAGCACTGTAATGACACCAACACACCTACCAACCCATGAATGACTGTTTGATATTTACAGTCCAAGCACTGTAATGACAGCCACACACCCACAACATCATGAATGACTGTTGATATTTACAGTCCAAACAATGTAATGATACCCACAGACACACCACCCCATGAATGACTGTTGATATTTACAGCCCAAGCACTGTAATGTTGCCCACACACTCACCATCCCATGAATGACTGTTGATATTTACAGTCCAATCACTGTAATTACAACAACACACCCACCACCCCATTAATGACTGTTGATATTTACAGTCCATGTAGTGTAATGACACCCACACTTGCACCACCCTATAAATGAATGTTGATATTAACAGACCAATCACTGTAATGACACCCACACAACCACCACCCCATGAATGAGAGTTGATATTTACAGTCCAAGCACTGTAATGCCACCCACACACCCACCACCCTATGAATGACTGTTGATATTTATAGTCCAAGCACTGTAATGACACCCACATACCCACTACCCCATGAATGACTGTTGATATTTACAGTCCAACGACAGTAATGATACCCACACACCCACCACCAATGAATAACTGTTGATATTTACAGTCCAAGCACTGTAATGACACCCACACACCCACCACCCCATAAATGACTGTTCATATTTACAGTCCAAGCACTGTAAAGACACCCACATACCGACCACCCCATGAATGACTGTTGATATTTGCAGTCCAAGTACTGTAATGACCTCCACATACCCACTATCCCATGAATGACAGTTGATATTTACAGTCCAAACACTTTAATAACACCCACACACCCAGCACCCTATGAATGACTGATGATATTTATAGTCAAAGCAATTTAATGATAGCCACACATGCACCACCCCATAAATGAATATTGATATTTACAGTCCAAACACTGTAATGACACCCATAAACCCACAACCCCATGAATGACTGATGATATTTACAATGCAAGCATTGTAATGATACCCACACACCCAACACCCCATGAATGACTGTTGATATTTACAGTCCAAGCACTGAAATGACACCCTCACACCCTCCACCCCATGAATGACTGTTGATATTTACAGTTCATGCCCCGTAATGACAGCAACACACCTACCAAACTATAAATGACTGTTAATATTTACAGTCCAAGCACTATAATGATGCCCATATATCCACCAACCCATGAATTACTGTCCATATTTACAGTCCATGCACTGTAATGACACCCATACACCCACCACACCAAGAATGACTGTTGATATTTTCAGACCAAGCAATGTAATGACACCCACACACCCACAACCCCATGAATGAAAGTTAATATTTACAGTCCATGCACTGTAATTACACCAACACACCCTCCACCCCATGAATGACTGTTGATATTTACAGTACAATCAATGTAATGGCACCCACACACCTACCACACCATGAAAGACTTTTGATATTTACAGACCAAGCACTGTAATGATACCCACACACCCACCCCTTATGAATGACTGTTAACATTTACGGTCCAAGCACTGTAATGACACCTACAGACCCACCAACTCATTAATGACTGTTGATATTTACAGGTCATGCACTGTAATGACACACACACACCTACCACCCTTTGAATGACTGTTGATATTTATAGTCCAATCACTGTAATGACACCCACACACCTACCACCCCATGAATGACTGTTGATAATTACAGTCCAAGCACTGTAATGACACCCACATACCCACCACCCCATGAATGACTGTTGATATTTACAGTCCAAGCACTGTAATGATACCCACACACCCACCATCCCATGAATAATTGTTGATATTTACAGTTTAAGCACTGTAATGATACCCACACCCCCACCACCTTATGAATGACTGTTAATATTTACAGTCCATGCAGTGTAATGACACCCACACATGCACCACCCCATAAATGAAAGTTGATATTTACAGACCAATCACTGTAATGACACCAACACACCCACCACCCCATGAATGAAAGTTGATATTTACAGTCCAAGCACTGTAATGCCACCCACACACCCACCACCCTATAAATGACTGTTGATATTTATAGTCCGAGCACTGTAATGACACCCACATACCCACTACCCCATGAATGACTGTTGAAATTTACAGTCCAACGACAGTAATGATACCCACACACCCATTACCAATGAATAACTGTTGATATTTACTGTCCAAGCACTGTAATGACACCCACACACCCACCACCCTATAAATGACTGTTCATATTTACAGTCCAAGCACTGTAAAGACACCCACATACCGACCACACAATGAATGACTGTTTATATTTGCAGTCCAAGCACTTTAATAAAACCCACACACCCAGCACCTTATGAATGACTGATGATATTTATAGTCAAAGCAATTTAATGATAGCCACATACGCACCACCCCATAAATGACTATTGATATTTACAGTCCAAACAGTGTAATGACACCCATACACCCACCACCCCATGAATGACTGTTGATATTTACAGTACAAGCACTGAAATGACACCCTCACACCCTCAACCCCATGAATGACTGTTGATATTTACAGTCCATTCACCGTAATGACAGCCACACACCTACCAAACTATAAATGACTGTTATTATTTACAGTCCAAGCACTGTAATGATGCACATATATCCACCACCCCATGAATGACTGTTGATATTTACAGACCAAGCACGGTAATGACACCCACATACCCACCACCCCATGAATGACTGTTGATATTTACAGTCCAAGCACTGTAATGATACCCACACACCCACCATTCAATGAATAACTGTTGATATTTACAGTTTAAACACTGTAATGACACCCACACCCCTACCACCTTATGAATGACTGTTGATATTTACAGTTTAAGCACTGTAATGACACCCACACCCCCACCACCCCATGAATGACTGATGATATTTACAGTCAAACCAATGTAATGATACCCACACACCCAACATCCCATGAATGACAGTTAATATTTACAGTCCAAGCACTGTAATTACTCCAACACACCCTCCACCCCATGAATGACTGTTATATTTACTGTCCAATCAATGTAATGGCACCCACACACCTACCACCCCATGAAAGACTTTTGATATATACAGTCCAAGCACTGTAATGATACCCACACACTATCCCCTTATGAATGACTGTTGACATTTACAGTCCAAGCACTGTAATGACACCCATAGACCCACCACCCCATAAATGACTGTTGATATTTACAGGTCAAGCACTGTAATGACACACACACACCTACCACCCCTTGAATGACTGTTGATATTTATTGTCCAATCACTGTAATGACACCCACACACCTACCAACAAATGAATGACTGTTGATATTTACAGTCCAAGCACTGTAATGACACCTACACACACACCCACCAATCCCATGAATAACTGTAGATATTTACAGACCAAGCACTATAATGACACACACACACTCACCCACCTATCCCATAAATGACTATTGATAATTATAGTCCAAGCATTGTAATGACACCCACACACCCACCACCCTATGAATGACTGTTGATATTTACAGTCCAAGCACTATAGTGACAGCCATACACCTGTAATGCTTCTATTATTTCTTAATAATTAATTCTTAAGTTGTTTCACCTTAGGAGATGAAGCTTGCGACGGAAGCGGAATGAACATGGGTGTAAATATTGTAAATAGGAATTATCTTGCCTTTCGGGTCTTATTTTTGTCCGGCAAACTGAAACTTACTTTGGGAATTGGTAACATTGTTGATGTGGCAATTGTGATAATCTCGTCCCCAAATATACATAACATTGGAACCGGAAGTGACGACAGAGGTTGTAATATTGTGATATGATGATGAGGATATAATTAAGACTGAATCTTATTTTATGTGAAAGGCTTATGATAACCAGGTTTCATTGAATAATTTGTTGAGTGTTAATTTAAAGTTGTCATAAAGATTTATTTATGTGGAAGTGTGTGGCATCTTTCCCGCCTTGCCGAGCGAGGAAGAAGGAAGAGGGTAGCCAACTTTGTCTCACTCTTCTCTTTCGACCCGACCAGGTAACTTGTGATATCGAGATTACGTATATTTGTTCCAAATTGAGACTTTAAAGAGTACAGTAATACATTCCTGCCTCTGTGTTGAGGTTTGGTAGAGGCTATCTCGGGGAATAATTATTTTTGAAATCTTATGGGTTCACTCAGGGAGTGTAATTGTTTATTTTTAAATTAAGAGTCTGACTCTTCTCTTTCGACCCGACCAGCTGTGACGCCATATTTTCCGCGTGGAAACTTGCCTCATCTGTTGGTGAACTGGCGTAGGAATTAGGGTGTCAGGCATTAGGTTATTATTATCATTATTTTTGGTAAAAGCCACTAGTTGGCCAGTGTTATTGTTTGTAACGCCATTAGTTGGCAAATATTATCTTTTGGTAAGCCATTAGTGTTGTGTTTTGGGTAAAGCACTAGTTGGCCTGTGTCTTGTTTTTTTTGTAAATGCCACGTGTATGGCAGGTGTCTAATCCTGTGAGCAATTCTGCTGGAAACTGACTCCTACAGTAGGTGATTGTGAGTGCGAAGTCTAGGTCCATTCACAATTGGGAGGGGGGTTGTATAGTAAGTGGGAGTCCGGTCTCCAGTGGTGTGCTACAGGTGGTATAAGTATTTATTTTTCTCTGGTATAAATATTTTTTTTTTTTTTTTTTTTTTGTATATTGTCAAGGTGCAAGGCTGTGTTCTAATCTAGTTTTTTGATAATATTGATGTTTCGAGTAGAGTAAGGGGGAAAGTAGTATTTGAAATCATTGTATTAAATCTATCGGGTAAATTTTAGTTAATAAGGGGGGCGTAAGTACAGTATTATTTTTGTTCTTGTGAAAGTTTTGTCATTATAATAATTATATATAATTTTTTTATTTATTATATATGTAAATTGATTGGTCTCACAATAATAAATCACTGGGCTTTTATCTGTGAACAGTAGTTTTTCTGCACTATACCCTGCCACCTGAGGAAGGTCGAAGACAGTGAACACGAATCCAAATATTTGTTTTTGTGATAGCGCAGGGTTTTTTGGTTGGGAGCACCGGGAATATCCTGGTGGATCATAAGAACCGAAACCCTGTGTTACACTGGTGGCAGCGAAGGTGGGATTTTCACTGGAGTCTTCCTCAGTGGTATTGGGTGTGTAGACTATTGTTTGGGGTGGAAGTACCGTATTCAACATTTTGTTATGACCACCGAATCAATGTTTAAAGTGGCAATTGTGGGCCATAGTCAAGTCCCAAGTGGGTTAATAGTAGATGGGGTGCAGATTAGAACATACCATGCACCTGGGGCTAGAGCCAGTAATTTTTTCAATGATAATAGGTTAAAAGGTTTGCTGGAGTAGGAACATGACCTTACTGTATTGTGGTTATGCAGCAACAATATTAAGAAATTATGAGAATCTGAAAGGGTATTGTAGCTAGCCTATTCCAGTTCACCAACAAATTTTGGCGTGCCCATGTGGACACAGGTGGAGTTCACCGGAAGAGAGAGGACGACTTGGGCAGACCAGCATGGGGTTGAGCTTCTCTTCACGACTCCATACCACCCTCAGTCAAATGGCCTGATTGAGAGAATGCACCGCACCCTAAAAACCGGTCTGGTGTGGGTGAAGTCTGAGATGACGTTGGCTGTTACCTGTACAAAACTGAATCCTAAGTGGAAGGGTCCTTATCGAGTAAGTGATTCAATAAGGGATGGTCAGTTATATGTGCTCGAGGACCCATACTCAGGGAAAGTGATACAAAGAGCGGCTGAGAAAGTAAAGGCGTATGTAAGCCGCCATGAAATAATTCCGGAGGCGGAAGAGGTGGAAATAGCTCAGGACTTGGAGGAGGAGGATCAATGCCTTCCTCCCCGCCACCGTCAACCTCCGAGAAGGCTTATTGAGGAATGTTAAAAGGGTATAGAAACACCCTGTGATGTTTAAGGTCTGCATAGAAAAGTTCATGAGTATGAATGGAATGAACAGGGAGTATTTGTGTAAGGAACCCTAAGGTTGGTTCCCAACATCTGAAGATCTGCAAAAGACTACGTCTCTTCTTGGTAATACTGGGTACAAATTCTCAGGGAAATGTCTTCTTAATAATTGCGAGTATTTATGTGTAAGGTAATCCTATGTCTATTTCACAGATTTGACATCATGGCTTTAATTCGAGGAATGGTTACCATGGTGTTGCATTGCCATGGCCTCTTCAGTCCTCACTTCTACAGTCATTCCCATTGGTGAGCGCTTAGAATCACTTGAGGAGGCACTCTTCAGTCATCAACTGTTGAAAAGAGTAAGAGGGTGAATCTAGAGAGAGAATGAATGAATGCTATCGCTTATTTCTGTCAACGTAGGACTGAGTTGTGTTAGAGTGACGGTTGGAACGTCCGGGTGGAAGTTCCCCAAGTTGTCATCACTAGTGTAGAGAGTGGCTGGGGTCTAAGATGTAATGCTTGATTAGACATTGTGTTATACTAAGGTGAATGGTAACTTTCCTTAAGGGGAGAGAACTTAGTCAGGTGATATAATGGTATATTTTGATGTATTGAAGGGAAGACATTGTGTTGTAATAAGGTAATGGCAACTTTCCTTAAGGGGAGAGAACTAAGTCAGGTGATATAAGGATATATTTTGATGGATTCAATATGAGTGTAATTTTCCTTAAGAGGAGAGAACTTGGATGAAATAATGATATATTTTGCTGTATTGTTCAGTATAAGTAGCTACTATAATTCTAATTCTAGTCGACTGTAGGAATGAGATGAATGTCTGATGTTGCTTAGTAAGATGTTGCAATTAACCTGGAGTTGAGGAATGATCTATGTTAGAATAAGTATTGTGTATTGTTGGTTGGGAAATGTTTTGTAATCCTACCGTAAGTTTCAGCTCTTAAGAATGGGCATGTGTAACGCTCCTATTATTTCCTAATAATTAATTCTTAAGTTGTTTCACCTTAGGAGATGAAGCTTGCGACAGAAGCAGAATGAACATGGGTGTAAATATTGTAAATAGGAATTATCTTGCCTTTCGGGCCTTATTTTTGTCCGGCAAACTGAAACTTACTTTGGGAATTGGTAACATTGTGAATGTGGCAATTGTGATAATCTCGTCCCCAAATATACATAACATTGGAACCGGAAGTGACGACAGAGGTTGTAATATTGTGATATGATGATGAGGATATAATTAAGACTGAATCTTATTTTATGTGAAAGGCTTATGATAACCAGGTTTCATTGAATAATTTGTTGACTGTTAATTTAAAGTCGTCATAAAGATTTATTTATGTGGAAGTGTGTAGCATCTTTCCCGCCTTGCCGAGCGAGGAAGAAGGAAGAGTGTAGCCAACTTTGTCTCACTCTTCTCTTTCGACCCGACCAGGTAACTTGTGATATCGAGATTACGTATATTTGTTCCAAATTGAGACTTTAAAAAGAACAGTAATACATTCCTGCCTCTGTGTTGAGGTTTGGTAGAGGCTATCTCGGGGAATAATTATTTCTGAAATCTTATGGGTTCACTCAGGGAGTGTAATTGTTTATTTTTAAATTAATAGTCTGACTCTTCTCTTTCGACCCGACCAGCTGTGACGCCATATTGTCCGCGTGGGACCTTGCCTCATCTGTTGGTGAACTGGCGTAGGAATTAGGGTGTCAGGCATTAGGTTATTATTATTATTATTTTTGGTAAAAGCCACTAGTTGGCCAGTGTTATTGTTTGTAACGCCACTAGTTAGCCAATATTATCTTTTGGTAAGCCATTAGTGTTGTGTTTTGGGTAATGCACTAGTTGGCCTGTGTCTTGTTTTTTTTGTAAATGCCACGTGTATGGCAGGTGTCTAATCCTGTAAGCAATTCTGCTGGAAACTGACTCCTACAGTAGGTGATTGTGAGTGCGAAGTCTAGATCCATTCACAATTGGGAGGGGGGTTGTATAGTAAGTGGGAGTCCGGTCTCCAGTGGTGTGCTACAGGTGGTATAAGTATTTATTTTTCTCTGGTCTAAATCATTTTATTTTTTTTATTTTTGTATATTGTCAAGGTGCAAGGCTGTGTTCTAATCTAGTTTTTTGGTAATATTGATGTTTCGAGTAGAGTAAGGGGGAAAGTAGTATTTGAAATAGTTGTATTAAATCTATCGGGTAAATTTTAGTTAATAAGGGGGGCGTAAGTACAGTATTAATCAAATCTTTATTTTTGTTCTTGTGAAAGTTTTGTCATTATAATAAATATATATATTATTTTTATTTATTATATATGTAAATTGATTGGTCTCACAAAAATAAATCAATGGGTCTTTTATCTGTGAACAGTAGTTTTTCTGCACTATACCCTGCCACCTGAGGAAGGTCGAAGAGAGTAAACACGAATCCAAATATTTGTTTTTGTGATAGCGCAGGGTTTTTTGGTTGGGAGCACCGGGAATATCCTGGTGGATCATAAGAACCGAAACCCTGTGTTACACACCCACCACCTCATGAATGACAGTTATTATTTACAGTCCATGCACTGTAATGACACCCACCACCCCATGAATGACTGCTGATATTTAAAGTCAAAGACCTGTAATGATACCTACACACCAACCACCCCATGAATGACTATTGATATTTACAGTCCAAGCACTGTAATGACATCCACACACCCACCACCCCATGAATGACTGTTGATATTTACAGTCCAAGCACTGTAATGACACCCACACACCCACCATCCCATGAATGACTGTTGATATTTACAGTCCAAGAAATGTAATGACACTCACATACCCACCACCCCATGAATGACAGTTGATATTTACAGTCCAAGCAATGTAATGACACCCACACACCCACCACTCCATAAATGACTGTTGATATTTACAGTCCAATCACTGTAATGACACCCACACACCTACCACCCCATGAATGACTGTTGATATTTACAGTCCAAGCACTGTAATGACACCCTCACACCCTCAACCCCATGAATGACTGTTGATATTTACAGTCCATTCACCGTAATGACAGCCACACACCTACCAAACTATAAATGACTGTTGTTATTTACAGTCCAAACACTGTAATGATGCCCATATATCCACCAACCCATGAATGACTGTCCATATTTACAGTCCATGCACTGTAATGACACCCATACACCCACCACCCCATGAATGACTGTTGATATTTACAGTCCAAGCACTGTAATGACACCCACACACCAATCACTCTATGAATGACTGTTGATATTTGCAGTCTTAGCACTGTAATCACACCCACCCCCCCACAACCCCAAGAATGACTGTTGTTATTTACAGTCCAAACAGTGTAATGACACCCATACACCCACCACCCCATGAATGACTGTTGATATTTACAGTACAAGCACTGAAATGACACCCTCACACCCTCAACCCCATGAATGACTGTTGATATTTACAGTCCATTCACCGTAATGACAGCCACACACCTACCAAACTATAAATGACTGTTATTATTTACAGTCCAAACACTGTAATGATGCCCATATATCCACCAACCCATGAATGACTGTCCATATTTACAGTCCATGCACTGTAATGACACCCATACACCCACCACACCATGAATGACTGTTGATATTTTCAGCCCAAGCAATGTAATGACACCCACACACCTACCACCTAATGAAAGACTTTTGATATTTACAGTCCAAGCACTGTAATGATACCCACACACCCACCCCTCATGAATGACTGTTAACATTTACGGTCCAAGCACTGTAATGACACCTACAGACCCACCAACCCATTAATGACTGTTGATATTTACAGGTCATGCACTGTAATGATACACACACACCTACCACCCTTTGAATGACTGTTGATATTTATAGTCCAATCACTGTAATGACATCCACACACCTACCACCCCATGAATGACTGTTGATATTTACAGTCCAAGCACGGTAATGACACCCACATACCCACCACCCCATGAATGACTGTTGATATTTACAGTCCAAGCACTGTAATGATACCCACACACCCACCATTCAATGAATAACTGTTGATATTTACAGTTTAAACACTGTAATGACACCCACACCCCTACCACCTTATGAATGACTGTTGATATTTACAGTTTAAGCACTGTAATGACACCCACACCCCCACCACCCCATGAATGACTGATGATATTTACAGTCAAAGCAATGTAATGATACCCACACACCCAACACCCCATGAATGACAGTTAATATTTACAGTCCAAGCACTGTAATTACTTCAACACACCCTCCACCCCATGAATGACTGTTATATTTACTGTCCAATCAATATAATGGCACCCACACACCTACCACCCCATGAAAGACTTTTGATATATACAGTCCAAGCACTGTAATGATACCCACACACCAACCCCTTATGAATGACTGTTGACATTTACAGTCCAAGCACTGTAATGACACCCACAGACCCACCACCCCATTAATGACTGTTGATATTTACAGGTCAAGCACTGTAATGACACACACACACCTACCACCCCTTGAATGACTGTTGATATTTATTGTCCAATCACTGTAATGACACCCACACACCTACCACCCCATGAATGACTGTTGATATTTACAGTCCAAGCACTGTAATGACACCTACACACACACCCACCAATCCCATGAATAACTGTAGATATTTACAGACCAAGCACTATAATGACACGCACACACTCACCCACCTATCCCATAAATGACTATTGATAATTATAGCCCAAGCACTGTAATGACACCCACACACCCACCACCCTATGAATGACTCTTGATATTTACAGTCCAAGCACTATAGTGACAGCCATACACCTGTAACGCTTCTATTATTTCCTAATAATTAATTCTTAAGTTGTTTCACCTTAGGAGATGAAGCTTGCGACGGAAGTGGAATGAACATGTGTGTTAATATTGTAAATAGGAATTATCTTGCCTTTCGGGCCTTATTTTTGTCCGGCAAACTGAAACTTACTTTGGGAATTGGTAACATTGTTGATGTGGCAATTGTGATAATCTCGTCCCCAAATATACATAACATTGGAACCGGAAGTGACGACAGAGGTTGTAATATTGTGATATGATGATGAGGATATAATTAAGACTGAATCTTATTTTATGTGAAAGGCTTATGATAACCAGGTTTCATTGAATAATCTGTTGAGTGTTAATTTAAAGTTGTCATAAAGATTTATTTATGTGGAAGTGTGTGGCATCTTTCCCGCCTTGCCGAGCGAGGAAGAAGGAAGAGGGTAGCCAACTTTGTCTCACTCTTCTCTTTCGACCCGACCAGGTAACTTGTGATATCGAGATTACGTATATTTGTTCCAAATTGAGACTTTAAAGAGTACAGTAATACATTCCTGCCTCTGTGTTGAGGTTTGGTAGAGGCTATCTCGGGGAATAATTATTTTTGAAATCTTATGGGTTCACTCAGGGAGTGTAATTGTTTATTTTTAAATTAATAGTCTGACTCTTCTCTTTCGACCCGACCAGCTGTGACGCCATATTTTCCGCGTGGGAACTTGCCTTATCTGTTGGTGAATTGGCGTAGGAATTAGAGTGTCAGGCATTAGGTTATTATTATCATTATTTTTGGTAAAAGCCACTAGTTGGCCAGTGTTATTGTTTGTAACGCCACTAGTTGGACAATATTATCTTTTGATAAGCCATTAGTGTTGTGTTTTGGGTAAAGCACTAGTTGGCCTGTGTCTTGTTTTTTTTGTAAATGCCACGTGTATGGCAGGTGTCTAATCCTGTGAGCAATTCTGCTGGAAACTGACTCCTACAGTAGGTGATTGTGAGTGCGAAGTCTAGGTCCATTCACAATTGGGAGGGGGGTTGTATAGTAAGTGGGAGTCCGGTCTCCAGTGGTGTGCTACAGGTGGTATAAGTATTTATTTTTCTCTGGTCTAAATATTTTTTTTTTTTTTTTTTTTTTTGTATATTGTCAAGGTGCAAGGCTGTGTTCTAATCTAGTTTTTTGATAATATTGATGTTTCGAGTAGAGTAAGGGGGAAAGTAGTATTTGAAATCATTGTATTAAATCTATCGGGTAAATTTTAGTTAATAAGGGGGGCGTAAGTACAGTATTAATCAAATCTTTATTTTTGTTCTTGTGAAAGTTTTGTCATTATAATAATTATATATAATTTTTTTATGTATTATATATGTAAATTGATTGGTCTCACAATAATAAATCATTGGGTCTTTTATCTGTGAACAGTAGTTTTTCTGCACTATACCCTGCCACCTGAGGAAGGTCGAAGACAGTGAACACGAATCCAAATATTTGTTTTTGTGATAGCGCAGGGTTTTTTGGTTGGGAGCACCGGGAATATCCTGGTGGATTATAAGAACCGAAACCCTGTGTTACACACCCACCACCTCATGAATGACAGTTATTATTTACAGTCCATGCACTGTAATGACACCCACCACCCCATGAATGACTGCTGATATTTACAGTCAAAGACCTGTAATGATACCTACACACCAACCACCCCATGAATGACTGTTTATTTTTACAGTCCAAGCACTGTAATAACACCCACACCCCCACCACCCCATGAATGATTGTTGATATTTACAGTCCAAACACTGTAATGACACCCACACACCCACTACCCCATGAATGACTGTTTATGTTTACAGTCCAAGCACTGTAATGACACCCATACACCCATTACCCCTTGAATGACTGTTGATGTTTACAGTCCAAGCACTGTAATGACACCCATACACCAACAACCCCATGAATGACTGTTGATATTTACAGTCCAAGCACTGTAATGACACCCACACACCCACCACCCCATAAATGACTGTTGATATTTACAGTCCAAGCACTGAAATGACAGCCACACACCCATCACTTCATGAATGACTGTTGTTATTTACAGTTCAAGCACTATAATGACACCCACACACCCACCACCCCATAAATCACTGTTAACATTTACTGTCCAATCAATATAATGACACCCACACACCCACCACCCCATGAATAACTGTTGATATATACAGTCCAAGCACTGTAATGACACCCACACACCCACCACCCCATGAATTACTGTTGTTATTTACAGTCCAAGCACTTTAATGACACCCACATACACACCACCCCATGAATGACTGTTGAAATTAACAGTCCAAGCACTGTAATGATACCCACACACCCACCACCCCATGAATAACTGTTGATATATACAGTCCAAGCACTGTAAAGACACCCACACACCCACCACCCCATGAACGACTGTTGATATTTACAGTTTAAGCACTGTAATGACACCCAAATACCCACCACCCCATGAATGA
This sequence comes from Petrolisthes cinctipes, assembly GCA_033782935.1. Lineage (NCBI taxonomy): Eukaryota > Metazoa > Arthropoda > Malacostraca > Decapoda > Porcellanidae > Petrolisthes > Petrolisthes cinctipes. The sequence goes on along the minus strand of JAWQEG010000425.1, from coordinate 944,355 downwards.
CTGTTGATATTTACAGTCCAAGAAATGTAATGACACTCACATACCCACCACCCCATGAATGACAGTTGATATTTACAGTCCAAGCAATATAATGACACCCACACACCCACCACTCCATGAATTACTGTTGATATTTACAGTCCAATCACTGTAATGACACCCACACACCCACCACCCCATAAATGACTGTTTATATTTACAGTCCAAGCATTGTAATGACACCTACACATCCACCACCCCATGAATGACTGTTGATATTTACAGTCTTAGCACTGTAATCACACCCACACCCCCACAACCCCAAGAATGACTGTTGTTATTTACAGTCCAAACACTGTAATGACACCAGCACACCCACTACCCCTTGAATGACTGTTGATATTTACTGTCCAAGCACTGTAATGACACCAACATACCCACCACCCCATGAATGACAGTTGATATTTACAGTCCAAGCAATATAATGACACCCACACACCCACCACAATATGAATGACTGTTGATATTTATAGTCCAAGAATTGTAATGACACCCTCACACCCACCACCCCATTAATGACTGTTGATATTAACAGTCCATGCACCGTAATGAGAGCCACACACCGACCACCCTATGAATGACTGTTGATATTTATAGTCCAAACACTGTAATGACACCCACACACCAACCACTCTATGAATGACTGTTGATATTTACAGTCCAAACACTGTAATGACACCCTAACAACCACCACCCCATGAATGACTGTTGATATTTACACTTCAAGCAGTGTAATGACACCACACACCAACCACCACATGAATGAATGTTGATATTTACTGTCCAAGCATTGTAATGTAACCTACACATCCACCACCCCATGAATGACTGTTGATATTTACAGTCCAATGACTGTAATAACACCCACACACCCACCACCCTATGAATGACTGTTTATATTTGCAGTCTTAGCACTGTAATGACACCCACACACCCACTACCCCTTTAATGACTGTTGATGTTTACAATCCAAGCACTGTAATGACACCCACACACCCACAACCCTATGAATGACTGTTGATATTTACAGTCCAATCACTGAAATGACACCCACAGACCCACAACCCCATAAATTACTGCTAATATATACAGGTCAAGCACTGTAATGACACCAACACATACACCCACCAACCCTATGGATGACTGTAGATATTTACAGACCCAGCACTATAATGACACCCACACACTTACCCACCTATCCCATTAATGAATGTTGATAATTACAGTCCAAAAACTGCAATGACACCCACAAACCTACCAACCTATAAATAACTGTTGATATTTAGAGTCCAAGCACTGTAATGACACCCACACACACACCACCCCATTAATGACTGTTGATATTTACAGACCAAGCACTGTAATGACAGCTACACAGCCACCACCCTATTATTGACAGTAAATATTTACAATCCAAGCACTGTAATGACAACCACTACCCCATGAATGACTGTTGATATTTACAGTCAAAGCACTGTAATGATACCTACACACCAACCACCCCATGAATGAATATTGATATTTACATTCCAAGCACTATAATGACACCCACACACTCACCACCCCTTTAATTACTGTTGATATTTACAGTCCAAGCTCTGTAATGACACCCACACACCCACCACCCTATGAATGACTGTTAATATTTACAGTCCAAGCACTGTAATGACACCCACAAACCCACCACCCCATAAATGACTAATGATATTTACAGTCCAAGCGCTATAATGACACTTACACACCCAATACCCATTAATGACTGTTGATATTTACTGTCCAAGCACTGTAATGACACCCGCATACCCACCACCCAATGAATGGCAGTTGATATTTAAAGTCCAAGCAATAAAATGACATCCACATCCACCACAATATGAATGACTGTTGATATTTATATTCCAAGCATTCTAATGACACCCTCACACCTACCACCCCATGAATGACTGTTGATATTTACAGTCCATCCACCGTAATGACAGCCACACACCCACCACCCTATAAATGACTGTTGATATTTATAGTCCAAGCACTGTACTGACAACAACGCACCCACCACCCCATGAATGACTGTTGATATTTCCAGTCCAAGCACTGTACTGACACCCATTCACCCTCCAACCTATGAACAACTGTTGATATTTAGAGTCCAAGCACTGAAATGACAGCCACACACCCATCACCTCATGAATGACTGTTTTTATTTACAGTCCAAGCACTATAATGACACCCACACACCCACCACCCCATAAATCACTGTTGACATTTACTGTCCAATCAATATAATAACACTCACTTTAATAACACCCACACACCCACCACCTCATGAATGACTGTTGATAATTACAGTCAAAGCAATGTAATGATACCCACACACACACCACCCCATGAATGACTATTGATATTTATAGTCCAAGCACTGTAATAACTCCCACACACCCACCACCTCACAAATGACTGTTGATATTTACAGTCCAAACACTGTAATGACACCCACACACCCATCACCCCATAAATGACTGTTGATATTTACACTACAAGCAGTCTAATGACACCCCACACCAACCATCCCATGAATGACTGTTGATGTTTACTGTCCAAGCAATGTAATGACACCTACACACCCACCGCCCCATGAATTACTGTTGATATTTATAGTCCAAGCACTCTAATGACACCCAAACACCAACCACCCCATGAATGACTGGTGATATTTGCAGTCCTAGCTCTGTAATCACACCCACACCCCCACCACCCCATGAATGATTGTTGATATTTACAGTCCAAACACTGTAATGACACCCACACACCCACTACCCCTTGAATGACTGTTGATGTTTACAGTCCAAGCACTGTAATGACACCCATACACCCACAACCACATGAATGACTGATGATATTTACAGTCCAATCACTGGAATGACACCCACAGACCCACAACCCCATAAATTACTGCCGATATTTACATGTCAAGCACTGTAATGACACCTATACAGACACCCACCAATCCCAGGAATGACTGTAGATATTTACAGACCAAGCACTATAATGACACCCACCCACTTACCCACCTATCCTATAAATGACTGTTGATATTTACAGTCCAATCAATGTAATGACACCCAAACACCCACCACTCTATGAATGACTGTTGATATTTACAATTCAAACACTGTAATGACACCCACTACCTTTTGAATGACTGTTGATGTTTACAGTCCAAGCACTGTAATGACACCCATACACCAACAACCCCATGAATGACTGATGATATTTACAGTCCAATCACTGAAATGACACCCACATACCAACAACCCCATGAATTACTGCCGATATTTACAGGTCAAGCACTGTAATGACACCTACACAAACACACCCACCAATCCAATGAATGACTGTAGATATTTACAGTTTAATCAATGTAATGACACCCACACACCCACCACCCCATGAATGACAATTAATATTTACAGTTAAAGCACTGTAATGATACCTACACACATACCACCCCATGAATGACTATTGACATTTACAGTCCAAACTCTGTAATGACACCCACACACCTACCATCCCTTTAATGACTGTTGATATTTACAGTCCAAGCACTGTAATAAAAGTCACACACCTACCAACCCATGAATGAATGTTGATATTTAGAGTCCAAGCACTGTAATGACAGCCACATACCCACCACCCCATGAATCACAGTTGATATTTACAGTCCAAGCAATGTAATGACACCCACACACCCACCACCCCATATATGACTGATTATATTTACAGTAAAAGCAATGTAATGATACCCACACACCCACCACCCCATTAATGACTGTTGATATTTACAATCCAAGCACTGTAATGATACCCACACACCCACCACCCCATGAATGACTGTTGATATTTACAGTCCAAGCACTAAACTTACACCCACACACCCACAACCCCATGAATGACTGTTGATATTAACAGTCCATGCCCCATAAAGACAGCAACCCACCCTTAACCCCATGAATGACTGTTTATATTTATAGTCCAAGCACTGTAATGATACTCACACACCAACCACCCAATTAATGATTGTTGATATTTAAAGTCCAAGCACTGTAATGACACCCACACCCCTACCACCCCATGAATGACTGTTGATATTTACAGTCCAAGAACTGTAATAACTCCCACATACCCACCATCCCATGAATGACTGTTATTATTTACACTCGAACCACTGTAATGATACCCACACACACACCTCCCCATAAATAACTGTTGATATTTAAAGTCCAAGCACTCTAATGACACCCACACACCCACCACCCCATGAATGAGAGTTGATATTTACAGGCCAAGCACTGTAATGACACCCACACACCCACAACCCTATGAATGACTGTTGATATTTACTGTCCATTCAATGTAATGACTCCCACACACCCACCACTCCATTAATAACTGTTGATATTTACAGACCAAACACTGTAATGACACCCACGCACCCACAACCCCATGAATGAGAGTTGATATTTACAGACCAAACACTGTAATGACACCCACATACCCACCATCCCATGAATGACTGTTGATATTTACACTCGAACCACTGTAATGATACCCACACACACACTTCCCCATGAATAACTGTTGTTATTTGCAGTCCAAACGCTGTAATGACACCTACACACCCACCACCCCATGAATGATTGTTGATATTTATAGTTTAAGCACTGTAATGATACCCACGCACCAACCACTTAATAAATGACTATTGATATTTACAGTCCAAGCACGGTAATGACACCCACACCCCTACCACCCAATGAAGGACTGTTGATATTTACAGTCTAAGCACTGTAATGACACCCACATACCCACCATCCCATGAATGACTGTTGATATTTACAGTCCAACAACTGTAATGATACCCACACACACACCAAACCATGAATAACTGTTGATATTTACAGTCCAAACGCTGTAATGACACCCACACAACCAACACCCTATTAATGACTGTTGATATTTACAGTCCAAGCACTGTAAAGACACCCACATACCCACCACCTCATTAATGACTGTTGATATTTACAGTCAGAGGACTGTAATGATACCCACATACCCACCATCCCATGAATAACATTTGATATTTACAGTCCAAGCATTGTAAAGACACCCACATACCCACCACCCTATGAATGACTGTTGATATTTACAGTCCAATCACTGTAATGACTCCCACACACCTACCATCCCATGAATGACTATTGATATTTACAGGCCAACCACTGTAATGAAACCCACACACCTACCAACCCATGAATGACTGTTGATATTTAGAGTTCAAGCACTGTAATGAAAGCCACACACCCACCACCAAATAAAAGACTGTTAATATTTACAGTCAAAGCACTGTAATGACACGCACACACACACAAACCAATGAATGACTGTTGATATTTAAAGCCCAAGCACTGTTAACATGCCCACATACCCACAAACATATAATGACAGTTGATATTTCCAGTCTATGCACTATAATGACACCAACACACCTACCACCCCATAAATGACTAATGATATTTACAGTCAAAGCATTGTAATGATACCCACACACCCACCACCTAATGAATGACTATTGATATTTACAGTCCAAGCACTCTAATGACTCCCACACACCCACCACTCCATTAATAACTGTTGATATTTACAGACCAAACACTGTAATGACACCCACGCACCCACAACCCCATGAATGAGAGTTGATATTTACAGACCAAACACTGTAATGACACCCACATACCCACCATCCCATGAATGACTGTTGATATTTACACTCGAACCACTGTAATGATACCCACACACACACCTCCCCATGAATAACTGTTGTTATTTGCAGTCCATACGCTGTAATGACACCTACACACCCACCACCCCATGAATGATTGTTGATATTTATAGTTTAAGCACTGTAATGATACCCACACACCAACCACTCAATAAATGACTGTTGATATTTACAGTCCAAGCACGGTAATGACACACACACCCCTACCACACCATGAATGACTGTTGATATTACAGTCCAAGCACTGTCATGACACCCACACCCCTACCACCCCATGAATGACTGTTGATATTTACAGCCCAAGCACTGTAATGACACCCACATACCCCCCATCCCATAAATTACTGTTGATATTTACACTCTAACCACTGTAATGATACATACACACACACCTCCCCATAAATAACTGTTGATATTTATAGTCCAAGCACTCTAATGACACCCACACACCCACCACCCCATGAATGAGAGTTGATATTTACAAACCAAGCACTGTAATGACACCCACACACCCACCACCCTATGAATGGCTGTTGATATTTACTGTCCATTCTATGTAATGACTCCCCCACACCCACCACTCCATTAATGACTGTTGATATTTACAGTCCAAGCGCTGTAATGACACCTACACACTAACCACCCAATAAATGACAGTTGATATTTATAGTCCAAGCACTGTAATGATACCCACACACCAACCACTCAATAAATGACTGTTGATATTTACAGTCCAAGCCCGGTAATGAAACCTACACCCCTACCACCCCATGAATGACTTTGATATTTACAGTCCAAGCACTGTAATGACACCCACATACCCACCAGCCAATAAATGACTGTTGATATTTACAGTCCAACCACTGTAATGATACCCACAGACACACCAAACCATGAATAACTGTTGATATTTACAGACCAAACACTGTAATGACACCCACACACCCACCACCCTATTAATGACTGTTGATATTAACAGTCCAAGCACTCTAATGACACCCACACACCACCCAACCCATAAATGACTGTTGATATTTACAGTCCAACCACTGTAATGACACCCACACACACACCACTCCATGAATAACTGTTGATATTTACAGACCAAACACTGTAATGACACCCACACACCCACCCCTCTATGAATGAGAGTTGATATTTACAGTCCAAGCACTGTAATGACTCCAAAACACCCACCATCCCATGAAGGACAGTTGATATTTACTGTCCATTCAATGTAATGACTCCCACACACCCACCACTCCATTAATGACTGTTGATATTTGCAGTCCAAGCGCTGTAATGACATCTACACAACCACCACCCCATAAATGACTGTTTATATTTATAGTCCAAGCACTGTAATGATACTCACACACCAACCACACAATTAATGATTGTTGATATTTACAGTCCAAGCACTGTAATGACACCCACACCCCTACCACCCAATGAATGACTGTTGATATTACAGTCCAAGCACTGTAATGACACCCACACCCCTACCACACTATGAATGACTGTTGATATTTACAGTCCAACCACTGTAATGACACCCACATACCCACCATCCCATGAATGACTGTTGATATTTACACTCGAACCACTGGAATGATACCTACACACACAAACCTCCCCATAAATAACCATTGATATTTATATTCCAAGCAATCTAATGACACCCACACACCCACCACCCCATGAATGAGAGTAATTATTTACAGGCCAAGCACTGTAATGACACCCACACACCCACCACCCTATTAATGACTGTTGATATTTACTGTAAATTTAATGTAATGACTCCCACACACCCACCACTCCATTAATGACTGTTGATATTTACAAACCAAACACTCTAATGACACCCACACACCACCCAACCCATAAATGACTGTTGATATTTACAGTCCAACCACTGTAATGATACCCACATGCACACCACTCCATGAATAACTGTTGATATTTACAGACCAAACACTGTAATGACACCCACACACTAACCACTCTATGAATGAGAGTTGATATTTACAGTACAAGCACTGTAATGACACCCAAACACCCACCATCCCATGAAGGACAGTTGATATTTACTGTCCATTCAATGTAATGACTCCCACACCCCCACCACTCCATTAATGACTGTTGATATTTACAGTCCAAGCGCTGTAATGACACCTACACACCCACCACCCCATTAATGACTGTTGATATATATAGTCCAAGCACTGTAATGATACCCACACACCAACCACTCAATGAATGACTGTTGATATTTACAGTCCAAGTACGGTAATGACACCCACACCCCTACCACCCCATGAATGACATTGATATTTACAGTCCAAGCATTGTAATGACACCCACACACCCACCACCCTATTAATGACTGTTGATATTTACAGCCCAAGCACGGTAATGACACCCACACCCCTACCACCCCATGAATGACTGTTGATATTTACAGTCCAAGCACTGTAATGACACCCACACACCCACCACCCCATTAATGACTGTTGATATTTACAGTCCAAGCACTGTAAAGACACTCACATACCCACCACCCCATTAATGACTGTTGACATTTACAGTCCAAGCACTGTAATGACATCCACATACCCACCATCCCATGAATGACAGTTGATGTTTACAGTCCAAGAACTGTAATGATACCCACATACCCACCACCCTATAAATGACTGTTGATATTTACAGTCCAACATCTGTAATAATAGCCACACACACACCACCCCATGAATAACTGTTGATATTTACAGTCCAAGCACTGTAATGACACTCACACACCAACCACCACATTAATGACTTTTGATATTTCCAGTCCAAGCACTGTAAAGACACCCACATACCCACCACCCTATGAATGACTGTTGATATTTACAGTCCAAGCACTGTAAAGACACCCACATACCCACCACCCCATTATTGACTGTTGATATTTACAGTCCAAGCACTGTAATGACATCCACATACCCACCATCCCATGAATGACAGTTGATATTTACAGTCCAAGAACTGCAATGACACCCACATACCCACCACTCTATAAATGACTGTTGATATTTACAGTCCAACCACTTTAATAATAGCCACACACACACCACCCCATGAATAACTGTTGATATTTAAAGTCTAAGCACTGTAATGACACTCACACACCAACCACCCCATTAATTACTTTTGATATTTACAGTCCAAGCACTGTAAAGACACCCACATACCCACCATCCCATGAATGACTGTTGATATTTACAGTCCAAACACTGTAATGAAACCCACACACCCACCACCCCATAAATGACAGTTGATATTTACAGTCCAATCACTGTAATGACACCCACATTCACACCACCCAATGAATGACAGTTGAAATTAACAGTACAAGCACTCTAATGATACCCACACACCCACCACCCCATGAATAACTGTTGATATATACAATCAAAGAACTGTAATGACACCCACACACCCACCAACCCGTTAATGACTGTTAATATTTACAGTCCAAGCACTGTAAAGACACCCACATACCCACCATCCCATTAATGACTGTTGATATTTACAGTCCAAGCACTGTAATAACACCTACACACCAACCACCCAATGAATGACTGTTGATATGTATAGTCCAAGCAATGTAATGATACCCACACACCAACCACTCAATGAATGACTGTTGATATTTACAGTCCAATCACGGTAATGACACCCACACCCCTACCACCCCATGAATGACTGTTAATATTTACAGTCCAAGAACTGTAATGACACCCACATACCCACCATCCCATGAATGACTGTTGATATTTACAGTCCAGCCACTGTAATGATACCCACACACACACCAAACCATGAATAAATGTTGACATTTACAGTCCAATCACTGTAATGACACCCACACACCCACCGACCTATTAATGACTGTTGATATTTACAGTCCAAGCACTGTAAAGACACCCACAGACCCACCATCCCATTAATGACTGTTGATATTTACAGTCCAAGCACTGTAATGACATCCACATACCCACCATCCCATGAATGACAGTTGATATTTACAGTCCAAGAACTGTAATGACACCCACATACCCACCACCCCATAAATGACTGTTGATATTTACAGTCAAACCACTGTAATAATAGCCACACACACACCACCCTAGGAATAACTGTTTATATTTACAGTTCAAGCACTGTAATGACACCCACACACCCACCACCCCATTATGACTGTTGATATTTACAGTCCAATCACTGTAATGACACCCACATACCCACCATCCCATGAATGAGAGTTGATATTTACCTGCCAAGCACTGTAATGAAACACCACACACCCACCACCCTATGAATGACTGTTGATATTTATAGTCCAAGCACTGTAATGATACCCACACACCAACCACTCAATGAATGACTGTTGATATTTACAGTCCAAGCAAGGTAATGACACCCACACCCCTACCACCCCATGAATACCTATTAATATTTACAGTCCAAGCACTGTAATGACACCAACATACCAACCATCCCATGAATGACTGTTGATATTTATAGTCCAAGCACTGTAATGACACCCACACCCCTACCACCCCATGAATGACTTTGATATTTACAGTCCAAGCACTGTAATGATACCCACATACCAACCATACATTAAATGACTGTTGATATTTACAGTCCAAACACTGTAATGATACCCACACACACACCAAACTTTGAATAACTGTTGATATTTACAGTCCAAACACTGTAATGACACCCACACACCCACCACCCTATTAATGACTGTTGCTATTTACAGTCCAAGCACTCTAATGACACCCGCACACCACCCACCCCATAAATGACTGTTGATATTTACAGTCCAACCACTATAATGATACCCACGAACACACCACCCCATGAATAACTGTTAATTTTTACAGTCCAAGCACTGTAATGACACCCACACTCCCACCACCCCATCAATGACTGATAATATTTACTGTAAAAGCAATGTAATGATACCCACACACCCACCACCCCATTAATGACTCTTGATATTTACAGTTCAAGCACTAAAATTACACCCACACACCCAGAACCCCATAAATGACTGTTAATATTAACAGTCCATGCACCATAATGAATGCGACACATGCACCACCCCATAAATGACTGGTGATATAATAACAGTCCAAACACTGTAATGATGCCCACACACCCACCAACCTAAAAATGACTGTCGATTTTTACAGTCCATGCACTGTAATGACACCCATACATGCACCACCCCATAAATGACTGTTGATATTTACAGACCAAACACTGTAATGACACCCATGCACCCACCACCCTATGAATGAGAGTTAATATTTACAGTCCAAGCACTGTAATGACACCCACACACCCACCACCCCATGAAGGACTGTTAATATTTATTGTCCATTCAATGTAATGACTCCCACACTCCCACCACTCCATTAATGACTGTTGATATTTACAGTCCATGCACTGTAATGACATCTACACAACCACCACCCCATGAATGACTGTTTATATTTATAGTCCAAGCACTGTAATGATACTCACACACATACCACACAATTTATGATTGTTGAAATTTACAGTCCAAGCAATGTAATGACACCCACACCCCTATCACCCCATGAATGACTGTTGATATTACAGTCCAAGCACTGTAATGACACCCACACCCCTAACACCCCATGAATGACTGTTGATATTTACAGTCCAAGCACTGTAATGACACCCACATACCAACTATCCCATGAATGACTGTTGATATTTACACTCGAACCACTGTAATGATACCTACACACACACCTCCCCATAAATAACTGTTGATATTTATAGTCCAAGCACTCTAATGACACCCACACACCCACCACCCCATGAATGAGAGATGATATTTAAAGGCCAAGCAATGTAATGACACCCACACACCCACCACTCTATGAATGACTGTTAATATTTACTGTCCATTCAATGTAATGACTCCCACACACCCACTACTCCATTAATGACTGTTGATATTTACAGTCCAAGCGCTGTAATGACATCTACACACCAACCACCCAATGGATGACTGTTGATATTTACAGTCCAAGCACAGTAATGACACCCACACCCCTACCACCCCATAAATGACTGTTGATATTTACAGTCCAAGCACTGTAATGACACCCACATACCCACCATCTCATGAATGACTGTTGAAATTTACAGTCCAACCACTGTAATGATACCCACACACACACCAAACCATGAATAACTGTTGATATTTACAGTCCAAACACTGTAATGACACCCACACACCCACCACCCCATTAATGACTGTTGATATTTACAGTCCAAGCACTGTAAAGACACCCACATACCCACCACCCCATTAATGACTGTTGATATTTACAGTCCAAGCACTATAATGACATCCACATACCCACCATCCCATGAATGACAGTTGATATTTACAGTCCAAGAACTGTAATGACACCCACATACACACCACCCCATAAATGACTGTTGATATTTACAGTCCAAACACTGTAATAATAGCTGCACACACACCACCCCATGAATAACTGTTGATATTTACAGTCCAAGCACTGTAATGACACCCACACACCCACCACCCCATTAATGACTGTTGATATTTACGGTCCAAGCACTATAAAGACACCCACATACCCACTACCACATGAATGACTGTTGATATTTACAGTCCAAGCACTGTACTGACACCCACACACCAACCACCTCATGAATGACTGTTGATATTTACAGTCAAAGCACTGTAATGACACGCACACACACACCAACCTATAAATGACTATTTATATTTACAGCCCAAACATATGAATGACAGTTGATATTTACAGTCTATGCACTATAATGAAACCAACACACCCACCACCCCATAAATGACTGATGATATTTACAGTCAAAGCACTGTAAAGACACCCACATACCCATCACCCCATTAATGACTGTTGATATTTACAGTCCAAGCACTGTAATTACACCTACATACCTACCATCCCATGAATGACAGTTGATATTTACAGTCCAAGAACTGTAATGACACTCACATATTCACCACCCCAAAAATGACTGTTGATATTTACAGTCCAACCACTGTAATGATACCCACACACACACCACCCCATGAATAACTGTTGATATTTACAGTCCAAGCACTGTAATGATACTCACACACCAACCACATAATTTATGATTGTTGATATTTACAGTTTAAGCACTGTAATGACACCCACACCTCTACCACCCAATGAATAACTGTCGATATTTACAGTCCAAGCACTGTTATGACACCCACACCCCTACCACCCAATGAATGACTGTTGATATTTACAGTCCAAGCACTCTAATGACACCTACATACCCACCATCCCATGAATGACTGTTGATATTTACACTCGAACCACTGTAATGATACCCACACACACACCTCCCCATAAATAACTGTTGATATTTATAGTCCAAGCACTTTAATGACACCCAGACACCCACCACCCCATGAATGAGAGTTGATATTTACTAGCCAAGCACTGTAATGACACCCACATACCCACCACCCTATGAATGACTGTTGATATTTACTGTCCATTCAATTTAATGACTCCCACACACCCACCACTCAATTAATGACTGTTGATAATTACAGTACAAGCAAGGTAATGACACCCACAGCCCTACCACCCCATGAATGACTGTTGATATTTACAGTCCAACCACTGTAATGACACCCACATACCCACCATCCAATAAATGACTGTTGATATTTACAGTCCAACCACTGTAATGATACCCACACACACACCAAACCTTGAATAACTGTTGATATTTACAGTCCAAACACTGTAATGACACCCACACACCCACCACCCTATTAATGACTGTTGATATTTACAGTCCAAGCACTCTAATGACACCCACACACCACCCACCCCATAAATGACTGTTGATATTTACAGTCCAAACACTATAATGATACCCACACACACACCACCCCATGAATAACTGGTAATATTTACAGTCCAAGCACTGTAATGACACCCACACACCCACCACCCCATCAATGACTGATAATATTTACAGTAAAAGCAATGTAATGATACCCACACACCCACCACCCCATTAATGACTCTTGATATTTACAGTTCAAGAACTAAAATTACACCCACACACCCAGAACCCCATAACTGACTGTTAATATTAACAGTCCATGCACCATAATGAATGCGACACAAGCACCACCCCATGAATGACTGGTGATATAATAACAGTCCAAACACTGTAATGACACCCACACCCCTATCACCCCATGAATGACTGTTGATATTACAGTCCAAGCACTGTTATGACACCCACACCCCTAACACCCCATGAATGACTGTTGATATTTACAGTCCAAGCACTGTAATGACACCCACATACCAACTATCCAATGAATGACTGTTGATATTTACACTCGAACCACTGTAATGATACCTACATACACACTTCCCCATAAATAACTGTTGATATTTATAGTCCATGCACTCTAATGACACCCACACACCCACCACCCCATCAATGAGAGTTGATATTTAAAAGCCAAGCAATGTAATGACACCCACACACCCACCACCCAATGAATGACTGTTAATATTTACTGTCCATTCAATGTAATGACTCCCACACACCTACCACTCCATTAATGACTGTTGATATTTACAGTCCAAGAGCTGTAATGACACCTACACACCAACCACCCAATGGATGACTGTTGATATTTATAGTCCAAGCAATGTAATGATACCCACACACCAACCACTTAATAAATGACTGTTGATATTTACAGTCCAAGCACAGTAATGACACCCACACCCCTACCACCCCATAAATGACTGTTGATATTTACAGTCCAAGCACTGTAATGACACCCACATACCCACCATCCCATGAATGACTGTTGATATTTACAGTCCAACCACTGTAATGATACCCACACACACACCAAACCATGAATAACTGTTGATATTTACAGTCCAAACACTGTAATGACACCCACACACCCACCACCCCATTAATGAATGTTGATATTTACAGTCCAAGCACTGAAAAGACACCCACATACCCACCACCCCAATAATGACTGTTGATATTTACAGTCCAAGCACTGTAATGACATCCACATACCCACCATCCCATGAATGACTGTTGATATTTACAGTCCAAGAACTGTAATGACACCCACATACCTACCACCCCATAAATGACTGTTGATATTTACAGTCCAACCACTGTAATAATAGCCGCACACACACCACCCCATGAATAACTGTTGATATTTACAGTCCAAGCACTATAAAGACACCCACATACCCACTACCCCATGAATGATTGTTGATATTTACAGTCCAAGCACTGTAATGACACCCACACACCCACAACCTCATGAATGACTGTTGATATTTACAGTCAAAGCACTGTAATGACACGCAAACACACACCAACCCATAAATGACTGTTGATATTTACAGCCCAAACATATGAATGACAGTTGATATTTACAATCTATGCACTATAATGACACCAACACACCCACCACCCCATAAATGACTGATGATATTTACAGTCAAAGCACTGTAAAGACACCCACATACCCACCACCCCATTAATGACTGTTGATATTTACAGTCCAAGCACTGTACTTACACCTACATACCCACCATCCCATGAATGACAGTTGATATTTACAGTCCAAGAACTGTAATGACACTCACATATTCACCACCCCAAAAATGACTGTTGATATTTACAGTCCAACCACTGTAATGATACCCACACACACACTACCCCATGAATAACTGTTGATATTTACAGTCCAAGCAATGTAATGATACTCACACACCAACCACATAATTAATGATTGTTGATATTTACAGTTTAAGCACTGTAATGACACCCACACCTCTACCACCCAATGAATAACTGTCGATATTTAAAGTCCAAGCACTGTTATGACACCCACACCCCTACCACCCAATGAATGACTGTTGATATTTACAGTCCAAGCACTCTAATGACACCCACATACCCACCATCCCATGAATGACTGTTGATATTTACACTCGAACCACTGTAATGATACCCACACACACACCTCCCCATAAATAACTGTTGATATTTATAGTCCAAGCACTTTAATGACACCCACACACCCACCACCCCATGAATGAGAGTTGATATTTACTAGCCAAGCACTGTAATGACACCCACATACACACCACCCTATGAATGACTGTTGATATTTACTGTCCATTCAATTCAATGACTCCCACACACCCACCACTCAATTAATGACTGTTGATAATTACAGTACAAGCACGGTAATGACACCCACACCCCTACCACCCCATGAATGACTGTTGATATTTACAGTCCAACCACTGTAATGACACCCACATACCCACCATCCAAAAAATGACTGTTGATATTTACAGTCCAACCTCTGTAATGATACCCACACACACACCAAACCTTGAATAACTGTTGATATTTACAGTCCAAACACTGTAATGACACCCACACACCCACCACCCTATTAATGACTGTTGATATTTACAGTCCAAGCACTCTAATGACACCCACACACCACGCACTTCATAAATTACTGTTGATATTTACAGTCCAACCACGATAATGATACCCACACACACACCACCCCATGAATAACTGGTAATATTTACAGTCCAAGCACTGTAATGACACCCACACACCCACCACCCCATCAATGACTGATAATATTTACAGTAAAAGCAATGTAATGATACCCACGCACCCACCACCCCATTAATGACTCTTGATATTTACAGTTCAAGAACTAAAATTACACCCACACACCCAGAACTCCATAACTGACTGTTAATATTAACAGTCCATGCACCATAATGAATGCGACACAAGCACCACCCCATGAATGACTGGTGATTTAATAACAGTCCAAACACTGTAATGATGCCCACACACCCACTAACCTATAAATGACTGTCGATTTTTACAGTCCATGCACTGTAATGACACCCATACATGCACCACCCCATAAATGACTGTTGATATTTACAGACCAAACACTGTAATGACACCCATGCACCCACCACCCTATGAATGAGAGTTGATATTTACAGTCCAAGCACTGTAATGACACCCACACACCCACCACCCCATGAATGACTGTTTATATTTATAGTCCAAGCACTGTAATGATACTCACACACCAACCACACAATTTATGATTGTTGTAATTTACAGTCCAAGCAATGTAATGACACCCACACCCCTATCACCCCATGAATGACTGTTGATATTACAGTCCAAGCACTGTAATGACACCCACACCCCTAACACCCCATGAATGACTGTTGATATTTACAGTCCAAGCACTGTAAAGACACCCACATACCAACTATCCCATGAATGACTGTTGATATTTACACTCGAACCACTGTAATGATACCTACACACACACTTCCCCATAAATAACTGTTGATATTTATAGTCCATGCACTCTAATGACACCCACACACCCACCACCCCATCAATGAGAGTTGATATTTAAAGGCCAAGCAATGTAATGACACCCACACACCCACCACCCAATGAATGACTTAATATTTACTGTCCATTCAATGTAATGACTCCCACACACCCACCACTCCATTAATGACTGTTGATATTTACAGTCCAAGCGCTGTAATGACACCTACACACCAACCACCCAATGGATGACTGTTGATATTTATAGTCCAAGCAATGTAATGATACCCACACACCAACCACTCAATAAATGACTGTTGATATTTACAGTCCAAGCACAGTAATGACACCCACACCCCTACCACCCGATAAATGACTGTTGATATTTACAGTCCAAGCACTGTAATGACACCCACATACCCACCATCCCATGAATGACTGTTGATATTTACAGTCCAACCACTGTAATGATACCCACACACACACCAAACCATGAATAACTGTTGATATTTACAGTCCAAACACTGTAATGACACCCACACACCCACCACCCCATCAATGAGAGTTGATATTTAAAGGCCAAGCAATGTAATGACACCCACACACCCACCACCCAATGAATGACTTAATATTTACTGTCCATTCAATGTAATGACTCCCACACACCCACCACTCCATTAATGACTGTTGATATTTACAGTCCAAGCGCTGTAATGACACCTACACACCAACCACCCCATGAATGACTGTTTATATTTATAGTCCAAGCACTGTAATGATACTCACACACCAACCACACAATTTATGATTGTTGTAATTTACAGTCCAAGCAATGTAATGACACCCACACCCCTATCACCCCATGAATGACTGTTGATATTACAGTCCAAGCACTGTAATGACACCCACACCCCTAACACCCCATGAATGACTGTTGATATTTACAGTCCAAGCACTGTAAAGACACCCACATACCAACTATCCCATGAATGACTGTTGATATTTACACTCGAACCACTGTAATGATACCTACACACACACTTCCCCATAAATAACTGTTGATATTTATAGTCCATGCACTCTAATGACACCCACACACCCACCACCCCATCAATGAGAGTTGATATTTAAAGGCCAAGCAATGTAATGACACCCACACACCCACCACCCAATGAATGACTTAATATTTACTGTCCATTCAATGTAATGACTCCCACACACCCACCACTCCATTAATGACTGTTGATATTTACAGTCCAAGCGCTGTAATGACACCTACACACCAACCACCCAATGGATGACTGTTGATATTTATAGTCCAAGCAATGTAATGATACCCACACACCAACCACTCAATAAATGACTGTTGATATTTACAGTCCAAGCACAGTAATGACACCCACACCCCTACCACCCGATAAATGACTGTTGATATTTACAGTCCAAGCACTGTAATGACACCTACATACCCACCATCCCATGAATGACTGTTGATATTTACAGTCCAACCACTGTAATGATACCCACACACACACCAAACCATGAATAACTGTTGATATTTACAGTCCAAACACTGTAATGACACCCACACACCATCCACCCCATTAATGACTGTTGATATTTACAGTCCAAGCACTGTAAAGACACCCACATACCCACCACCCCATTAATGACTGTTGATATTTACAGTCCAAGCACTGTAATGACATCCACATACCCACCATCCCATGAATGACTGTTGATATTTACAGTCCAAGAACTGTAATGACACCCACATACCCACCACCCCATAAATGACTGTTGATATTTAGTCCAACCACTGTAATAATAGCCGCACACACACCACCCCATGAATAACTGTTGATATTTACAGTCCAAGCACTATAAAGACACCCACATACCCACTACCCCATGAATGACTGTTGATATTTACAGTCCAAGCACTGTAATGACACCCACACACCCACCACCTCATGAATGACTGTTGATATTTACAGTCAAAGCACTGTAATGACACGCACACACACACCAACCCATAAATGACTGTTGATATTTACAGCCCAAACATATGAATGACAGTTGATATTTACAATCTATGCACTATAATGACACCAACACACCCACCACCCCATAAATGACTGATGATATTTACAGTCAAAGCACTGTAAAGACACCCACATACCCACCACCCCATTAATGACTGTTGATATTTACAGTCCAAGCACTGTAATTACACCTACATACCCACCATCCCATGAATTACAGTTGATATTTACAGTCCAAGAACTGTAATGACACTCACATATTCACCACCCCAAAAATGACTGTTGATATTTACAGTCCAACCACTGTAATGATACCCACACACACACTACCCCATGAATAACTGTTGATATTTACAGTCCAAGCAATGTAATGATACTCACACACCAACCACATAATTAATGATTGTTGATATTTACAGTTTAAGCACTGTAATGACACCCACACCTCTACCACCCAATGAATAACTGTCGATATTTACAGTCCAAGCACTGTTATGACACCCACACCCCTACCACCCAATGAATGACTGTTGATATTTACAGTCCAAGCACTCTAATGACACCCACATACCCACCATCCCATGAATGACTGTTGATATTTACACTCGAACCACTGTAATGATACCCACACACACACCTCCCTATAAATAACTGGTGATATTTATAGTCCAAGCACTTTAATGACACCCACACACCCACCACCCCATGAATGAGAGTTGATATTTACTAGCCAAGCACTGTAATGACACCCACATACCCACCACCCTATGAATGACTGTTGATATTTACTGTCCATTCAATTTAATGACTCCCACACACCCACCACTCAATTAATGACTGTTGATAATTACAGTACAAGCACGGTAATGACACCCACACCCCTACCACCCCATGAATGACTGTTGATATTTACAGTCCAACCACAGTAATGATACCCACACACCAACCAATCAATGAATGACTGTTGATATTTACAGTCCAATCACGGTAATGACACCCACACCCCTACCACCCCATGAATGACTGTTAATATTTACAGTCCAAGCACTGTAATGACACCCACATACCCACCATCCCATGAATGACTGTTGATATTTACAGTCCAGCTACTGTAATGATACCCACACACACACCAAACCATGAATAACTGTTGACATTTACAGTCCAAGCACTGTAATGACACCCACACACCCACCATCCCATTAATGACTTGATATTTACAGTCCAAGCACTGTAAAGACACCCACATACCCACCACCCCATTAATGACTGTTGATATTTACAGTCCAAGCACTGTAATGACATCCACATACCCACCATCCCATAAATGACAGTTGATATTTACAGTCCAAGAACTGTAATAACACCCATATACCCACCACCCCATAAATGACTGTTGATATTTACAGTCCAACCACTGTAATAATAGCCACACACACACCACCCCAGGAATAACTGGTTATATTTACAGTCCAAGCACTGTAATGACACCCACACACCCACCACCCCATGAATGACTGTTGATATTTACAGTCCAATCACTGTAAAGACACCCACATACACACCACCCCATGAATGACTGTTGAAATTAACAGTCCAAGCACTCTAATGATACCCACACACCCACCACCCTATGAATAACTGTTGATATATACAGTCAAAGCACTGTAATGACACCCACACACCCACCATCCAATGAAAGACTGATGATATTTACAGTAAAAGCAATGTAATGATACCCACACACCCACCACCTCATGAATGACTGTTGATATTTACAGTCTAAGCACTGAAATGAAACCCTCACTCCCTCCACCCAATGAATGACTGTTGATATTTCCAGTCCACTCACTGTAATGGCACCCACTCACCCTCCACCCCATGAATAACTATTGATATTTACAGTTCAATCACTGTAATGACACCCACACACCTACCACCCCATGAATGACTGTTGATATTTACA
This sequence comes from Petrolisthes cinctipes, assembly GCA_033782935.1. Lineage (NCBI taxonomy): Eukaryota > Metazoa > Arthropoda > Malacostraca > Decapoda > Porcellanidae > Petrolisthes > Petrolisthes cinctipes. Next base: position 922,904 of record JAWQEG010000425.1, on the reverse strand, counting down.
TTCCAAGCACTGTAATGACACCAATATACCCACAACCCCGTGAATGACTGTTGATATTTACAGTCCAAGCACTGTAATGATACCCACATACCCACCACCCTATGAATGACTAATGATATTTACAGTCAAAGCAATGTAATTATAACCACACACCCACCACCCCATTAAAGACTATTGATATTTACAGTCCATGCACTGTAATGACACCCACACACCCACCACCCCATAAATGACTGTTGATATTTACAATCCAAGCATTGTAATGATTCCCACACACCCACATCCCCATGAATGACTGTTAATATTTACAGTCCAAGCACTAAAATGAAAACCTCACTCCCTCCACCCCATGAATGACTGTTGATATTTACATTACAAGCACTGTCATGCCACCCACATACCCACTACCCCATGAATGACGGTTGATACTTACATTCCAAGCACTGTAATGATACCCACACGACCACAACCCCATGAATAACTATTGATATTTACAGTCCAATCACTGTAATGACACCCACACACCTACCACCCCATGAATGACTGTTGATATTTACAGTCCAATCACGGTAATGACACCCACACCCCTACCACCCCATGAATGACTGTTAATATTTACAGTCCAAGCACTGTAATGACACAAACATACCCACCATCCCATGAATGACTGTTGATATTTACAGTCCAGCTACTGTAATGATACCCACACACACACCAAACCATGAATAACTGTTGACATTTACAGTCCAAGCACTGTAATGACACCCACACACCCACCATCCCATTAATGACTTGATATTTACAGTCCAAGCACTGTAAAGACACCCACATACCCACCACCCCATTAATGACTGTTGATATTTACAGTCTAAGCACTGTAATGACATCCACATACCCACCATCCCATAAATGACAGTTGATATTTACAGTCCAAGAACTGTAATAACACCCACACACCCACTACCCCATAAATGACTGTTGATATTTACAATCCAAGCATTGTAATGATTCCCACACACCCACATCCCCATGAATGACTGTTAATATTTACAGTCCAAGCACTAAAATGAAAACCTCACTCCCTCCACCCCATGAATGACTGTTGATATTTACATTACAAGCACTGTCATGCCACCCACATACCCACTACCCCATGAATGACGGTTGATACTTACATTCCAAGCACTGTAATGATACCCACACGACCACAACCCCATGAATAACTATTGATATTTACAGTCCAATCACTGTAATGACACCCACACACCTACCACCCCATGAATGACTGTTGATATTTACAGTCCAAGCACGGTAATGACACCCATACACCCACCACCCCATGAATGACTGATGATATTTACAGTCAAAGCAATGTAATTATACCCACACACTAACCACCCCATGAAAGACTATTGATATTTACAGACCATGCACTGTAATGACACTTACACACCCACCACTACATGAATGACTGTTGATATTTACAGTCCAATCACTGTAATGACACCCACACACCTACCACCCCATGAATAACTGTTGATATTTACATTCCAATCACTGTAATGACTCAAATATACCCACAACCCAATGAATGACTGTTGATATTTACAGTCCAAGCACTGTAATGTTACCCACATACCCACCACCCTATGAATGACTAATGATATTTAGAGTCAAACCAATGTAATTATAACCACACACCCACCACCCCAATAAAGACGATTGATATTTACAATCCAAGCGTTGTAATGATACCCACACACCCACCACCCCATGAATGACTATTGATATTTACAGTCCAAGCACTGAAATGAAACCCTCAAACACTCCACCCCATAAATGACTGTTGATATTTACAGTTTAAGCACCGTAATGCAACCCACATACCCTCCAAACTATAAATGACTGTTGATATTTACAGTCCAAGCACTGTAATGATGCCCACACATCCACCAACCCATGAATGACTGTCCATATATACAGTCCATGCACTGTAATGACACCCACACACCCGCCACCATATAAATGACTGTTGATATTTACAGCCTAAGCAATGTAATGATACCCACACACCCACCACCCCATGAATGACAGTTGATATTTACAGTCCCAGCAATGTAATGACACCCACTCACCCACCAGATCATGAATTACTGTTGATATTTACAGTCCAAGCATTGTAATGACACCCACATACCAACAACCCCATGATGACTGTTGATATTTACAGGCCAAGCACTGAAATGACACCCTCACACCCTCCACCCTATGAATGAATGTAGATATTTACAGTCCATGCACCATAATCACAGCCACACTCCCACCAAACTCTAAATGACTGTTGATATTTACAGTCCAAGCACTGTAATGATGCCCACACATCCACCAACCCATGAATGACTGTCCATATTTCCAGTCCATGCACTGTAATGACACCCCACACCCACCACCCCATGAATGACTGTTGATATTTACAGTCCAAGCACTGTAAGGAGACCCACATACCCACCACCCCATTAATGACTGTTGATTTTTACAGTCTAAGCACTGTAATAACACCCACACATCCACTACTTCATGAATGACTCTTGATGATTACAGTCCAAGCACTGCAATGACACCCACACACCCACCACCCCATGAATGACTGTTGATATTTACAGTCCAAGCACTGTAATAACACCCACACACCCACTACCTCATGAATGACTGTTGATATTTACAGTTTAAACACTGTAATGACACCCCCACACACCCACCACCCCATAAATGACTGTTGATATTTACACTCCAAGCACTGTAATAACACCCACACACCCGCCACCCCACAAATGACTGTTGATTTTTACAATCCAAGCATTGTAATGATACCCACACACCAACCACCCCATGAATGACTGTTGATATTTACAATCCAAGCACTGAAATGACACCCTCACACCCTCCACCTCATGAATGACAGTTGATATTTACAGTCCATGCACCGTAATCACAGCCACACACCCACCAAACTCTAAATGACTGTTGATATTTACAGTCCAAGCACTGAAATGTTGCCCACACATCCACCAACTCATTAATGACTGTCCATATTTCCAGTCCATGCACTGTAATGACTCCTCACACCCACCACCCTTTTAATAACTGTTGATATTTGCAGTCCAAGCAATGTAATGACACCCACACAACCACCACCCCATGAATGACTGTTGATATTTACAGTCAAAGCACTGTAAGGACACCCACATACACTCCGACCCATGAATGACTGTTGATATTTACAGTCCAAGCACTTTAATGACACCCACACACCCACCACCCATGAATGACTGATGATATTTACAGTCAATGCAATGTAATGATACCAACACACCCACTACCCCATGAATGACTATTAACATTTACAGTCCAAGCACTGTAATGACACCCACACACCCACCACCCCATGAATGACTGTTGATATTTACAGTCCAAGCACTGTAATAACACCCACACACCCACCACCTCATGAATGACTGTTGATATTTACAGTCCAAACACTGTAATGACACCCACACACACACCACCCCATGATTGACTGTTGATATTTAAACTCCAAGCACTGTAACAACACCCACACACCTACCACCCCTTGAAAAACTTTTGATATTTACAGTCCAAGCATTGTAATGATACCCACACACCCACCCTTTATGAATGACTGTTGACATTTACAGTCCAAGCACTGTATTGACACCAACACTCCCACCCCCCCATGAATGACTGTTGATATATACAATCCAAGCATTGTAATGATACCCACACACCCACCGCCCCATAAATGACTGTTGATATTGTTACGCGTGCCTGAATTATTATTTGATTTGTAAGTATTGCTATCCTATTAAGTGACTATGGCTGTGAGTGTGGTAGCGGAGGCTCGCTCCCGTATGTGTTGTTCCGATATAACTCATCTATTTTACTCCATTTTCTTTGTGTATGTGTGTCAAAAGGTCAAGAGTGTCATGGCCAGCTATGTTCTCTAGATTCGTACGCATTCTCTCCCCCTCTTGCAGCTGGTGGCGTGATAATTGTCCGTCTTCGTTTCTAGTGACTCCCAATAGTTTCTTGGGAGGGAACGTATGAGTGTTGTGTGTTTAAGTCTGTGTTAAAGGAACAGTTCGGAGAAGCCCCTATAACTCTGTTGTAACCTGATCACTTTTCTTTGTCGAGCCAACAGTATATAAGGCAGGGGGTTAGGCCTGTGGGGCTTAGATATCTAAACAGACTGGGACTGCAAGCTAGTGTACGTTTTGTAAGTGATTGAGTGTGGTAAGATTCGGGACGAGACACGCAGACGTATTTGTTAAGTATAATTGTGTTTACTTCTACATTCTTCTCACAGTAACATAGGGTCACTCTTTTATAAATTGATATTACTATTATTATTATTATATATATATCTGTGTATTGATATTTTTATTATTATATTATTACGTGTATGTTGTGATGCATTGATGTTCCCTTATTATGTATGCCAGTGATGTGCTAACTTACTATTATTACTGATCAACTAATTCTGGGTTTACGTGTGCCTAGAGCCTTGTGTTATTGAAGTGATGGCACAGTGGTAGTGAGTTATTGAGTAATTATTGCAGGTGCATTATTTAATCTGGAAACTCTGTCTCATGTTCTGTCATAGTTGGGAATCCTGATTTCGTTTATTAATTCTTTCAGTGTTTATTGTTTGTCTTTGTGTTTGTTCATATTGTCAATATATATTATAGAAAGTCAGAGTAGTTTCTCTATCATTTTTATTTATTGTACCCGAGCCTGGTTATATGTTTGGACGGTTTCTTTGGGTTGTGTTATCATTCTTTCATATAGGCTGGGTTTGTACTTTTACTTATAATTCATAACTTTAATAGTCACATACCTGCCACCCAGTGCTACTTTATTCTGTTGATAGCTAACGGCAGGGTAAGTCTAGTCGAAGGACTAGTACAGTACCGTATCTTTACCCTCCATCCGTAACAATATTTACAGTCCAAGCACTGAAATGAAACCCTCACACCCTCCACCCCATAAATGACTGTTGATATTTACAGTCCATGCACCGTAATGATACCCACACACCCACCACCCCATGAATGACTGTTGATATTTACAGTCCAAGCACTGAAATGACACCCTCACACCCTCCACCCCATGAATGACTGTTGATATTTACAGTCCATGCACCGTAATGACAGCAACACACCCACCAAACTTTATATGACAGTTGATATTTACAGTCCAAGCACTGTAAAGATGCCCACACATCCACCAACCCATGAATGACTGTCCATATTTACAGTCCATGCACTGTAATGACACCCACACACCCACCACCTCATGAATGACTGTTGATATTTACAGCCCAAGCACTGTAATGACACCAACACACCCACCACCCCAATTAATGACAGTTGATATTTACAGTCCAAACACTGTAATTACTCCAACACACCCACCATCCCATGAATGACTGTTGATATTTAGAGTCCAAGCACTGTACTGACAGCCACACACCCACCACCTCATTAATGACTGTTGATATTTACAGTCCAATCAATGTAATGGCACCCACACACCTACCACCCCATGAAAGACTTTTGATATTTACAGTCCAAGCACTGTAATGACACCCACACACCCACCACCCCATGAATGACTGTTGATATTTACAGTCCAATCACTGTAATGACACCCACACACCCACCACCCCATAAATGACTATCGATATTTACAGTTCAAGCACTGTAATGACACCCACATACCCACCACCCTATGAATGACAGTTGATATTTACAGTCCAAACACTGTAATGACACCAACCACCCCATGAATGACTGTTGATATTTACAGTCCAAGCACTGTAATGACACCCACATACCCACCATCCCATGAATAACAGTTAATATTTACAGTCCAAGCACTGTAATGACACCCACACACCAACCACCCCATGAATGACTGATGATATTTACAGTCAAAGCAATGTAATGATACCCACACACCCACCACCCCATAAAAGACTATTGATATTTACAGTCCATGCACTGTAATAACACCCACACACCCACCACCCCATTAATGACTGTTGATATTTACAGTCCAAGCACTGTAATAACACCCACACACCCACCACCTAATGAATGACTGTTGATATTTACAGTCCAAACACCGTAATAACACCCACACACCCACCACCACATAAATGAATGTTGATATTTACACTCCAAGCACTGTAATGACAACCACACACCCGCCACCCCATGAATGACTGTTGATATTTACAATCCAAGCACTGTAATGATACCCCACACACTCATCACCCCTGGAATGACTATTGATATTTACAGTCCAAGCACTGAAATGAAACCCTCACACCCTCCACCCCATGAATGACTGTTGATATTTACAATCCATGCACTATAATGACGCGCACACATCCACCAAACTATAAATGACTGTTGATATTTACAGTCCAAGCACTGTAATGATGCCCAAAAATCAACCAACCCATGAATGACTGTTGATATTTACAGTCCATGCACTATAATGACACACACACACCCGCCACCCCATGAATGACTGTTGATATTTACAGCCCAAGCAATGTAATGATATTCACACACCCACCACCCTATGAATGACAGTTGATATTTACAGTCCAAGCACTGTAATGACACCAACACACCCACCACCCCATGAATGACTGTTGATATTTACAGGTCAAGCACTGTAATGACACACACACATGTACCACCCCTTGAATGACTGTTGATATTTACAGTTCAATCACTGTAATGACACCCATACACCTACCACCCCATGAATGACTGTTGATATTTACATTCCAAGCACTGTAATGACACCCACATACCCACCACCCCATGAATGACTGTTGATATTTACAGTCCAAGTACTGTAATGATACCCACACACCCACCACCCCATGAATAACTGATGATATTTACAGTCAAAGCAATGTAATGATACCCACACACCCACCACCCCATGAATGACTATTGATATTTACAGTCCAAGCACTGTAATGACACCCACACACCCACCACTCCATGAATGACTGCCCCCCCAACGGGAACCGCTTTGACATGGTGGGGGGTCTTGCGTGTCTCTAAGACCTGGCGAGCTAGACTAGAGGGGGCTCCGGCCCCTGCTCTGCCCCGATTTCGGGGAGAGAGGGCTTCCCATGCTAGTAAGGTCGACAGTGAGAGACCAGACTAAATGGTTCCCATGCATTAGGCTGCCAGTACGGGCCAACAGCGCTGCCCTCTGGAGAGACTGCCCTCTAGGGGCCGTCCGATGTTGGATGGTTGGGTGTCTGGGCCGGGAGATGTTGGGGGAGGGGGTCTCAGCACCGTCCTGGGCAAACTTTCGAGCCATTGGGGCTGCTTTTTAAAACGAGTGGCCCCGTGGGGGAAGAGGTACCCTGCCCACGGCGACCAGCGCTCGGTCCCCTCATCTGCCCAGTAGGTAGTAGCTCTTGGCTCCTGGGGCCAAAAACACTAAACCAATGATATATGGATACAGAAAAGCCCCAATCTCTTCCTCGAGCAGTGGTCGACCAGGCCCTCGAGACGTCACTCTCTGGTCGTGGTAAGATGCAGAAAGTTGCAAATAAGAGTAGACCTAGCAGGTCTGGTGTTGTGTCGAAGAACCCTGTTAGCGATTTGGACACGTTAATGTTAACGAATGTACTCGCATCCTTTACCTATGGCGCTATCCACTCCATTTTTAAGCGTTTTGGAGTAGTCCTCCGAATCCGAATCACATATGACAGTGATTGTAAGTCTAATCGGTGCTATATTACTTTCAATACAAATGCTGCTGCCAAAGCAGCATTTGAGGCAAAAGATTCTCTGACGGTGGGGGATACTCATTGTAAAGTTCAGATGATGCGGTCCATCAATGTAGTTGACAGTGACAATGAATACTGCCCTAATATATTTGATGACTCTGCAGAGCATGTCCAAAGGAACGTCGGGTTCCTACACCCTTTTGTTTTGTGGCTTACTACAGGGAGGGACGTGGTAACCTAATCCATGCTTCCCGGTATCTGGAGAAAGAAATTGGATTATTACCAATGTGCCACATAAAGAAATATGGTAAGGGCGTTTTGATCAGAGCCAAAGATCTTACACAGGCCATGATGCTCCTCAATCTCCCCTGTCCTTCTGATAGCATGTTTGAATCTATTAAACCACATCGAACATTTAATTATAGCAAGAGGCGTATATATAATGAGGACCTGTATGAATTCTCAGAAGAGGACATTCTCGCTATGTGCCCAGACAGTGTCCAACGAGTAACGAAGATGAAAGGCAGTAAAAATATGATCATCCTCACTTTCTATGGCTCGCATATCCCAGATCGCATTAACATTAACCCCACCTCATTTGAGGTGAAGCCTTTTGTTGAGCGTCCCCTACAGTGTTTCTGTTGTTATGAGTTTGGTCATGGGAAGAGGAACTGCAACAACCGTTCCCAGTGTGGTAATTGTTCTGCTCTTGACTCACATCTTACTTCTGAGTGTCGGTCAGAGAGTTACTGCTTTTACTGCAGAGATGCTCACCCCTTGCGTTCTCGCCAATGTAAGATGTACCTACTTGAGCAGGATATCCTCCACTTGGCTAATACTCAATTCATTAGCATAGGTAGTGCCAGACGGCAACTCAACTTCAGGCGACAGAAGGATGGTGGTGTGAAGACATACGCCTCCTCCCTTCGCCCTAAATTAGTTGCAGCACCCTCTCAACCCTCTCAAGAGGCAGCTGCTTTTTGCTCTAGTGAGAACGTTTCTAAGGTTACTCTACATAATAGTTTCTCTGTCTTGGAAATTTTATCAGACACTCATTCTGGTGACCCTTCAACTGATGACAATTCTCAGACTTTAGCTAAAGGTGTCCATGTGGTAGAGGTTCACGCTGCCACACGCTCTCCCAAAAGGAAACTTAAGTCACCTAAACTGCCACTGAGACGCCTTCGTGGTTCCTCTGAGGCACTTGTCTCTATAGATGTTCCACCTTGTGAGGTAACCATCTCTGTGGACTCATCCATAGTTTCCTCTCAATTTCACCAGAAGCGTTCTCGTGGCTCTGATGAATCTCTTGATTCAACAGAAGTTCCTCCTTGCAAGCTTCTTTCGGGATCATCAGAGGGGCGTGAAGTTAATGTGGATGCCACGGATGTTGTGACTTCAAAAGATTCACTTTCTCTTCCGCTTGAGCAGCGGAGTGATTCTACCACCTGTATTATGGATGCTGAAGTATCTGCCTGTGTCAGTGATATCACTGCTGTACAGGACAGAACCAATGTAATTGTTTCAAAGAATATCCCATCTCATATACCCTTACCTTCTTCTAACATATCAGATGCTTCAGGGACTCGTCTACGGGTTCCAATTACTGCCCCAAGTACTACTCCTCGGGTTCGGTCTTCTTCTAGTGGCCCAGGATTAGACAAATCTTATTGTTTGAGTATACCCTCAGGTCGAGGTGGTAGTGGGAAGTACCTCCGTGAGGCTTCCCAAAAATCAGTACTAAAGTAACACCGTTCAAGGTCCTTTTAGTGGAATTGCCGCGGCTTGCGTGCTTCTTGGGAGGAACTGCGCGTTCTTCTCTCTAGCTTCTCTCCTGCATGTGTTTCTCTCCAAGAGACAATGCTTGGGAACTACATTCCTGCCAGTCCTCCAGCATACTCAGCATTTTATTCCAATTCGTTTGAAGGGCAGGGTCATCATGGTGGCTCTGCCATCCTAGTTCGCCGAGATATTCCATGCACGAGCCTGGTGCTTGACACTCCACTCCAGGCTGTTGCAGTTAATTTTTTTATGGACCGCCTGTACACTGTGTGCAGCCTTTACCTTCCTCCCAGTGTTACAGTTGAGAGGGGTGATCTCAACCATCTTGTACGGGACCTTCCATCTCCCTTTATTTTATTGGGTGATTTTAATGGTCGTCATCCTCTGTGGGGTGACAGTTTGGTCAACCCCAGGGGTGTTTTATTGGATTCTTTTATTGAGGATGAGGGATTAGGGGTTTTAAATACGGGAGATGTGACACATTTTAATAGCCCTACTGGGACTTTTACCGCCATTGACATTTCCATTTGCTCACCCAGTGCTCTGTTGGATTTTACTTGGAGAGTGTTGCCTGACTTATATGGCAGTGACCATTTCCCTATACTTTTAGAAGGTAACAGGTACGAACCACAGTCTCGTCTTCCTAGGTGGAAATTAGAGAAGGCTGACTGGCAGTTTTTTGGAGAGCTAACTTCATCGGTCTCTTCTGTAGCCGATTTCGGTAGCTCTGACAAGGCTGTAACATATTTCACTGATATGCTCCACCAGCGAGTGACGTCTCGAGGGCCTGGTCGACCACTGCTCGAGGAAGAGATTGGGGCTTTTCTGTATCCATATATCATTGGTTTAGTGTTTTTGGCCCCAGGAGCCAAGAGCTACTACCTACTGGGCAGATGAGGGGACTGAGCACTGGTTGCCGTGGGCGGGGTACCTCTTCCCCCACGGGGCCACTCGTTTTAAAAAGCAGCCCCAATGGCTCGAAAGTTTGCCCAGGACGGTGCGAAGACCCCCTCTCCCAACATCTCTTGGCCCAGACACCCAACCATCCAACATAGGACGGTCCCTAGAGGGCAGTCTGTCTGGAGGGCAGCGCTGTTGGCCCGTACTGGCAGCCTAATGCATGGGAACCATTTAGTCTGGTCTCTCACTGGCGACCTTACTAGCATGGGAAGCCCTCTCTCCCCGAAATCGGGCCAGAACAGGGGCCGGAGCCCCCTCTAGTCTAGCTCGCCAGGTCTTAGAGACACGCAAGCCCCCACACCATGTCAAGGCGGTTCCCGTTTGGGGGGCAGTCATTCATGGGGTGGTGGGTGTGTGGGTGTCATTACAGTGCTTGGACTTTAAATATCAATAGTCATTCATGGGGTGGTGGGTGTGTGGGTATCATTACATTACTTTGACTGTAAATATCATCAGTTATTCATGGGGTGGTGGTTGTGTGGGTATCATTACAGTGCTTGGACTGTAAATATCAACAGTCATTCATTGGGTGGTGGGTATGTGGGTGTCATTACAGTGCTTGGAATGTAAATATCAACAGTCATTAAAGGGGTGGTGGATCTGTGGGTGTCATTACAGTGTTGGACTGTAAATGTCAGCAGTCATTCATAAGGGGTATGTGTGTGGGTATCATTACAGTGCTTGGACTATAAATATCAAAAGTCTTTCACAGGGTGGTAGGTGTGTGAGTGCCATTACATTGATTGGACAGTAAATATCTACAGTCCTTCATGGGGTAGTAGGTGTGTTAGTGTCATTACAGTGCTTGGACTGTAAATATCAACTGTCATTCATGGGGTGATGGGTGTGTGGGTGTCATTACAGTGCTTGGACTATAATTATTAACAGTCATTCATGGGAAAGGTGGGTGTGTGTGTGGGTGTCATTACAGTGCTTGACCTGTAAATATCAACAGTCATTAATGGGGTGGTGGGTCTGTGGGTGTCATTACAGGGCTTGGACTGTAAATATTAATAGTCATTAATGAAGTGATGGGTGTCATTACAGTGTTTGGACTGTTAATATCAACTGTCATTCATAGGGTGGTGGGTATGTGGGTGTCATTACAGTGCTTGAACTGTAAATATCGAGTCATTCATGGGGTGGTGGGTGTGTGGGTGTCATTACAGTGCTTGGACTGTAAATATCAACAGTCATTCATGGGGTGGTAGGTGTGTGGGTGTCTTTACAGTGCTTGGACTGTATATATCAACAGTCTTTTATGGGGTGGTAGGTGTGTGGGTGCCATTACATTGATTTGACAGTAAATATCAACAGTCATTCATGGGGTGTTGGGTGTGTTGGTGTCATTACAGTGCTTGGACTGTAAATATCATCAGTCATTCATGGGGTGGTGGGTGTGTGGATATCATTACATTGCTTGGGCTTTAAATATCAACAGTCATTCATGGGGAGGTGGGTGTGTGGGTGTCATTACAGTGCATGGACTGTATATATGGACAGTCATTCATGGGGTGGAGGGTGTGAGGGTTTCATTTCAGTGCTTGGACTGTAAATATCAATAGTCATTCATGGGGTGATGAGTGTGTGTGTATCATTAAAATGCTTGGATTGTAAATATTAACAGTCATTCATTAGGTGGCAGGTGGGTGGTTGTCATTACAGTGCTTGGAGTGTAAATATCAACATTCATTCATGCGGTGGTGGGTGTGTGGGTGTCATTACGGAGTTTGGACTGTAAATATCAACTGTCATTCATGGGATGGTGGGTATGTGGGTGTCATTACAGTGCTTGGACTGTAAATATCAACAGCCATTCATGGGGTGGTGGGGGTGTGGGTGTCATTACAGTGCTTAGACTGTAAATATCAACAGTCATTCATGGGGTGATGGGTGTGTGGGTGTCATTACAGTGCTTGGGCTGTAAATATCAACAGTCATTCATGGGGTGATAGCTGTGTGGGTGTCATTACAGTGCTTGGACTATAATTATTAACAGTCATTCATGGGAAAGGTGGGTGTGTGTGTGGGTGTCATTACAGTGCTTGACCTGTAAATATCAACTGTCATTCATGGGGTGGTGGGTGTGTGGGTGTCATTACAGTGCTTGGACTGTAAATATCAACAGTCATTCATGGGGTGGTGGGTGTGTGGGTGTCATTACAGTGCTTAGACTGTAAATATCAACAGTCATTCATGGGATGATGGGTGTGTGGGTGTCATTACAGTGCTTGGACTATAATTATTAACAGTCAATTATGGGAAAGGTGGGTGTGTGTGTGGGTGTCATTACAGTGCTTGACCTGTAAATATCAACATTCATTAATTTGGTGGTGGGTCTGTGGGTGTCATTACAGGGCTTGGGCTGTAAATATTAATAGTCATTAATGAAGTGATGGGTGTCATTACAGTGTTTGGACCGTTAATATCAACTGTCATTCATAGGGTGGTGGGTATGTGGGTGTCATTACAGTGCTTGAACTGTATATATCGAGTCATTCATGGGGTGGTTGGTGTGTGGGTGTCATTACAGTGCTTGGACTGTAAATATCAACAGTCATTCATGGGGTGGTGGGTGTGTGGGTGTCTTTACAGTGCTTGGACTGTATATATCAAAAGTCTTTTATGGGGTGGTAGGTGTGTGGGTGCCATTACATTGATTTGACAGTAAATATCAACAGTCATTCATGGGGTGTTGGGTGTATGGGTGTCATTATAGTGCTAGGAATGTAAATATCAACAGTCATTCATGGGGTGTTGGGTGTGTGGGTGTCTTTACAGTGCTTGGACTGTAAATATCAAAAGTTTTTCATTGGTTGGTAGGTGTGTGGGTGCCATTACATTGATTGGACAGTAAATATCAACAGTCATTCATGGGGTGGTGGGTGTGTTGGTGTCATTACAGTGCTTGGACTGTAAATATCATCAGTTATTCATGGGGTGGTGGGTGTGTGGATATCATTACATTGCTTGGGCTTTAAATATCAACAGTCATTCATGGGGAGGTGGGTGTGTGGGTGTCATTACAGTGCATGGACTGTATATATGGACAGTCATTCATGGGTTGGTGGATGTGTGGGAATCATTACAGTGCTTGGACTGTAAATATCAACAGTCATTTATAGTTTGGTGGGTGTGTGGGTGTCATTACGGTGCATGGATTGTAAATATCAACAGTCATTCATGGGGTGGAGGGTGTGAGGGTTTCATTTCAGTGCTTGGACTGTAAATATCAATAGTCATTCATGGGGGTGATGAGTGTGTGTGTATCATTAAATTGCTTGAATTGTAAATATTAACAGTCATTCATTAGGTGGCAGGTGTGTGGTTGTCATTACAGTGCTTGGAGTGTAAATATCAACTTTCATTCATACAGTGGTCTGTGTGTGGGTGTCATTACGGTGTTTGGACTGTAAATATCAACTGTCATTCATAGGATGGTGGGTATGTGCGTGTCATTACAGTGCTTGGACTGTAAATATCAACAGTCATTCATGGGGTGGTGGGTGTGTGATTTTTCATTACAGTGATTGGACTGTAAATATCAAGAGTCATTCAAGTGGTGGTTGGTGTGTGGATGTCATTATAGTGTTTGGACTGTAAATATCAACAGTCATTTATGGGGTGGTGGGTGTGTTGGAGTAATTACAGTGCTTGGACTGTAGATATCAACTGTCATTTATTGGGGTGGTGGGTGTGTTGGTGTCATTACAGTGCTAGGGCTGTAAATATCAACAGTCATTCGTGGGGTGGTGGGTGTGTGGGTGTCATTACAGTGCATGGATTGTAAATATGGACAGTCATTAATGGGTTGGGGGATGTGTGGGCATCATTACAGTGCTTGGACTGTAAATATAAACAGTCATTTAGAGTTTGGCGGGTGTGTTGCTGTCATTATGGTGCATGGACTGTAAATATCAACAGTCATTCATGAGGTAGAGGGTGTGAGGGTGTCATTTCAGTGCTTGAACTGTAAATATCAACAGTCATTTATGGGGTGGTGGGTGTGTGGGTATCATTACAGTGCATGGACTGAAAATAACAACAGTCATTCATTGGGTGGAGGGTGTGAGGGTTTCATTTCAGTGCTTGGACTGTAAATATCAATAGTCAATCATGGGGTGATGAGTGTGTGTGTATCATTACAAAGCTTGGATTGTAAATATTAACAGTCATTCATTAGGTGGCAGGTGTGTGGTTGTCATTACAGTGCTTGGAGTGTAAATATCAACATTCATTCATGCGGTGGTGGGTGTGTGGGTGTCATTACGGTGTTTGGACTGTACCTATCAAAAGCTATTCATGAGGTGGTGGGTGTGTGGGTGTTATTACACTGTTTGGACTGTAAATATCAACAGTCATTTATGGGGTGGTGGGTGTGTGGGTGTCATTACAGTGCATGGACTGTAAATATCAATAGCCTTTCTTGGGGTGGTGGGTGTGTGGGTATCATTACATTGCTTTGACTGTAAATATCATCAGTCATTCATGGGGTGGTTGGTGTGTGGGTGTCATTACAGTGCTTGGACTGTAAATATCAACTGTCATTCATGGGGTGGTGGGTGTGTGGGTGTCATTACAGTGCTTGGACTGTAAATATCAACAGTCATTCATGGGGTGGTGGGTGTGTGGGTGTCATTACAGTGCTTGGACTGTAAATATCAACAGTCATTCATGGGGTGATGGGTGTGTGGGTGTCATTACAGTGCTTGGACTATAATTATTAACAGTCATTCATGGGAAAGGTGGGTGTGTGTGTGGGTGTCATTACAGTGCTTGACCTGTAAATATAAACAGTCATTAATTGGGTGGTGGGTCTGTGGGTGTCATTACAGTGCTTGGACTGTAAATATTAATAGTCATTAATGGAGTGATTGGTGTCATTACAGTGTTTGGACTGTTAATATCAACTGTCATTCATAGGGTGGTTGGTATGTGGGTGTCTTTACAGTGCTTGGACTGTAAATATCAAAAGTCTTTCATGGGGTGGTAGGTGTGTGGGTGCCATTACATTGATTGGACAGTAAATATCAACAGTCATTCATGGGGTGGTGGGTGTGTTGGTGTCATTACAGTGCTTGGACTGTAAATATCAACAGTCATTAATGGAGTGGTGGGTGTGTGGGACTTATTATATTGAATGGACAGTAAATATCAACAGTCATTCATGGGGTGGTGGGTGTGTAGGAGTCATTACATTGCTTGGACTGTAAATATCAACTCCCATTCATGGGGTGGTGGGTGCGTGGGTGTCATTACAGTGCTTGAACTTTAATTATCAACAGTCATTTATGGGATAGGTGGGTGAGTGTGTGGGTGTCATTGAATGGACAGTAAATATTAACAGTCATTTATGGGGTGGTGCGTTTATGAGTGTCATTACAGTGCATGGACTGTAAATATCGACAGTCAGTTATAGATTGGTGGGTGTGATGGCATCATTACAGTGCTTGGACTGTAAATATCAACAGTCATTCATGGGGTGGTGGGTGTGTCACTGTTATTATGGTGCAAGGACTGTAAATATCAACAGTCATTCATGGGTGTGTGGGTGTAATTTTAGTGCTTGGACTGTAAATATCAACAGTCATTCATGGGGTGGTGGGTGTGTGGGTATCATTACAGTGCTTGGATTGTAAATATCAACAGTCATTAATGGGGTGGTGGGTGTGTGGGTGTCATTACAATGCTTGGAATGTAAATATCAACAGTCATTTATGGAGTGGTGGGTGTGTGGGTGTCATTACAGTGTTTGGACTGTAAATATCAACAGTCATTCATGAGGTGGTGGGTATGTGGGTGTCTTTACAGTGCTTGGACTGTAAATATAAACAGTCATTTATGGGGTGGTGGGTGTGTGGGTGTCATTACAGTGCTTTTACTGTAAATATCAACAGTTATTCATTGGTGGTGGGTGTGTGGGTATCATAACTGTTGTTGGACTATAAATAAAAACAGTCATTCATGGGGTAATGGGTATGTAGGTGGCATTAAAGTGCTTGGACTGTAAATATCAACAGTCAATAATGGAGTGGTTTGTGTGTGGGTGTCATTACATTGAATGGACAGTAAACATCAACAGTCATTCATAGGGTGGTGGGTTTGTGGGTGGCATTACAGTGCTTGGACTGTAAATATCAACTCTCATTCATGGGGTGGTGGGTGTGTGGGTGTCATTTCAGTGATTGTTCTTTAAATATCAACAGTCATTTATGGGTTGGTGCGTGTGTGGGTGTCATTACAGTGCATGGACTGTAAATATCGACAGTCATTCATGGGTTAGTGGGTGTGTGGGCATTATTACAGTGCTAGGGCTGTGAATATCAACAGTCATTCATTGGGTGGTGTGTGTGTGGGTGTCATTACAATGCTTGGACTGGAAATATCAACAGTCATTCATGATGTGGTGGGTATGTGGCTGTCATTACAGTGATTGGACTCTAAATATCAACAGTCATTTATGGGTTGGATGGTGTGTGACAGTCATTACAGTGCTTGTACTGTAAATATTAACAGTCATTCATGGGAAGGTAGGTGTGTGGGCTTTATTACAACACTTGGACTGTAAATATCAATAGTCATTCATGGTAGGTATGTGTGTATGTATTGCTTTAACTGTAAATATCAACAGTCATTCATGGGGTGGTGGGAGTCATTACAGTGCTTGGACTGTAAATATTAACTGTCATTCATGGGGTGGTGGGTGTATGGCTGTCATTACAGTGCTTCGACTTTAAATATCAACAGTCATTCATAGGTTGGTAGGTGTGTGGGTGTCACTACAGTGCTTGAACTGTAATTTTCAACAGTCATTTATGGGATAGGTGGGTGAGTGTGTGGTTGTCATTATAGTGCTTGGTCTGTAAATATCTACAGTCATTTATAGGATTGGTGTGTGTGTGTGTGTGTAGGTGTCATTACAGTGCTTGGGCTGTTAATTTCAACAGTCATTCATTGGGTGGTGGGTGTATGGGTGTCATTACAGTGCTTGGATTGTAAACATCAACAGTCATTTAAGGGGTAGTGGGTGTGTGGGTGTCATTACAGTGTTTGGACTGTAAATATCAACAGTCATTCTTGGGGTGGTGTGGGTGTGGGTGTGATTAGTGCTAGGACTGCAAATATCAACAGTCATTCATGGGGTGGTGGGTGTGTGGGTGTCATTACAGTGCTTGGACTGAAAATATCAACAGTCATTCATGGGGTGGTGGGTGTGTAGCTGTCATTACAATGCTTAGACAGTAAATATCAACAGTCATTCATGGGGTGGTTTGTGTGGGGTGTCATTACACGGCTTGGAGTGTAAATATCAACAGTTATTCATGGGGTGGTGAGTGTGTGGGTGTCATTACAGTGTTTGGACTGTAAATATCAACAGTCATTCATGAGGTGGTGGATGAGTGGGGGGTATTACAGTGCTTGGACTGTAAATATAAACAGTCATTAATGGGGTGGTGGGTGTGTGGGTGTAATTACAATGCTTGGACTGTAAATATCAAGAGTCATTCATGGGGTGTTGGGTGTGTGGGTATCATTACATTGCTTTTACTGTAAATATCATCAGTCATTCATGGGGTGGTGGGTGTGTGGGTGTCATTACAGTGCTTGAACTGTAAATATGAATAGTCATTCATGGGGTGGTTGGTGTGTAGGTATCATTACAGTGCTTTGACTGTAAACATCAACAGTCATTCAAGGGGTAGTGCGTGTGTGGGTGTCATTACAGTGTTTGGATTGTAAATATCAACAGTCATTCTGGGGGCGGTGTGGGTGTGGGTGTGATTACAGTGCTAGGACTGCAAATATCAACAGTCATTCATAGAGTGGTGGGTGTGTGGGTGTCATTACAGTGCTTATACTGTAAATATCAACAGTCATTCATAGGGTGGTGGGTGTGTAGCTGTCATTACAATGCTGGGACAGTAAATATCAACAGTCATTCATGGGGTGTTTGGTGTCGGGTGTCATTACACTGCTTGGAGTGTAAATATCAATAGTCATTCATGGGGTGGTGGGTGTGTGGGTGTCATTACAGTGTTTGGAGTGTAAATATCAACAGCCATTCATGAGGTGGTGGGTGTGTGGGTGTTATTACAATGATTGGACTGTAAATATCAACAGTCATTCATGGGGTGGTGGGTGTGTGGGTGTAATTACATTGCTTGGACTGTAAATATCAAGAGTCATTTATGGGGTGTTGGGTGTGTGGGTATCATTACATTGCTTCTACTGTAAATATCATCAGTCATTCATGGGGTGGTGGGTGTGTGGGTGTCATTACATTGCTTGTACTGTAAATATCAACAGTCATTCATAGGGTGGTGAGTGTCATTATAGTACTTGGTCTGTAAATATCAATAGTCATTCAAGGGGTGGTTCGTGTGTAGGTATCATTACAGTGCTTTTACTGTAAATATCAGCATTCATTCATGGGGTGGTAGGTGTCATTACAGTGCTTGGACTGTAAATATTAACTGTCATTCATTGGGTGGTTGGTTTGTGGCTGTCTTTACAGTGCTTGGACTGTAAATATCAAAAGTCATTCAGAGGGTAGTGGGTGTGTTGGTGTCATTACATTGATTGGACTGTAAATATCAACATTCATTTATGGGATAGGTGGGTAAGTGGGTGGGTGTCATTACAGTGCTTGGACTGTAAATATCAACAGTCATTCATGGAGTGGTGGGTGTGTGGGTGTCATTACAGTGTTTGGACAGTAAATATCAACAGTCATTTATTGGGTGGTTGGTGTGAGGTGTCATTAGACTGCTTGTAGTGTAAATATTAACAGTCATTCATGGGGTGGTGGGTGTGTGGGTGTCATTACAGTGTTTGGACTGTTAATATCAACAGTCATTCATGAGGTGGTGGGTGTGTGGGTGTTATTACATTGGTTGGACTGTAAATATCAACAGTCATTAATGGGAGTGTGGGTGTCTGGGCATCTTTACAGAGATTGGGCTATAAATATCAACAGTCATTTATGTGGGGTTGTGTGTGTGGGTTTCATTACAATGCTTGGACTGTAAATATCAACAGTCATTCATGATGTGGTGGGTATGTGGCTCTCATTACAGTGCTTGGACTCTAAATATCAACAGTCATTCATGGGTTGGTATGTGTGTAGGTATCATTACAGTACTTTAACTGTAAATATCAACAGTCATTCATGGGGTGGTGGGTGTATGGCTGTCATTACAGTGCTTGGACTGTAAATATCAACAGTCATTAATGGGGTGGTGGGTGTGTGGCTGTCATTACAGTGCTTGGACTCTAAATATCAACTGTCATTAATAGGTTGGTAGGTGTGTGGGTGTCATTACAGTGCTTGGACTGTAATTATCAACAGTCATTTATGGGATAGGTGGGTGAGTGTGTGGGTGTCATTATAGTGCTTAGTCTGTAAATATTTATAGGATTGGTGGGTGTGTGTGTAGGTGTCATTACAGTGCTTGACCTGTAAATATCAGCAGTAAATCATGGGGTTGTTGGTCTGTGGGTGTCATTTCAGTGGTTGGACTGTAAATATCAACAGTCATTCATGGGGTAGTGGGTGTGTGGGTGTCATTACAGTGCTTGGACTGTAAATATCAATCGTCAGTCATGGGGTGGTTGGTGTGTAGGTATCATTACAGTGTTTTGACTGTAAATATCAGCAGTCATTCATGGGGTGGTGGGTGTCATTACAGTGCTTAGATTGTAAATATTAACTGTCATTCATTGGGTGGTGGGTGTGTGACTGTTATTACAGTGCTTGGACTGTAAATATTAACAGTCATTCATAGAGTGGTGGGTGTGTGGGTGTCATTACATTGATTGGACTGTAAATATCAACAGTCATTAATGGGATAGGTGGGTAAGTAAGTGGGTGTCATTATAGTGCTTGGTCTGTAAATATCTACAGTCATTCATGGGATTGGTGGGTGTGTGTGTAGGTGTCATTATATTGCTTGACCTGTAAATATCAGCAGTAAATCATGGGGTTGTGGGTCTGTGGGTGTCATTTCAGGGATTGGACTGTAAGTATCATCAGTCACTCATGGGGTTTTGGATGTGTGGGTGTCATTACCGTGCTTGGACTGTAAATATCAACAGTTATTTATGGGTCGGTGGGTGTATGGGTGTCATTACAGTGCTTGGACTGTAAACATCAACAGTCATTCTAGGGGTAGTCGGTGTGTGGGAGTCATGACAGTGTTTGGAATGCAAATATCAACAGTCATTCATGGGGTGGTTGGGGTGTGGGTGTGATTAAAGAGCTAGGAGTGCAAATATCAACAGTCATTCATAGGGTGGTGGGTGTGTGGGTGTCATTACAGTGCTTGGACTGTAAATATCAACAGTCATTCAGAGGGTAGTGGGTGTGTTGGTGTCATTACATTGATTGGACTGTAAATATCAACAGTCATTTATGGGATAGGTGGGTAAGTGGGTGGGTGTCATTACAGTGCTTGGACTGTAAATATCAACAGTCATTCATGGGGTGGTGGGTGTGTGGGTGTCATTACAGTGTTTGCCTGTAAATATCAAAATACATTCTTGGGGTGGTGGAGGGGTGTGGGTGTGATTACAGTGCTAGGACTTCAATTATCAACAGTCTTTCATATGGTTGTGGGTGTGTGGGTGTCATTACAGTGCTTGGAATATAAATATCAACAGTAATTCATGTGGTGGTGGGTGTGTAGGTGTCATTACAATGCTTGGACAGTAAATATCAATAGTCATTTATGGGGTGGTTGGTGTGAGATGTCACTAGACTGCTTGTAGTGTAAATATTAACAGTCATTCATGGGGTGGTGGGTGTGTGGGTGTCATTACAGTGTTTGGAATGTAAATATCAACAGTCATTCATGAGGTGGTGGGTGTGTGGGTGTTATTACAGTGGTTGGACTGTAAATATCAACAGTCATTCATGGGATGGTGGGTGTCTGGGCATCATTACAGAGCTTGGGCTATAAATATCAACATTCATTCATGGGTTGGTAGGTGTGTGACTGTCATTACAGTGCTTGGACTGTAAATATCAACAGTCATTCATGGGATGGTAGGAGTGTGTGTGTCATTACAGAGCTTGGACTGTAAATATCAATAGTCATTCATGGGGTGGTATGTGTGTAGGTATCATTACAGTACTTTAACTGTAAATATCAACAGTCATTCATGGGGTGGTGGGTGTCATTACAGTGCTAGCATGGTAAATATTAATTGTCATTCATGGAGTGGTGGGTGTGTGGCTGTCATTACAGTGCTTGGACTGTAAATATCAACAGTCATTAATGGGGTGGTGGCTGTGTGGCTGTCATTACAGTGCTTGGACTCTAAATATCAACAGTCATTAATAGGTTGGTAGGTGTGTGGGTGTCATTACAGTGCTTGGACTGTAATTATCAACAGTCATTTATGGGATAGGTGGGTGAGTGTGTGGGTGTCATTATAGTGCTTAGTCTGTAAATATCTACAGTCATTTATAGGATTGGTGGGTGTGTGTGTAGGTGTCATTACAGTGCTTGACCTGTAAATACCAGCAGTAAATCATGGGGTTGTTCGTCTGTGGGTGTCATTTCAGTGGTTGGACTGTAAATATCAACAGTCATTCATGGGGTAGTGGGTGTGTGGGTGTCATTACAGTGCTTGGACTGTAAATATCAATAGTCAGTCATGGGTGGTTTGTGTGTAGGTATCATTATATTGCTTTTACTGTAAATATCATCAGTCATTCATGTGTTGGTGGGTGTGTGAGTGTCATTACATTGCTTGGACTGTAAATATCAACAGTCATTCATGGGGTGGTGGGTGTGTGGGTGTCATTACAGTGCTTGGACTATAAATATCAATAGTCATTCATGGGGTGGTTGGTGTGTAGGTATCATTACAGTGCTTGGACTGTAAATATCAACAGTCATTCATGGGGTGGTGGGTGTCATTACAGTGCTTGGATTGTAAATATTAACTGTCATTCATTGGGTGGTGGGTGTGTGACTGTTATTACAGGGCTTGGACTGTAAATATAACAGTCATTCATAGAGTGGTGGGTGTGTGGGTGTCATTACATTGATTGGACTATAAATATCAACAGTCAGTAATGGGTTCGGTGGGTAAGTGAGTGGGTGTCATTATAATGCTTGGTCTGTAAATATCTACAGTCATTCATGGGATTGGTGGGTGTGTGTGTAGGTGTCATTACATTGCTTGACCTGTAAATATCAGAAGTAAATCATGGGGTTGTAGGTCTGTGGGTGTCATTTCAGGGATTGGACTGTAAATATCATTAGTCATTCATGGGGTTGTGGATGTGTGGGTGTCATTACCGTGCTTGGACTGTAAATATCAACAGTTATTCATGGGTCGGTGGGTGTATGGGTGTCATTACAGTGCTTGGACTTTAAACATCAACAGTCATTCAAGGGGTAGTGGGTGTGTGGGAGTCATGACAGTGTTTGGAATGTAAATATCAACAGTCATTCATAGGGTGGTGGGGGTGTGGGTGTGATTACAGAGCTAGGACTGCAAATATCAACAGTCATTTATAGGGTGGTGGGTGTGTGGGTGTCATTAGAGTGATTGGACTATAAATATCAACAGTAATTCATGGGGTAGTGGGTGTGTAGGTGTCATTACAATGCTTGGACAGTAAATATCAACAGTCATTCATGGGGTGGTTGGTGTGATGTGTCATTAGACTGCTTGTAGTGTAAATATCAACAGTCATTTATGGGGTGGTGGGTGTGTGGGTTTCATTACAGTGTTTGGACTGTAAATATCAACAGTCATTCATGAGGTGGGGATTCTGTGGGTGTTATTACATTGCTTGGACTGTAAATATCAAAACTCATTCATGGGGTGGTGGGTGTGTGAGTGTCATTACATTGCTAGGACTTTAAATATCAAGAGTCATTTATAAGGTGTTGGGTGTGTGGGTATCATTACATTGCTTTGACTGTAAATATCATCAGTCATTAATGGGGTGGTGGGTGTGTGGGTGTCATTACATTGCTTGGACTGTAAATATCAACAGTCATTCATGGGGTGGTGGGTGTGTGGGTGTCATTACAGTGCTTGGACTATAAATATCAATAGTCATTCATGGGGTGGTTGGTGTGTAGGTATCATTACAGTGCTTTGACTGTAAATATCAGCAGTCATTCATGGGGTGGTGGGTGTCATTACAGTGCTTGGATTGTAAATATTAACTGTCATTCATTGGGTGGTGGGTGTGTGACTGTTATTACAGGGCTTGGACTGTAAATATTAACAGTCATTCATAGAGTGGTGGGTGTGTGGGTGTCATTACATTGATTGGACTATAAATATCAACAGTCAGTAATGGGTTCGGTGGGTAAGTGAGTGAGTGTCATTATAGTGCTTGGTCTGTAAATATCTACAGTCATTAATGGGATTGGTGGGTGTGTGTGTAGGTGTCATTACATTGCTTGACCTGTTAATATCAGAAGTAAATCATGGGGTTGTAGGTCTGTGGGTGTCATTTCAGGGATTGGACTGTAAATATCATCAGTCATTCATGGGGTTGTGGATGTGTGGGTGTCATTACCGTGCTTGGACTGTAAATATCAACAGTTATTCATGGGTCGGTGGGTGTATGGGTGTCATTACAGTGCTTGGACAGTAAACATCAACAGTCATTCAAGGGGTAGTGGGTGTGTGGGAGTCATGACAGTGTTTGGAATGTAAATATCAACAGTCATTCATAGGGTGGTGTGGGTGTGGGTGTGATTACAGAGCTAGGACTGCAAATATCAACAGTCATTCATAGGCTGGTGGGTGTGTGGGTGTCATTAGAGTGCTTGGACTATAAATATCAACAGTAATTCATGGGGTAGTGGGTGTGTTGGTGTCATTACAATGCTTGGACAGTAAATATCAACAGTCATTCATGGGGTGGTTGGTGTGAGGTGTCATTAGACTGCTTGTAGTGTAAATATCAACAGTCATTTATGGGGTGGTGGGTGTGTGGGTGTCATTACAGTGTTTGGACTGTAAATATCAACAGTCATTCATGAGGTGGGGATTCTGTGGGTGTTATTACATTGCTTGGACTGTAAATATCAAAAGTCATTCATGGGGTGGTGGGTGTGTGAGTGTCATTACATTGCTAGGACTTTAAATATCAAGAGTCATTTATAAGGTGTTGGGTGTGTGGGTATCATTACATTGCTTTGACTGTAAATATCATCAGTCATTAATGGGGTGGTGGGTGTGTGGGTGTCATTACAGTGCTTGGACTGTGAATATCAATAGTCATTCATGGGGTGGTTAGTGTGTAGGTATCATTACAGGTCTTTGACTGTAAATATTAGCAGTCATTCACAGGTTGGTGGGTGTTATTACAGTGCTTGGACTGTAAATAATAATTGTCATTCATGGGTGGTGGGTGTGTGGCTGTCACGACAGTGCTTGGACTGTAAATATCAACAGTCAGTCATAGGGTGGTAGGTGTGTGGGTGTCATTACAGTGCTTGGACTGTAATTATCAATAGTCATTTATAGGATAGGTGGGTGAGTGTGTGTGTGTCATTATAGTGCTTGGTCTGTAAATATCTACAGTCATTCATGGGATTGGTGGGTTTGTGTATAGGTGTCATTACAGTGCTTGACCTGTAAATATCAGCAGTAATTCATGGGGTAGTGGGTCTGTGAGTGTCAATTCAGTGATTGGACTGTAAATATCAACAGTCAGTAATAGGGTTGTGGGTGTGTGGGTGTCATTACACTGCTTGTAGTATAAATATCAACAGTCTTTCATGGGGTGGTGGGTGTGTGGGTTTCATTATAGTGTTTGGACTGTAAATATCAACAGTCATTCATGAGGTCGTGGGTGTTTGGGTGTTATTGCAGTGTTCGGACTGTAAATATCAACAGTCATTCATAGGGTGGTGGTGTGTGGGTGTCATTACAGTGTTTGGACTGTAAATATCAACAGTCATTCTTGGGGTGGTAGGGGTGTGGGTGTGATTACAGTGCTAGGACTGCAAATATCAACAGTTTTTTATAGGGTGGTGGGTGTGTGGGTGTCATTACAGTGTTTGGACTATAAATATCAACAGTAATTCATGGGGTGGTGAGTGTGTAGGTGTCATTACAATGCTTGGACAGTAATTATCAACAGTCATTCATGGGGTGGTTGGTGTGAGGTGTAATTAGACTGTTTGTAGTGTAAATATCAACAGTCATTAATAGGGTGGTTGGTGTGTGGGTGTCATTACAGTGTTTGGATTGTAAATATCAACAGTCATTCATGGGGTGGTGGGTTTGTGGGTGTCATTACATTGCTTGGACTGTAAATATCAAGAGTCATTCATGGGTATTTGGTGTGTGGGTATCATTACATTGCTTTGACTGTAAATATCATCAGTCATTCATGGGATGGTGGGTGTGTGGGTGTCATTACAGTGGTTGGACTGTAAATATCAACAGTCATTAATGGGGTGGTGGGTGTGTGGATGTCATTACAGTGCTTGGACTGTAAATATCAATAGTCATTCATGGGGTGGTTGATGTGTAGGTATCATTACAGGTCTTTGACTGTAAATATCAGCAGTCATTAATGGGGTAGTGGGTGTCATTACAGTGCATGGACTGTAAATAATAACTGTCATTCATGTGGTGGTTGGTGTGTGACTGTCACTATAGTGCTTGGACTGTAAATATTAACAGTCATTCATAGGGTGGTGGGTGTGTGGGTGTCATTACAGTGCTTGGACTGTAATTGTCATTGATTGATTAATTTAGAAATGCCATGAGGCATTTGGCGGTGCAACAGCTATGGTCATATACCGCCCAACACAAATTAGTCATCTACATCATTAATAAAATATTTACACAAACTAAACAGACTTCTCCACCACGAAAGGGATAGGCAGCATGAATAAAAGAACATACAAACTAAAAGGCACATTTATACTAAAAAAAAAAAAAAAAAAAAAAAAAACTGACTATTTCAAGTAAAATATATAAAAGATAAGAAAACGTTGAACTATCTAAAAAGCCATAAATATAATAAAATTCACAACTTTTGGAGGAGGCCAGCCTCCTCCCCGAGCACCTGGGAGAGACTATAAGAACCGTCACCCTTCCGGTACTCGGAGAGGTGCCTACGACGAAGGTCCCCAAGGCTGGGACACTCGACAATAAGATGCCGTACTGCTAAAGGGACAAGACAATCATCACAGTAGGGAGGGTGAGCCCTCTCCATTAAAAAGCCATGAGTCAATAATGTGTGGCCAATGCGGAGACTGACAAGAGCTGTCTCCCACCGGCGGGACAGGCCACTGTAGCTCCATAAACCAAGACGCTGGCGGATGTCGCGGAGCTTGTTAGCCCTGACGGCGTCCCATCTGTCCTGCCAGCAGGAACGAATGGTAGCATCTATGTAGGGTCGAAGGTCCACTGCAGGAACAGGATGACGCCTGGCAGGAGGCCGGGAATTGGAGACCACAGCCTTTGCCAGGGCGTCAGCCCGCTCATTCCCATCAACACCCACATGGGCCGGGACCCAACAAAAAGTGACTTTCCGGCCACGACGACCCAGGAGGACAAGCCACTCAAGAATGGCCAACACCAGGGGATGTGAAGAGTTAAAATTGCACAAGGCCTACAAGGCACTACAGGAATCGCTAAAAATAGTAAACGAAGGCTGAGGGAGAGTAAAAATCACTTGGAGTGCATATAAAATGGCCGAGAGCTCAGCAGTAAAAATGGATATGACAGAAGGGAGCCTGCCTCCACGGCAAAAGTCAGGAAAGACAACTCCAAAGCCAACTCCAGCATCAGACTTTGACCCATCAGTGTACACAGGGAGGGACTCCCTGTGAGTGAAGGCATGTTCTAAAAAGAGGGAACGAGCCACTGGAGGAGGAAGAGATTCCTTCTTGTCTGTAAAGCAGGTGCAGGGGAAAACTTCTGGAAGAAGCCATGGAGCTACCCTGGGGACCCTCACAGGACAAATCTGGTAGTCATCTATGCCCATCTCCTCCATAGCCTTCCTGACCCGGAAGCCAAAGGGCCATGGTGCACGAGAATGTAAAAGGTAGTACTGAGACATGATATCAGATGACACAGCCAATCAAGGTAGGGAGTCAGGAAGTCGATGTAATCGATGCCAACAACGAACCATCAAGGACTGACGACAGAGATCAAGAGGTGGCTCATTAGCGTCCACCAGGAGACTGGGGATTGGGGACGACCTGAAGGCTCCGGTCGCCAGACGTACTCCAGCATGATGAACAGGGTCTAAAACTCTGAGACGGGCATCGGTGGCAGAAGAGTACACCTCACACCCATAGTCGAGTTTTGACCTAATAAGAACATGGTATAGGCGGAGGAGGGTGGCCCGATCAGCCCACCAGGATGTATGGCTCAGGACCCTCAACAGGTTAAGAGCCTTGAGGCAAGAGACCTACGTAAATGTACGTAAGTGGGGAACCCAAGTCAAACGTTTGTCAAAAAGGAGACCCAAAAAGCGAGTCTCCTCGACACATCGTATCCGATGACCATACATGAATAAGTCCGGATCCGGGTGGACGCCTCGGATGCGGCAGAAGTGCATAGCAACTGTCTTGGAAGGAGAAAATCGAAACCCATGAGAACCAGTCCAACGTGACACCTTGTCAAGGGCAAGCTGCATGCGCCGCTCCGCCACTGACATACGGGAAGCAGCAAACCAGACTGCTAGGTCGTCAACGTACATCGAGTTAGCTATACCGTCTGGAAGGGATGAGGCAATGGCATTAATTGCTACTGAAAACAATGTGACACTGAGGGCGCTTCCCTGGGGGAAGCCCTCCTCCTGTGCAACAGATGCTGAGTAGGTTGTACCAACCCTCACAGAAAAACTGCGACCACTGAGAAACTCCTTAAGAAAGCGTGGAAGGCGACCCCGCAGGCCATATAAATGGAGTTGTTGCAGGATGCCATATTGTCATGTAGTGTCATAGGCTTTCTCTAAATTAAAGAATACACAGACAAGGTGTTGATGTCGTGCAAAGGCCTCACATGCAGCAGCTTCCAACCTGACCAGAGCATCTGTAGTGGAACGGTATTTACGAAAGCCAGACTGGGACGGAGACAGAAAACCACCCCGTTCCAAGAAGTATACCAGTCTGACATTCACAATCTTTTCAAATAGTTTACAGAGACAGGAGGTCAAGGCAATTGGTCGATAATTGAGGGCAACACCAGAGTCCTTGCCCGGCTTGAGAAAAGGAAGGAGGGTAGCAACCCTCCACCCAGAAGGGAAGACACCCTCCAGCCAGATTCTGTTATATACAGCTAAAAGAAATGAGATCGCTTCCTCACCCAAGTATCATAACATTGCATATGGGACGTTGTCTGGCCCAGGAGAAGTGTCGCCGCAGAGAGAGAGAGCAGAATACAGGTCTCTCAGGGTGAATATATGGTTATTACTTTCATTCTCGTTCCCTGTGAAATCCAGGACTGTACGCTCCTTGGCTCTTAACTCATGCCTGACAGCCAGAGGTCGAGAGTCATGGCTGGAGACCTTTGCAAAAGCCTCCGCCATGGTATTGGCCACTGTCAAACCATCCATGATCTTAATTCCATTGACCTTAAGTACAGGTGGAGAACTAGGAGAAAACTTCCCCGCCATCTTACGGACTCTCCTGAACACTTGGGTGAGTGGAGTTTTAGTATTAATTGAAGACACATAGGCCTTCCAAGATGCACGTCGGGCCTCTTTTAAAACTCGTCTAGCCCGAGCCCTTGCCCGTCGGAAGTCCTCTAAAAGAGTTGGGTCCCCACGATTGCGACGAAGGCGAGAGAAAGCAGCGCGCTTCTCCCGCACAGCAGTGGTGCAGACTGGTGACCACCAAGGGACAGGACGTTTGGGAAATTAGCCAGAAGTTCTAGGGATAGAGTTGAGAGCAGCAGAGTGGAGCATATCAGTGAAATATGTTACAGCCTCGTCAGAGCTACCGAAATCGGCTACAGAAGAGACCGAAGAAGTTAGCTCTCTAAAATACTGCCAGTCAGCCTTCTCTAATTTCCACCTAGGAAGACGAGACTGTGGTTCGTACCTGTTACCTTCTAAAAGTATAGGGAAATGGTCACTTCCATATAAGTCAGGCAACACTCTCCAAGTAAAATCCAACAGAGCACTGGGTGAGCAAATGGAAATGTCAATGGCGGTAAAAGTCCCAGTAGGGCTATTAAAATGTGTCACATCTCCCGTATTTAAAACCCCTAATCCCTCATCCTCAATAAAAGAAGCCTATAAAACACCCCTGGGGTTGACCGAACTGTCACCCCACAGAGGATTACAACCATTAAAATCACCCAATAAAATAAAGGGAGATGGAAGGTCCCGTACAAGATGGTTGAGATCACCCCTCTCAACTGTAACACTGGGAGGAAGGTATAGACTGCACACAGTGTACGGGCGGTCCATAAATACCTTAACTGCAACAGCCTGGAGCGGAGTGTCAAGCTCCAGGCTCGTGCATGGAATATCTCGGCGAACTAGGATGGCAGAGCCACCATGATGACCCTGCCCTTCAAATGAATTGGAATAAAATGCTGAGTATGCTGGAGGACTGGCAGGAATGTAGTCCCCAAGCATTGTCTCTTGGAGAGAAACACATGCAGGAGAGAAGCTAGAGAGAAGAACGCGCAGTTCCTCCCAAGAAGCACGCAAGCCACGGCAATTCCACTGAAGGACCTTGAACGGTGTTACTTTAGTACTGATTTTTGGGAAGCCTCACGGAGGTACTTCCCACTACCACCTCGACCTGAGGGTTTATTCAAACAATAAGATTTGTCTAATCCTCGGCCACTAGAAGAAGAGCGAACACGAGGAGTAGTACTTGGGGCAGTAATTGGGACCCGTAGACGAGTCCCTGAAGCATCTGATTTGTTAGAAGAAGATGAAGGTATATGAGATGGGATATTCTTTGAAACAATTACATTGGTTCTGTCCTGTACAGCAGTGGTATCACTGACACAGGCAGATACATCAACATCCATAATACAGGTGGTAGAATCACTCCGCTGCTCAAGCGGAAGAGAAAGTGAATCTTTTGAAGTCACAACATCCGTGGCATCCACATTAACTTCACGCCCCTCTGATGATCCCGAAGGAAGCTTGCGAGGAGGAACTTCTGTTGAATCAAGAGATTCATCAGAGCCACGAGAACGCTTCTGGTGAAATTGAGAGGAAACTATGGATGAGTCCACAGAGATGGTTGCCTCACAAGGTGGAACATCCTGTAATTATCAATAGTCATTTATGGGATAGGTGGGTGAGTGTGTGGGTGTCATTATAGTGATTGGTCTGTAAATATCTACATTTATTCATGGGATTGGTGGGTGTGTGTGTAGGTGTCATTACAGTGCTTGGACTATAAATATCAACAGTCATTCAAGGGGTGGTAGGAGTGTGTGTGTCATTACAGTGCTTGAACTGTAAATATCAACAGTCATTAATGGGGTGGTGGGTCTGTAGGTGTCATTACAGTGCTTGGACTGTAAATGTCAACAGTCATTCATAAGGGGTGGGTGTGTGGGTATCATTACAGTGCATGGACTGTATATATCAAAAGTCTTTCATGGGGTGGTACGTGTGTGGGTGCCATTACATTGATTTTACACTAAATATCAACAGTCATTCATTGGGTGGAGGGTGTGTTGGTGTAATTACAGTGCTTGGACTGTAAATATTAACTGTCATTCATTGGGTGGTGGGTGTGTGGGTGTCATTACATTGCTTGGGCTGAAAATATCAACAGTCATTCATGGTGTGGTGGGTGTATGGGTGTCATTACAGTGCTTGGACTGTAAATATCAACTCTCATTAATGGGGGGGTGGGTGTGTGGGTGTCATTACAGTGCATGGACTGTAAATATGGACAGTCATTCATGGGTTGGTTGATATGTGAGCATCATTACAGTTGCTTGGACTGTAAATATCAACAGTCATTCATTGGGTAGTGGGTATGTGGGTGTCATTACAGTGCTTGGACTATAAATATCAACAGTCATTCATAGGGTGGTAGGTGTGTGGGTGGCACTACAGTGCTTGGACTGTAAATATCAACTCTCATTAATGGGGGGGTGGGTGTGTGGGTGTCATTACAGTGATTGGTATGTAAATATCAACAGTCATTTATGGGGTGGTGCATGTGTGGGTGTCATTACACTGCATGGACTGTCAATATCAACAGTCATTCATGGGTTGGTAGGTGTGTAGGTATGATTACAGTGTTTAGACTGTAAATATCAACAGCCATTCATGGGATGGTAGGTGTGTGGGTGACATTACAGTGCTTGGACTCTAAATATCAACAGTCATTAAAGGGGTGGTTAGTGTGTTGGTGTAATTACAGTGCTTGGACTGTAAATATCAACTGTCATTTATTTCGTGGTTGGTGTGTGGGGGTCATTACAGTGCTTGGGCTATAAATATCAACAGTTATTCATTAGATGGTGGGTGAGAGGGTGTCATTACAGTGCATGGACTTTAAATATGGACAGTCAATCTTGGGTTGGTGGGTGTGTGGGCATCATTACAGTACTTGGACTGTAAATATCAACAGTAATTCATTGAGTGGTGGGTGTGTGGCTGTCATTATGGTGCATTGACTGTAAATATCAACAGTCATTCATGGGGTGGTGGGTGTTTGGGGGTCATTTTAGTGCTTGGACTGTAAATATCAACAGTCATTTTATGGAGTGGTGTGTGTGTGTATCATTACAGTGCTTGGATTGTAAATATCAACAGTCATTCAAGAGGTGGTGGGTGTGTGGGTGTCATTACAGTGCTTGGAGTGTAAATATAAACAGTCATTCATGGGGTGGTGTTTGTGTGGCTATCATTACATTGCTTTTACTGTAAATATTATCAGTCATTCATGGGGTGGTGGGTGTTTGGGTGTCACTACGTTGCTTGGACTGTAAATATCAACTTTCATTCATGGGGTGGTGGGTGTGTGGGTGTCATTACAGTAATTGGTCTGTAAATATCAACAGTCATTTATGGGGTGGTGCATGTGTGGGTATTATTACATAGCATGGACTGTAAATATCGACAGTAATTTATGGGTTGGTGGGTGTGTGGGCATTATTACAGTGCTTGGACTGTAAATATCATGAGTCA
The DNA here is from genome assembly GCA_033782935.1 of Petrolisthes cinctipes. Taxonomy (NCBI): domain Eukaryota; kingdom Metazoa; phylum Arthropoda; class Malacostraca; order Decapoda; family Porcellanidae; genus Petrolisthes; species Petrolisthes cinctipes. Next base: position 890,193 of record JAWQEG010000425.1, on the reverse strand, counting down.
TTCATGGGATGGTGGGTGTGTGGGCATCATTACAGTGCTTAGGCTGTAAATATCAACAGTCATTCATGGGGTGGTGTATGTGTGGGTGTCAGTACAGTTCTTGTACTGTAAATATCAACAGTTATTCATGATGTGGTGGGTGTGTGGCTCTCATTACAGGGCTTGGATTCTTAATATAAACAGTCATTAATGGGATGGTAGGTGTGAGGATGTCATTAAAGTGCTTGGACTGTAAATATCAACAGTCATTCATGGGATGGTAGGTGTGTGGGTGTCATTACAGTGATTGGACTGTATATATCAAGAGTCATTCATGGGGTGTTGGGTGTGTGGGTATCATTACATTGCTTTGACTGTAAATATCATCAGTCATTCATGGGTAGGGTGGTGTGTGGGTGTCATTACAATGCTTGGACTGTAAATATCAATAGTCATTTATGGGGTGGTGTTTGTGTGGATGTCATTGCAGTGCTTGGACTGTAAATATCAATAGTAATTCATGTGGTTGTTGGTGTGTAGGTATCATTACAGGTCTTTGACTGTAAATATCAGCAGTCATTCATGGGTTGGTGGGTGTCATTACAGTGCTTAGACTGTAAATAATAACTATCATTCATGGGGTGGTGGGTGTGTATCTGTCACTATAGTGCTTGGACTGTAAATATAAACCGTCATTTATAGGGTGGTGAGTGTGTGGGTGTCATTACAGTGCTTGGACTGTAATTATCAATAGTTATTTATGGGATAGGTAGGTGAGTGTGTGGGTGTCATTATAGTGCTTGGTCTGTAAATATCTACAGTTAATCATGGGATTGGTGGGTGTGTGTGTAGGTGTCATTACAGTGCTTGGACTGTAAATATCAACAGTCATTCATGGGGTGGTAGGTGTGTGGGTGTCATTACAGTGATTGGACTATAAATATCAACAGTCATTCAAGGGGTGGTAGGTGTGTGTGTGTCATTACAGTTCTTGACCTGTAAATATCAACAGTCATTAATGGGTTGGTGGGTCTGTAGGTGTCATTATAGTGCTTGGACTGTAAATGTCAACAGTCATTCATAAGGGGTAGGTGTGTGGGTATCATTACAGTGCTTGGACTGTAAATATCAAAAGTCTTTCATGGGTTGGTAGGTGTGTGGGTGCCATTACATTGTTTGTACGGTAAATATCAACAGTCAATCATGGGGTGGAGGGTGTGTTGGTGAAATTACAATGCTTGGACTGTAAATATTAACTCATTCATGGGGTGGTGGCTGTGTGGGTGTAATTACAATGCTTGGAATGTAAATATCAACTGTCATTCATGAGGTTGTGGGTGTGTGGCTATTACATTGCTTTGACTCTAAATATCAACAGTCATTTATGGGTAGAGAGGTGTGTGGGTGTCATTACAGTGCTTGGACTGTAAATATGGACAGTCATTCGTGGGTTGGTGGGTGTGTGGGCATCATCGCAGTGCTTGGACTGTAAATATCAACAGTCATTCATGGGGTTGTGGGTGTGTATCTGTCATTACAGTGCATGGACTGTAAATATCAACAGTATTCATGGAGTGGTGGGTGTGTGGGAGTCATTACAGGGCTTGGGCTGTAAATATCAACAGTCATTCATAGGGTGGTGGTTGTCATTATAGTGCTTGGTTTGTAAATATCAACAGTAATTCATGGGGTGGTGGTTGTTATTATAGTGCTTAGACTGTAAATATCAACAGTCATTCATGGAATGGTAGGTGTGTTAGTGTCATTACAGTGATTGGACTGTAAATATCAACAGTCATTTATGGGATGGTAGGTGTGATGGTGTCATTACAGTGATTGAACTGTAAATATCAACAGTCATTTATAGGGTTGTGGGTGTGTTGGTGTAATTACAGTGCTTGGACTCAAAATATCAACAGTCATTCATAGGGTGGTGGGTGTGTGGCTGTCATAACGGTGCATGGACTGTAAATATCAACCGTCATTCCTTGGGTGGTGAATGTGAGGGTGTCATTACAATGCTTGGACTATAAATATCAACAGTCATTCATATGGTGGTGGGTGTGTGGGTATCATTACAGTGGTTGGATTGTAAATATCAACAGTCATTTATGGGGTGGTGGGTGTAAGGGTGTCATTACAGTGCTTGGACTGGAAATATCAACAGTCATTCATGGGGTGGTGGGTGTGTGGGTGTCATTACAGTGCTTGAACTGTAAATATCAACAGCTATTCATGGGATGGTGGGTGTGTGCGTGTCATTACCGTGCTTGGACTGTAAATATCAATAGTCATTCATGGGGTGGTGTGTGTGTGAGTGTCATTACAGTGCATGGACTGTATATATCAACAGGTATTCATGACGTGGTGGGTGTGTGAGAGTCATTACAGTTCTTGCACTGTAAATATCAAAAGTCATTCATGGGGTGGTGGTTGTCATTATAGTGCTTGTACTGTAAATATCAACTGTCATTCATGGGTTTGTGGGTGTGTGGGCATCATTACAGTGCTTGGGCTGTAAATATCAACAGTCATTCATGAGGTGAACGGTGTGTGGCTGTCATTACAGTGCTTGGAAGCTAAATATCAACAGTCATTCATGGGTTGGTAGGTGTGTGGGTGTCATTACAGTGCTTGGACTGTAAATATCAACAGTCATTCATGGGATGGTAGGTATGTGGGTGTCATTACAGTGATTGGACTGTAAATATAAACAGTCATTCATGGGGTGGTGGGTGTGTTGGTGTAATTTCACTGCTTGGACTGTAAATATCAACTGTCATTTATTTGGTGGTTGGTGTGTGGGGGTCATTACAGTGCTTGGAATGTAAGTATTTTCAGTCATTCATGGGGTGGTGGGCATGTGGGTATCATTACATTGCTTTTACTATAAATATCATCAGTCATTCATGGGGTGGTTGTTGTGTGGGTGTCATTACATTGCTTTGGACTGTAAATATCAACTGCAATTCATGGAGTGGTGGGTATGTGATTGTCATTACAGTGTTTGGAGTGTAAATATAAACAGTCATTCATGGGGTGGTGGGTGTGTGGGTATCATTACAGTGCTTGGACTCTAAATATCAACAGTCATTCATGAGTTGGTAGGTTTGTGGGTGTCATTACAGCGCTTGAACACTAAATATCAACAGTCGTTCATGGGTTGGTGGGTGTGTGGGTGTCATTACAGTGCTTGTACTGTAATTACCAACAGTCATTAATGGAGTGGTGTGTTTGTGGGTGTCATTAGAGTGCTTGGACTGTAAATATCAACAGTCATTCATAGGGTGGTGGGTGTGTTGCTGTCATTACGGTGCATGGACTGTAAATATCAACAGTCATTCATTGGGTGGTTAGTGTGTGGGTGTCATTACAATGCTTGGACTATAAATATCAACAGTCATTCATATGGTGGTTGGTGGGTGGGTATTGTTACAGTGCTTGGATTGTAAATATCAACAGTCTTTCATGGGTTTGTGGGTGTGTGGGTGTCATTATATTGATTGGACAGTAAATATCAACAGTCATTCATGGGGTGGTGGGTGTGTGGGTGTCATTATAATGCTTGGATTGAATATATCAACAGTCATTCATGAGGTGGTGGGTGTGTGGGTGTCTTTACAGTGCTTGGACTGGAAATATCAACAGTCATTCAAGGGATGGTGGGTGTGTGGGTGTCATTACAGTGCTCGGACTGTAAATATCAACAGTTATTCATGTGGTGGTGGGTGCGTGGGTGTCATTACAGTGTTTGGACTAAAAATATCAATAGTCATTCATGGAGTAGTGGGTGTGTGGGTGTCATCACTGAGCTTGGAATGTAAATATCAACAGTCATTCAAGGGGTGGTGGGTGTCTGGGCGTCATTACATTGTCAGGACTGTAAATATCAACGGTCATTCATGGGGTGGTGGATATGTTGTTGTCATTACAGTGCTTGGACTGGTAATATCAACTGCCATTCATGGGGTGGTGGGTATGTGAGTGTCATTACAGTTCTTGGAGTGTAAATATAAACAGTTATTCATGGGGTGGTGGGTGTGTGGGTATCATTACAGTGCTTGGACTCTAAATATCAACAGTCATTCATGAGTTGGTAGGTTTGTGGGTGTCATTACAGAGCTTGAACACTAAATATTAACTGTCGTTCATGGGTTGGTGGGTGTGTGGGTGTCATTACAGTGCTTGTACTGTAATTACCAACAGTCATTAATGGAGTGGTGGGTTTGTGGGTGCCATTAGAGTGCTTGGACTGTAAATATCAACAGTCATTCATGAGTTTGTGGGTATGTGGCTGTCAATTTTAGTGCTTGGACACTAAATATCAACAGTCGTTCATGGGTTGGTGGGTGTGTGGGTGTCATTACAGTGCTTGGAATGTAAATATCAACAGTAATTCATGGGGAGGTGGTTGTTATTATAGTGCTTGGACTGTAAATATCAACAGTCATTCATGGAATGTTAGGTGTGTTAGTGTCATTACATTGTCAGGACTGTAAATATCAACAGTCATTTATGGGATGATAGGTGTGATGGTGTTATTACAGTGATTGGACTGTAAATATCAACAGTCATTAATGGGGTGGTTGGTTTGTAGGTGCCATTAGAGTGCTTGGACTGGAAATATCAACAGTCATTCCTGGGGTGGTGGGTGTATGGGTGTCATTACAGTGTTTAGACTGTAAATATCAATAGTCATTTATAATGTGGTGCGTGTGTGGGTATCATTACATTGCTTTGACTACAAATATCATCAGTCATTTATGGGGTGCTGGGTGTGTGGGTGTTATTAAAATGCTTGGAGTGTAAATATCAACTGTCATTCATGGGATGGTGGGTATGTGGGTGTCATTACAGTGCTTGGACTGCAAATATCAACAGTCATTCATAGGGTGGTGGGTGTGTAAGTGTCATTACAGTGCTTGGACTATAAATATCAACAGTTATTCATTGGTGGTGGGTGTGTGGGTATCATTACTGTCATTGGACTGTAAATATCAACAGTCATTAATGGGGTAGTGAGTATGTGGGTGTAATTACAGTGCTTGGAATGTAAATATCAACTGTCATTCATGAGGTGGTGGGTGTGTGGCTATTACATTGCTTTGACTCTAAATATCAGCAGTCATTTATGTGTAGATAGGTGTGTGGGTGTCATTACAGTGCTTGGACTGGAAATATCAACAGTCATTCATTGGGTGGTGGGTGTGTGGGTATCATTACAGTGCTTGGACTGTAAATATCAACAGCTATTCATGGGATGGTGGGTGTGTGGGTATCATTACCGTGCTTGGACTGTAAATATCAATAGTCATTCATGGGGTGGTGTGTGTGTGAGCGTCATTACAGTGCATGGACTGTAAATATCAACAGGTATTCATGAGGTGGTGGGTGTGTGGGAGTCATTACAGTGCTTGGACTGTAAATATCAAAAGTCATTCATGGGGTGGTGGTTGTCATTATAGTGCTTGTACTGTAAATATCAACTGTCATTCATGGGTTTGTGGGTGTGTGGGCATCATTAGAGTGCTTGGGCTGTAAATTTCAACAGTCATTTACGGGGTGGTGTGTGTGTTAGTGTCATTACAGTGCTTGGACTGTAAATATCAACAGTCATTCATGAGGTTGACGGTGTGTGGCTGTCATTACAGTGCTTGGACGCTAAATATCAACAGTCATTCATGGGCTGGTAGGTGTGTGGGTGTCATTACAGTGCTTGGACTGTAAATATCAACAGTCATTCATGGGATGGTAGGTATGTGGGTGTCATTACAGTGATTGGACTGTAAATATAAACAGTCGTTCATGGGGTGGTGGGTGTGTTGGTGTAATTACACTGCTTGGACTGTAAATATCAACTGTCATTTATTTGGTGGTTGGTGTGTGGGGGTCATTACAGTGCTTGGAATGTAAATATTATCAGTCATTCATGGGGTGGTGGGCGTGTGGGTATCATTACATTGCTTTTACTGTAAATATCATCAGTCATTCATGGGGTGGTTTTTGTGTGGGTGTCATTACATTGCTTGGACTGTAAATATCAACTGCAATTCATGGAGTGGTGGGTATGTGATTGTCATTACAGTGTTTGGAGTGTAAATATAAACAGTCATTCATGGGGTGGTGGGTGTGTGGGTATCATTACAGTGCTTGGACTCTAAATATCAACAGTCATTCATGAGTTGGTAGGTTTGTGGGTGTCATTACAGCGCTTGAACACTAAATATCAACAGTCGTTTATGGGTTGGTGTGTGTGTTGGTGTCATTACAGTGCTTGTACTGTAATTACCAACAGTCATTAATGGAGTGGTGTGTTTGTTGGTGTCATTAGAGTGCTTGGACTGTAAATATCAACAGTAATTCATAGGGTGGTGGGTGTGTTGCTATCATTACGGTGCATGAACTGTAAATATCAACAGTCATTCATTGGGTGGTTAGTGTGAGGGTGTCATTACAATGCTTGGACTATAAATATCAACAGTCATTCATATGGTGGTTGGTGGGTGGGTATCATTACAGTGCTTTGATTGTAAATATCAACAGTCTTTCATGGGTTTGTGGGTGTGTGGGTGTCATTTTAGTGCTTGGACTGTAAATATCAACAGTCATTTATGGGGTGGTGGGTGTGTGGGTGTCATTATATTGATTGGACAGTAAATATCAACAGTCATTCATGGGGTGGTGGGTGTGTGGGTGTCATTATAATGCTTGGATTGGGATATATCAACAGTCATTCATGAGGTGGTGGGTGTGTGGGTGTCATTACAGTGCTTGGACTGGAAATATCAACAGTCATTCAAGGGATGGTGGGTGTGTGGGTGTCATTACAGTGCTCGGACTGTAAATATCAACAGTTATTCATGGGGTGGTGGGTGCGTGGGTGTCATTACAGTGTTTGGACTAAAAATATCAATAGTCATTCATGGAGTAGTGGGTGTGTGGGTGTCATCACTGTGCTTGGACTGTAAATTTCAACAGTCATTCAAGGGGTGGTGGGTGTCTGGGCATCATTACATTGTCAGGACTGTAAATATCAACAGTCATTAATAGGGTGGTGGATATGTTGTTGTCATTACAGTGCTTGGACTGGTAATATCAACTGCCATTCATGGGGTGGTGGGTATGTGAGTGTCATTACAGTTCTTGGAGTGTAAATATAAACAGTTATTCATGGGGTGGTGGGTGTGTGGGTATCATTACAGTGCTTGGACTCTAAATATCAACAGTCATTCATGAGTTGGTAGGTTTGTGGGTGTCATTACAGCGCTTGAACACTAAATATCAACTGTAGTTCATGGGTTGGTGGGTGTGTGGGTGTCATTACAGTGCTTGGACTGTAATTACCAACAGTCATTAATGGGGTGGTGGGTTTGTGGGTGCCATTATAGTGCTTGGACTGTAAATATCAACAGTCATTCATGAGTTTGTGGGTATGTGGCTGTCAATTTTAGTGCTTGGACACTAAATATCAACAGTCGTTCATGGGTTGGTGGGTGTGTGGGTGTCATTACAGTGCTTGGATTGTAAATATCAAGAGTAATTCATGGGGTGGTGGTTGTTATTATAGTGCTTGGACTGTAAATATCAACAGTCATTCATGGAATGGTAGGTGTGTTAGTGTCATTACAGTGATTGGACTGTAAATATCAACAGTCATTTATGGGATGGTAGGTGTGATGGTGTCATTACAGTGATTGGACTGTAAATATCAACAGTCATTAATGGGGTGGTTGGTTTGTAGGTGCCATTAGAGTGCTTGGACTAGAAATATCAACAGTCATTCCTGGGGTGGTGGGTTTATGGGTGTCATTACAGTGTTTGGACTGTAAATATCAATAGTCATTTATAAAGTGGTGCATGTGTGGGATTCATTACATTGCTTTGACTATAAATATCATCAGTCATTTATGGGGTGCTGGGAGTGTGGGTGTTATTAAAGTGCTTGGACTGTAAATATCAACTGTCATTCATGGGATGGTGGGTATGTGGGTGTCATTACAGTGCTTGGACTGCAAATATCAACAGTCATTCATAGGGTGGTGGGTGTGTAAGTGTTATTACAGTGCTTGGACTATAAATATCAACAGTTATTCATTGGTGGTGTGTGTGTGGGTATCATTACTGTCATTGGACTGTAAATATCAACAGTCATTAATGGGGTAGTGAGTATGTGGGTGTAATTACAGTGCTTGGAATGTAAATATCAACTGTCATTCATGAGGTGGTGGGTGTGTGGGTGTCATTACAGTGCTTGGACTGTAAATATGGACAGTCATTCGTGGGTTGGTTGGTGTGTGGGCATCATCGCAGTGCTTGGACTGTAAATATCAACAGTCATTCATGGAGTTATGGGTGTGTGGCTGTCATTACAGTGCATGGACTGTAAATATCAACAGTATTCATGGGGTGGTGGGTGTGTGGGAGTCATTACAGGGCTTGGTCTGTAAATATCAACAGTAATTAATGGGGTGGTGGTTGTTATTATAGTGCTTGGACTGTAAATATCAACAGTAATTTATGGGATGGTAGGTGTGATGGTGTCATTACAGTGATTGGACTGTAAATATCAACAGTCATTTATAGGGTGGTGGGTGTGTTGGTGTAATTACAGTGCTTGGACTCTAAATATCAACAGTCATTCATAGAGTGGTGGGTGTGTTGCTGTCATTACGGTGCATGGAGTGTAAATATCAACCGTCATTCCTTGGGTGGTGAATGTGAGGGTGTCATTACAATGCTTGGACTTTAAATATCAACAGTCATTCATATGGTGGTGGGTGTGTGGGTATCATTACAGTGTTTGGATTGTAAATATCAACAGTCATTTATGGGGTGGTGGGTGTAAGTGTGTCATTACAGTGCTTGGACTGGAAATATCAACAGTCATTCATGGGATGGTTGGTGTGTGGGTGTCATTACAGTGCTTGGACTGTAAATATCAACAGCTATTCATGGGATGGTGGGTGTGTGGGTGTCATTACAGTGCTTGGAATGTAAATATCAATAGTCATTAATGGGGTGGTGTGTGTATGAGTATCATTACAGTGCATGGACTGTAAATATCAACAGTTATTCATGAGGTGGTGGTTGTCATTATAGTGCTTGTACTGTAAATATCAACTGTCATTCATGGGTTTGTGGGTGTGTGGGCATCATTACAGTGCTTGGGCTGTAAATATCAACAGTCATTTATGGGGTGGTGTGTGTGTTAGTGTCATTACAGTGCTTGGACTGTAAATATCAACAGTCATTCATGAGGTGGACGGTGTGTGGCTGTAATTACAGTGCTTGGACTCTAAATATCAACAGTCATTCATGTGTTGGTAGGTGTGTTGGTGTCATTACATTGATTGGACAGTAAATATCAACAGTCATTCATGGGATGGTAGGTATAAGCGTGTCATTACAGTGATTGGACTGTAAATATAAACAGTCATTCATGGGGTGGTGGGTGTGTTGGTATAATTACACTGCTTGGACTGTAAATATCAACTGTCATTTATTTTTGTGGTTTGTGTGTGGGGGTCATTACAGTGCTTGGAATGTAAATATAAACAGTCATTCATGGGGTGGTTGTTGTGTGGGTGTCATTACATTGCTTGGACTGTAAATATCAACTGCAATTCATGGGGTGGTGGGTGTGTGGGTATCATTACAGTGCTTGGACTCTAAATATCAACAGTCATTCATGAGTTGGTAGGTTTGTGTGTGTCATTACAGCGCTTGAACACTAAATATCAACATTCATTCATGTGTTGGTGGGTGTGTGGGTGTCATTACAGTGCTCGGACTGTAATTACCAACAATCATTAATGGAGTGGTGGGTTTGTGAGTGTCATTAGAGTGCTTGGACTGTAAATATCAACAGTCATTCATAGGGTGGTGGGTGTGTGGCTGTCATTACGGTGCATGGACTGTAAATATCAACAGTCATTCATTGGGTGGTTAGTGTGAGGGTGTCATTACATTGCTTGGACTATAAATATCAACAGTCATTCATATGGTTGTTGGTGCGTGGGTATCATTACAGTGCTTTGATTGTAAATATCAACAGTCTTTCATGGGTTTGTGGGTGTGTGGGTGTCATTTTAGTGCTTGGACTGTAAATATCAACAGTCATTTATGGGGTGGTGGGTGTGTGGGTGTCATTATATTGATTGGACAGTAAATTTCAACGGTCATTCATGAGGTGGTGGGTGTGTGGATGTCATTATAATGCTTGGATTGATTATATCAACAGTCATTCATGAGGTAGTGGGTGTGTGGGTGTCATTACAGTGCTTGGACTGGAAATATCAATAGTCATTCAAGGGATGGTGGGTGTGTGGGTGTCATTACAGTGCTCGGACTGTAAATATCAACAGTTATTCATGGGGTGGTGGGTGCGTGGGTGTCATTAGAGTGTTTGGACTAAACATATCAATAGTCATTCATGGAGTAGTGGGTGTGTGGGTGTCATCACTGTGCTTAGACTGTAAATATCAACAGTCATTCAAGGGGTGGTGGGTGTGTGGGCGTCATTACATTGTCAGGACTGTAAATATCAACAGTCATTCATGGGGTGGTGGGTATGTGGTTGTCATTACAGTGCTTGGACTGGTAATATCAACTGCCATTCATGGGGTGGTGGGTATGTGAGTGTCATTACAGTGCTTGGAGTGTAAATATAAACAGTTATTCATGGGGTGGTGGGTGTGTGGGAATCATTACAGTGCTTTGACTCTAAATATCAACAGTCATTCATGAGTTGGTGGGTATGTGGCTGTCAATTTTAGTGCTTGGACACTAAATATCAACAGTCGTTCATGGGTTGGTGGGTGTGTGGGTGTCATTACAGTGCTTGGACTGTAATTATCAACAGTCATTAATGGGGTGGTGGGTGTCATTACAGTGCATAGACTGTAAATATCGACAGTCATAAATGGGGTGGTGGGTGTGTGGGTATCATTACACTGCTTGGACTCTAAATATCAACAGTCATTTATAGGGTGGTGGGTGTGTGGCTGTCAGTACGGTGCATGGACTGTAAATATCAACAGTCATTCATTGGGTGGTTAGTGTGAAGGTGTCATTACAATGCTTGGACTATAAATATCAACAGTAATTCATATGGTGGTGGGTGCATGGGTATCATTACAGTTCTTGGATTGTAAATATCAACAGTCATTCATAGGGTGGTGGGTGTGTGGGTGTCATTTTATTGCTTGTACTGTAAATATCAACAGTCATTTATGGGGTGGTGGGTGTGTGGGTGTCATTAAATTGATTGGACAGTAAATATCAACTGTCATTAATGGGGTGGTGGGTGTGTGGGTGTCATTATAATGCTTGGATTGAAAATATCAACTGTCATTCATAAGTTGGTGGGTGTGTGGGTGTCTTTACAGTGCTTGGACTGGAATTATCAACAGTCATTTAAGGGATGGTGGTTGTGTGGGTGTCATTACAGTGCTCGGACTGTAAATATCAACAGTCATTCATGGGATGGTGGGTGCGTGGGTGTCATTACAGTGTTTGGACTGAAAAATATCAATAGTCATTCATTAAGTAGTGGGTGTGTGGGTGTCATTACTGTGCTTGGACTGTAAATATCAACAGTCATTAAAGGGGTGGTGGGTGTGTGGGCGTCATTACATTGTCAGGACTGGAAATTTCAAAAGTCATTTATAGGGTGGTGGGTGTGTGAGTGTCATTACAGTGCTTGGACCATGAATATCAACAGTCATTTAAGTGATGGGTGGGTGTGTGGGCGTCATTACAGTGTTTGGACTGTAAATATCAACAGTCATTTATGGGGTGGTGGGTATGTGGTTGTCATTACAATGCTTGGACTGGTAATATCAACAGTCATTCATCGGGTGGTGGGTGTGTTGGTGTCATTAGAGTGCTTGGACTGTCAATATCAATAGTCATTCATGGGGTGGTGGATGTGTGGGTTTCACTACATTGCTTGGTCTGTAAATATTAACAGTCATTCAATGGGTGGTGGGTGTGTAGGTGTCATTACATTGCTTGGATTGTAAATATCAATAGTCATTCATGGGGTAGTGGGTGTGTGGGTGTCATTTTAGTGCTTGGACTGTAAATATCAACAGTCATTTATAGGGTGGTGGGTGTGCGGGTTTTATTATATTGATTGGACAGTAAATATCAACAGTCATTGATTAGGTGGTGGATGTGTGGGTGTCATTACAGTGCTTGGAAAGGAAATATCAACAGACATTTAAGGGGTGGTGCGTGTGTGGGTGTCATTACAGTGCTCGGACAGTAAATATCAACAGTCATTCATGGGGTGGTGGGTGTGTGGGTGTCATTACAGTGTTTGGACTAAAAATATCAATAGTCATATATGGGGTAGTTCGTGTGTGGGTGTCATTACTGTGCTTGGACTGTAAATATCAACAGTCATTCAAGGGGTGGTGGGTGTGTGGGTGTCATTACATTGTCAGGACTGGAAATTTCAAAAGTCATTCATAGTGTGGCGGGTGTGTGAGTGTCATTACAGTGCTTGGACTGTAAATATCAACAGTCATTCAAGGGGTGGGTGGGTGTGTGGGCATCATAACATTGCTTGGTCTGTAAATATTAACAGTCATTTAATGGTTGGTGGGTGTGTAGGTGTCATTACAGCGCTTGGACTTTAAATATCAATAGTCATTTATTGGGTGGTATGTGTGTGGGTGTCATTACAGTGTTCGAACTTGAAATTTCAACAGTCATTCATAGGGTGGTAGGTGTGTAGGTGTCATTTCAGTGGTTGGACTGTAAATATTTACAGTCATTCATGGGGTGGTGAGCGTGTGGGTGTCATTACAGTGCTTAGATTCTAAACATCAACAGTCATTTAAGGTTTGGTGGGTGTGTGGGTGTCATTACAGTGCTTGGACTGTAAATATCAACAGTCATTTATGGGGTGGCGGGTGTGTGTGTTTCATACAGTGCTTGGAGTGTAAATATCAACAGTCATTAATGGGGCTGTGGGTGTGGGTGTCATTACAGTGTTTGGACTGTAAATATTAACAGTCATTTATGAGGTGGTGGGTGTGTGGGTGTCATTACAGTGCTTGCACTGTAATTACCAACAGTCATTAATGGGGTGGTGGGTTTGTGGGTGCCATTAGAGAGCTTGGACTGTAAATATCAACAGTCATTCATGAGTTGATGAGTGTGTGGCTGTCATTTTTATTGCTTGGACACTATATATCAACAGTCGTTCATGGGTTGGTGTGTGTGTGGGTGTTATTACAGTGTTTGGACTGTAATTATCAATAATCATTAATGGGGTAGTGGGTTTGTGGGTGCCATTAGAGTGCTTTGACTGTAAATATCAACAGTCATTTATGGGGTGGTGGGTGCATAGGTGTCATTACAGTGTTTGTACTGTAAATATCAACAGTCATTCATGGGGTGGTGTGTGTCATTACAGTGCATGGACTGTAAATATCGACAGTCATACATGGGGTGGTGGGTGTGTGGGCATCATTACAGTGCTTGGACTGTAAATATCAACAGTCATTCATAGGGTGGTGGGTGTTTGGCTGTCATTACGGTGCATGGACTGTAAATATCAACAGTCCTTTATTAGGTGGTTAGTGTGAGGGGGTCATTACAATGCTTGAACTATAAATATCAACAGTCATTCATATGGTGGTGGGTGCGTGGGTATCATTACAGTGCTTGGATTGTAAATATCAACAGTCATTCATGGGGTGGTGGTTGTGTGGGTGTCATTTTAGTGCTTGGACTGTAAATATCAACAGTCATTTATAGGGTGGTGGGTGTGTGGGTGTCATTTTATTGATTGGACAGTAAATATCAACATTCTTTCATGGGGTGGTCGGTGTGTGGGTGTCATTATAATGCTTGGATTGAAAATATCAACAGTCATTGATTAGGCGGTGGGTGTGTGGGTGTCATTACAGTGCTTGGACTCAAAATATCAACAAACATTTAAGGGGTGGTGGGTGTGTGGGTGTCATTACAGTGCTCGGACAGTAAATATCAACAGTCATTCATGGGGTGGTGGGTGCGTGGGTGTCATTACAGTGCTTGGACTAAAAATATCAATAGTCATATATGGGGTAGTTGGTGTGTGGGTGTCATTACTGTGCTTGGACTGTAAATATCAACAGTCGTTCAAGGGGTGGTGGGTGTGTGGGCATCATTACATTGTCAGGACTGGAAATTTCAAAAGTCATTAATAGGGTGGTGGGTGTGTGAGTGTCATTACAGCGCTTGGACTGTAAATATCAACAGTCATTCATGGGGTGGTGGGTATGTGGTTGTCATTACAGTGCTTGGACTGATAATATCAACAGTCATTCATGGGGTGGTGGGTGTGTTGGTGTCGTTAGAGTGCTTGGACTGTCAATATCAATAGTCATTCATGGGGTGGTGGATGTGTGGGTTTCATTACATTGCCTGGTCTGTAAATATCAACAGTCATTCAATGGGTGGTGGGTGTGTAGGTGTCATTACAGTGCTTGGACTGTAAATATCAACAGTCATTCATGGGGTGGTTGGTGTGTGGGTGTCATTACATTGTTTGGACTGGAAATTTCAACAGTCATTAAAAAGGTGGTAGGTGTGTGGGTGTTATTTCAGTGCTTGGACTGTAAATATCAACAGTCATTCAAGGAGTGGTGGGTGTGTGGGTGTCATTACAGTGCTTGGACTGTAAATATCAACAGTCATTCATGAGGTGGTGGGTGTGATGGTGTCATTAAATTGCTTGGATTGTAAATATCAACAGTCATTCATGGGGTGGTGTGTGTGTGGGTGTCATTACAGTGCTTGGACTGTTAATATCAACAGTCATTCATAGGGTGGTTAGTATGTGGTTGTCATTACAGTGCTTTGACTGGTAATATAAACAGTCATTCATTGGGTGGTGGATGTGTGGGTGTCATTACAGTGCTTGAACTGTAAATATCAATATTCATTCATGGGGTGGTGGGTGTGTGGGTGTCATTACAGTGCTTGGACAGTAAATTTAAACTGCAATTAATGAGGTGGTGGTATGTGGTTGTCATTACAGTGCTTGGACTGGTAATATCAACAGTCATTTATGGGGCGGTGGGTGTGTTGGTGTCATTAGATTGCTTTGACTGTCAATATCAATAGTCATTCATGGGGTGGTGGATGTGTGGGTTTCATTACATTGCTTGCTCTGTAAATATTTACAGTCATTCATGGAGTCACTGGTGTGTGTGTTTCACACAGTTCTTGGAGTGTAAATATCAACGGTCATTAATGGGGTTGTGGGTGTGTGGGTGTCATTACAGTGTTTGGACTGTAAAAATTTACAGTCAATTATGAGGTGGTGGGTGTGTGGGTGTTATTACAGTACTTGGACTGTAAATATCAATAGTCATTCATAGGGTGGTGGGTGTGTGGGTGTCATTACAGTACTTGGACTGTAAATATCAATAGTCATTCATGGGGTGGTGGGTGTGTGGATATCATTACATTGCTTTGACTGTAAATATCATCAGTTATTCATGAAGTGGTTGGTGTGTGGGTCATTACAGTGCTTTGACAGTAAATATCAACTGTCATTCATGGGGTGGTTGGTATATGGGTGTCATTACAATGCTTGGACTTAAATATCAACAGTCATTCATGGGTCGGTGGGTATGTTGGTGTCTTTACAGTGCTTGGACTGTAAATATTAAACAGTCATTCATGGGGTGGTGGGTGTGTGGGTGTCATTACATTGTTCTGACTGTAAATTTCAAGTCATTCATAGGGTGGTGGGTGTGTTGGTGTCATTACAGTGCTTGGACTGTAAATATCAACAGTCATTCATGGGGTGGATTGTGTATTGGTATCATTACAGTGCTTGGATTGTAAATATCAACAGTCATTCATGGGGTGGTGGGTGTGAGGGGGTAATTACAGTGCAAGGACTGTAAATATCAACAGTAATTCATAGGGTGGTGGGTGTCATTACAGTGCTTGGACTGTAAACATCAACAGTCATATATGGGGTATAGGGTGTCTGGTTGTCATTAAAGTGCTTGGACTGTAAATATCTATAGTCATTCATGGGATGGTGGGTGTGTGGGTGTCATTACAGTGCTTGGACTGTAAATATCGACAGTCATACATGGGGTGGTGGGTGTATGGGCATCATTACAGTGTTTGGACTGTAAATATCAACAGTCATTCATAGGGTGGTGGGTGTGTGGCAGTCATTACGGTGCATGGTCTGTAAATATCAACAGTCATTCATTGAGTGGTGGGTGTGAGGGTGTCATTACAATGCTTGGACTATAAATATCAACAGTTATTTATATAGTGGTGGGTGTGTAGGTATCATTACAGTGCTTGGATTGTGAATATCAACAGTCATTTGTTTAGTGGTGGGTATGTGTGTGTTATTTTAGTGCTTGGACTGTAAATATCAACAGTCATTTATGGGGTTGTGAGTGTGTGGGTGTCATTACATTGATAGGACTGTAAATATCAACAGTCATTCATGTGGTGGTGGGTGTATGGGTGTCATTACAATGCTTGGATTATAAATATCAACAGTCATTCATGAGGTGGTGGGTGTGTGGGTGTCATTATATTGATTGGACAGTAAATATCAACAGTCATTAATTGGGTAGTGGGTGTGTGGGTGTCATTATAATGCTAGGATTATAAATATCAACAGTCATTCATGAGGTGGTGGGTGTGTGGGTGTCATTAAAGTGCTTGGACTGGAAATATCAACAGTCATTAATGGGGTGGTGGGTGTGTGGGTGTCATTACAGTGCTCGGATTGCAAATATCAACAGTCATTCATAGGGTGGTTTGTGAGTGGATGTCATTACAGTGTTTGGACTAAAAATATCAATAGTCATTCATGAGGTGGTGGGTGTGTGGGTGTCATTACAGTGCTTGGAGTGTAAATATCAACAGTCATTCAAGGGGTGGTGGGTGTGTGGGGGTCATTACAGTGCTTGGACTGTAAATAGCATTAGTCATTAATGGGGTGGTGGGTATGTGGTTGTCATTACAGTGCTTGGACTGGTAATATCAACAGTCATTCATGGGGTGGTGAATGTGTGGGTGTCATTACAGTGCTTGGACTTTAAATATCAACAGTCATTAATGGGGTTGGTGGGTGTGTGGGTGTCATTACAGTGCTTGAACTGTAAATTTAAACTGTCATTTATGAGGTGGTGGTATGTGGGTGCCATTACAGTGGTTGGACTGTAAATTTCAAGAGTCATTCATGGGGTGGTGGGTGTGTGGGTGTCATTACAGTTCTTAGACTGTAAATATCAACAGTCATTCATAGGGTGGTTTGTGTGAGGGGGTAATTACAGTGCAAGGACTGTAAATATCAACAGTAATTTATAGGGTGGTGGGTGTCATTACAGTGCTTGGACTGTAAACATCAACAGTCATATATGGGGTGGTGAGTGTGTCCATGTCATTACAGTGCTTGGACTGTAAATATCAACAGTCATTTATGGGGTGGTGGGTGTGTGGGTGTCATTTTAGTGCTTGGACTGTAAATATCAAAAGTCATTTATGGGGTGTTGTATGTGTGGGTGTTATTTTATTGATTGGACAGAAAATATAAACATATTCATGGGGTGGTGGGTGTGTGGGTGTCATTATAATGCATGGATTGTAAATATCAACAGTCATTCATGGGGTGGTGGGTATGTGGTTGTCATTGCAGTTCTTGGACTGGTAATATCAACAGTCATTCATGGGGTGGTGGATGTGTGGGTGTCATTACAGTGCTTGGACTGTAAATATCAATTGTCATTCATGGGGTGGTTGGTGTGTGGGTGTCATTACAGTGCTTGGACTGTAAATTTAAACTGTCATTTATGGGGTGGTGATATGTGGGTGTCATTTCAGTGGTTGGACTGTAAATATCACGAGTCATTCATGGTGTGGTGGTTGTGTGGGTGTCATTACAGTGCTTGGACTGTAAATATCAACAGTCATTCATGGGATGGTTTGTGTGAGTGGGTAATTACAGTGCAAGGACTGTAAATATCAAAAGTCATTCATAGGGTTGTGGGTGTCATTACAGTGCTTGGACTGTAAACATCAACAGTCATATATGGGGAGGTGAGTGTGTCCGTGTCATTACAGTGCTTGGACTGTAAATATCAACAGTCATTCATAGGGTGGTGGGTGTGTGGGAGTCATTGTAGTGCTTGGACTGTAAATATCAATAGTCATTCATGGAGTGGTTGGTGTGTGGGTGTCATTACAGCGCTTGGAATGTAAATTGAAACTGTCATTTATGGGGTGGTGGTATGTGGGTGTCATTACAGTGGTTGGACTGTAAATATCAGGAGTCATTCATTGGGTGGTGCATGTGTGGGTGTCATTACAGTGCTTAAACTGCAAATATTAACAGTCATTTATGGGGTGGTTTGTGTGAGGGGGTAATTACAGTGCATGGACTGTAAATATCAACAGTCATTCATAGGGTGTTGGGTGTCATTACAGTGCTTGGACTGTAAACATCAACAGTCATATATGGGGTGGTGATTGTGTCGGTGTCATTACAGTGCTTGGAATGTAAATATCAAAAGTCATTTATGGTGTAGTGGGTGAGTTGGTGTCATAAGAGTGCTTGGACTGTCAATATCAATAATCATTCATGGGGCGGTGGGTGTGTAGGTGTCATTACATTGTTCGGACTGGAAATTTCAACAGTCATTCATAAGGTGGTAGGTGTGTGGGTGTCATTTCAGTGCTTGGACTCTAAATATCAACAGTCATTCAATGGGTGGTGGGTGTGTGGGTGTCATTACAGTGCTTAGACTGTAAATATCAACAGTCATTCATGGGGTGGTTTAAGTGAGGGGGTAATTACAGTGCAAGGACTGTAAATATCAACAGTAATTCATAGGGTGGTGGGTGTCATTACACTGCTTGGACTGTAAACATCAACAGTCATATATGGGGTGGTGAGTGTGTCCGTGTCATTACAGTGCTTGGACTGTAAATATCAACAGTCATTCATGGGGTGGTGGGTGTGTAGGTGTCAGTTTAGTGCTTGGACTGTAAATATCAACAGTCATTTATGGGGTGGTGGGTGTGTAGGTGTCATTATATTGATTGGACAGTAAATATCAACAGTCATTCATGGGGTGGTGGGTGTGTGGGTGTCATTATAATGCATGTATTGTAAATATCAACAGTCATTTATAAGGTAGTGGTTATGTGGTTGTCATTACAGTTCTTGGACTGGTAATATCAACAGTCATTCATGGGGTGGTGGATGTGTGGGTATCATTACAGTGCTTGGACTGTAAATATCAATAGTCATTCATGGGGTGGTTGGTGTGTGGGTGTCATTACAGTGCTTGGACTGTAAATTTAAACTTTCATTTATGGGGTGGTGGTATGTGGGTGTAATTACAGTGGTTGGACTGTAAATATCACGAGTCATTCATGGGGTGGTGGTTGTGTTGGTGTCATTAAAGTGCTTGGACTGTAAATATCAACAGTCATTCATGGGATGGTTTGTGTGAGTGGGTAATTACAGTGCAAGGAATGTAAATATCAAAAGTCATTCATAGGGTGGTGGGTGTCATTACAGTGCTTGGACTGTAAACATCAACAGTCATATATGGGGTGGTGAGTGTGTTCGTGTCATTACATTTCATGGACTGTAAATATCAAAAGTCATTTATGGGGTAGTGGGTGTGTTGGTGTCATTAGAGTGCTTGGACTGTCAATATCAATAGTCATTCATGGGGTGTTGTATGTGTGGGTTTTATTACATTGCTTGGTCTGTAAATATCAACAGTCATTCTTGGGGTGGTGGGTGTGTAGGTGTCATTACAGCGCTTGGACTGTAAATATCAACAGTCATTTATGGGGTGGTGGGTATGTGGTTGTCATTACAGTTCTTGGACTGGTAATATCAACAGTCATTCATGGGGTGGTGGATGTGTGGGTGTCATTACAGTGCTTGGACTGTAAATATCAATTGTCATTCATGGGATGGTTGGTGTGTAGGTGTCATTACAGTGCTTGGACTGTAAATTTAAACTGTCATTTATGGGGTGGTGGTATGTGGGTGTCATTTCAGTGGTTGGACTGAAAATATCACGAGTCATTCATGGGGTGGTGGTTGTGTGGGTGTCATTACAGTGCTTGGACTGTAAATATCAACAGTCATTCATGGGATGGTTTGTGTGAGTGGGTAATTACAGTGCAAGGACTGTAAATATCAAAAGTCATTCATAGGGTGTTAGGTGTCATTACAGTGCTTGGACTGTAAACATCAACAGTCATATATGGGGTGATGAGTGTGTCGGTGTCATTACAGTGCTTGGAATGTAAATATCAAAAGTCATTTATGGTGTAGTGGGAGAGTTGGTGTCATAAGAGTGCTTGGACTGTCAATATTAATAGTCATTCATGGGGTGGTGGGTGTGTAGGTGTCATTACATTGTTCGGACTGTAAATATCAACAGTCATTCATGGGGTGGTTTGAGTGAGGGGGTAATCACAGTGCAAGGACTGTAAATATCAACAGTAATTCATAGGGTGGTGGGTGTCATTACACTGCTTGGACTGTAAACATCAACAGTCATATATGGGGTGGTGAGTGTGTCTGTGTCATTACAGTGCTTGGACTGTAAATATCAACAGTCATTCATGGGGTGGTGGGTGTGTAGGTGTCAGTTTAGTGCTTGGACTGTAAATATCAACAGTCATTTATGGGGTGGTGTGTGTGTGGGTGTCATTATATTGATTGGACAGTAAATATCAACAGTCATTCATGGGGTGGTTGGTGTGTGGGTGTCATTATAATGCATGGATTGTAAATATCAACAGTAATTTATGGGGTGGCGGGTATGTGGTTGTCATTACAGTTCTTGGACTGGTAATATCAACAGTCATTCATAGGGTGGTGAATGTGTGGGTGTCATTACAGTGCTTGGACTGTAAATATCAATAGTCATTCATGGGGTGGTTGGTGTGTGGGTGCCATTACAGTGCTTGGACTGTAATTTTAAACTGTCATTTATGGGGTGGTGGTATTTGGGTGTCATTACAGTGGTTGGACTGTAAATATCAAGAGTCATTCATTGGGAGGTGGGTGTGTGGGTGTCATTACAGTGCTTGGACTGTAAATATCAACAGTCATTCATGGGGTGGTTTGTGTGAGGGAGTAATTACTGTGCAAAGACTGTAAATATCAACAGTCATTCATAGGGTGTTTGGTGTCATTACAGTGCTTGGACTGTAAACATCAACAGTCATATATGGGGTGGTGAGTGTGTCGGTGTCATTACAGTGCTTGGAATGTAAATATCAAAAGTCATTTATGGGGTAGTGGGTATGCTAGTGTCATTAGAGTGCTTGGACTGTCAATATCAATAGTCATTCAAGGAGTGGTTGGTGTGTGGGTGTCATTACATTGTTCGGACTGGAAATTTCAACAGTCATTCATAAGGTGGTAGGTGTGTGGGTGTCATTTCAGTGCTTGGACTCTAAATATCAACAGTCATTCAAGGGGTGGTGGGTGTGTGGGTGTCATTACAGTGTTTGGACTGTAAATATCAACAGTCATTCATGAGGTGGTGGGTGTGATGGTGTCATTACATTGCTTGGATTGTAAATATCAACAGTCATTTATCTGGTGGTGGGTATGTGGTTGACATTACAGTTCTTGGACAGGTAATATCAAAAGTCATTCATGGGGTGGTGGATGTGTGGGAGTCATTACAGTGCTTGGACACTAAATATTAATATTCATTCATGGGGTGGTGGGTGTGTGGGTGTCATTACAGTGCTTGGAATGTAAATTTAAACTGCCATTCATGGGGTGGTGGTATGTGGGTGTCATTACAGTTTTTGGACTGTAAATATCAAGAGTCATTCATAAGGTGGTGGGTGTGTGGGTGTCATTATAATGCTTGGATTGTAAATATCAACAGTCATTCATGAGGTGGTGGGTGTTTGGGTGTCATTACAGTGCTTGGACTGGAAATATAAACAGGTATTCATGGGGTGATGTGTGTGTGGGTGTCATTACAGTGCTCGGACTGTAAATATCAACAGTCATTCATGGATTGTTTGATGCGTGGGTGTCATTACTGTGTTTGGACTAAAAATATCAATAGTCATTCATGGGGTGGTGGGTGTGTGGGTGTCATTACAGTGCTTGGACTCTAAATATCAACAGTCATTCAAGGGGTGATAGGTGTGTGGGCGTCATTACATTGTCCGGACTGGAAATTTCAAAAGTCATTCATAGGGTGGTGGGTGTGTGAGTGTCATTACAGTTCTTGGACTGTAAATATCAACAGCCATTCAAGGGGTGGGTGGGTGTGTGGGGGTCATTAAAGTGTTTGGACTGTAAATATCAACAGTCATTTATGGGGTGGTGGGTATGTGGTTGTCATTACAGTGCTTGGACTGGTAATATCAACAGTCATTCATGGGGTGGTGGATGTGTGGGTGTCATTACAGTGCTTGGACTGTAAATATCAATAGTCATTCATGGGGTGGTTGGTGTGTGGGTGTCATTACAGTGCTTGGACTGTAAATTTAAACTGTTATTTATGGGGTGGTGGTATGTGGGTGTCATTACAGTGGTTGGACTGTAAATATCAAGAGTCATTCATGGGGTGGTGGGTGTGTGGGTGTCATTACAGTACTTGGATTGTAAATATCAACAGTCATTCATGGGGTGGTGGGTGTGTGGGTTTCATTACAGTGGTTGGACTGTAAATATCAAGAGTCATTCATTGGGTGGTGGGTGTGTGGGTGTCATTACAGTGCTTGGACTGTAAATATCAACAGTCATTCATGGGGTGGTTGGTGTGTGGGTTTCATTACAGTGGTTGGACTGTAAACATCAAGAGTCATTCATTGGGTGGTTGGTGTGTGGGTGTCATTACAGTGCTTGGACTGTAAATATCAACAGTCATTCATGGGGTGGTTTGTGTGAGGGGGTAATTACAGTGCATGGACTGTTAATATCAACAGTCATTCATAGGGTGTTGGGTGTCATTACAGTGCTTGGAATGTAAACATCAACAGTCATATATGGGGTGGTAAGTGTGTCGGTGTCATTACAGTTCTTGGACGGTAAATATCAACAGTTATTCAAGGGGTGGGGGGGTGTGTGGGGGTCATTAAAGTGTTTGGACTGTAAATATCAACAGTCATTCAAGGGGTGGTGGGTATGTGGTTGTCATTACAGTGCTTGGACTGGTAAAATCAACAGTCATTCATGGGGTGGTGGATGTGTGGGTGTCATTACAGTGCTTGGACTGTAAATATCAATAGTCATTTATGGGGTGGTGGGTGTGTGAGTGTCATTACAGTGCTTGGAATGTAAATATCAAAAGTCATTTATTGGGTAGTGGGTGCGTTGGTGTCATTAGAGTGCTTGGACTGTATATATCAACAGTCATTTATAGGGTGGTGGGTATGTGGTTGTCATTACAGTTCTTGGAATGGTAATATCAACAGTCATACATGGGGTTGTGGATGTGTGGGTGTCATTACAGTGCTTGGACTGTAAATATCAATATTCATTCATGGGGTGGAGGGTGTGTGGGTGTCATTACAGTGTTTGGACTGTAAATATCAACAGTCATTCATGAGGTGGTGGGTGTGATGGTGTCATTATATTGCTTGGATTGTAAATATCAACAGTCATTCATAGGGTGGTTAGTGTGTGGGTGTCATTACAGTGCTTGGACTGTAAATATCAATAGTCATTCATAGGGTGGTGGGGATGTGGGTGTCATTACAGTTCTTGGACTGGTAATATCAACAGTCATTAATGGGGTGGTGGATGTGTGGGTGTCATTACAGTGCTTGGACTGTAAATTTAAACTGCCATTAATGGGGTGGTGGTATGTGGGTGTCATTACAGTATTTGGACGGTAAATATCAAGAGTCATTCATGGAGTTGTGCGTGTGTTTGTGTAATTTCAGTGCTTGAACTGTAAATATTAACAGTCATTTATGGGGTGGTGCGTGTGAGGGTGTCATTACAGTGCTTAGATTGTAAACATCAACAGTCTTTTAAGGGGTGGTGAGTGTGTCCTTGTCATTACAGTGCTTGGATTGTAAATATCAACAGTCATTCATGAGGTGGTGGGTGTGTGGGTGTCATTATAGTTCTTGGACTGAAAATATCAACAGTCATTCATGGGGTGGTGGGTGTGTGGGTGTCATTACATTGCTCGGACTGTAAATATCAACAGTCAGTCATGGGGTGGTTGGTGCGTAGGTGTCATTACAGTGTTTGGACTAAAAATATAAATAGTCTTTCATGGGTTGGTGGGTGTGTGGGTGTCTTTACAGTGCTTGGACTGTAAATATCAACAGTCATTCAAGGGGTGGTGGGTGTGTAGGTGTCATAACAATGCTTGGACTGGTAATATCAGCAGTTATTAATGGGGTGGTGAATGTGTGGGCATCATTACAGTAGTTGGACTGGTAATATCAGCAGTTATTAATGGGGTGGTGGATGTGTGGGCATCATTACAGTAGTTGGACTGGAAATATCAACAGTCATTCATGGGGTGGTCGGTTCATGGGTGTCATTACAGTGTTTGGACTGTAAATATCAACAGTCATTCATGGGGTGGTGTGTGTCATTACAGTGCAAGGACTGTAAATATCGACAGTCATACATGGGGTGGTGGGTGTGATAGCATCATTACATTGCTTGGACTGTAAATATCAACAGTCATTTGTAGGGTGGGGGGTGTGTGGCTGTCATTACGGTGCATGGACTGTAAATATCAACAGTCATTTATTGGGTTTTGGGTGTGAGGGTGTCATTACAATGCTTGGACTATAAATATCAACAGTCATTCATATAGTGGTGGGTGTGTGGGTATTATTACAGTGCTTGGACTCTAAATATCAACAGTCATTCAAGGGGTGATGGGTGTGTGGGCGTCATTACATTGTCCGGACTGGAAATTTCAAAAGTCATTCATAGGGTGGTGGGTGTGTGAGTGTCATTATAGTTCTTGGACTGTAAATATCAACAGTCATTCCAGGGGTGGGTGGGTGTGTGGGGGTCATTAAAGTGTTTGGACTGTAAATATCAACAGTCATTTATGGGGTGGTGGGTATGTGGTTGTCATTACAGTGCTTGGACTGGTAATATCAACAGTCATTCATGGGGTGGTGGATGTGTGGGTGTCATTACAGTGCTTGGACTGTAAATATAAATAGTCATTCATGGGGTGGTTATTGTGTGGGTGTCATTACAGTGCTTGGACTGTAAATTTAAACTGTCATTTATGGGGTGGTGGTATGTGGGTGTCATTACAGTGGTTGGACTGTAAATATCAAGAGTCATTCATGGGGTGGTGGGTGTGTGGGTGTCATTACAGTACTTGGATTGTAAATATCAACAGTCATTCATGGGGTGGTGGGTGTGTGGGTGTCATTTTAGTGCTTGGACTGTAAATATCAACAGTCATTTAATGGGTGGTGGGTTTGTGGGTGTCATTACAGTGCTTGGACTGAAAATATCAACAGTCATTCATGGGGTGGTGGGTGTGTGGGTGTCATTACAGTGCTCGGACTTGAAATATCAACAGTCAGTCATCGGGTGGTTGGTGCGTAGGTGTCATTACAGTGCTTGGACTGGTAATATCAACAGTCATTCATGGGGTGGTGGATGTGTGGGTGTCATTACAGTGCTTGGACTGTAAATATCAATAATCATTCATGGGGTGGAGGGTGTGTGGGTGTCATTACAGTGTTTGGACTATAAATATCAACAGTCATTCATGGGGTATTGGGTGTGTGGGTGTAATTGTAGTGTTTGGACTGTAAATATCAACAGTCATTCATGGGGTGGTGCATGTGTGGGTGTCATTTCAGTGCTTGAACTGTAAATATTAACAGTCATTCATGGGGTGGTGCATGTGTGGGTGTCATTACAGTGCTTAGACTGTAAACATCAACAGTCTTTTAAGGAGTGGTGAATGTGTCCATGTCATTACAGTGCTTGGACTGTAAATATCAACAGTCATTGATGGGGTGGTGGGTGTGTGGGTGTCATTTTAGTGCTTGGACTGTAAATATCAACATTCATTTAATGGGTGGTGGGTGTCATTATATTGATTGGACAGTAAATAACAACAGTCATTCATGAGGTAGTGGGTGTGTGGGTGTCATTATATTGATTGGACAGTAAATATCAACAGTCATTCATGAGGTGGTGGGTGTGTGGGTGTCATTATAATGCTTGGATTGTAAATATCAACAGTCATTCATGAGGTGGTGGGTGTGTGGGTGTCATTACAGTACTTGGACTGAAAATATCAACAGTCATTCATGGGGTGGTGGGTGTGTGGGTGTCATTACATTGCTCGAACTGTAAATATCAACAGTCAGTCATGGGGTGGTTGGTGCGTAGGTGTCATTACAGTGTTTGGACTAAAAATATCAATAGTCTTTCATGGGGTGGTGGGTGTGTGGGTGTCATTACAGTGCTTGGACTGTAAATATCAACAGTCATTCAAAGGGTGGTGGGTATTTGGGCGTCATTACATTGTCCGGACTGGAAATTTCAAAAGTCATTCATTAGGTGGTGGGTGTGTGAGTGTCATTACAGTGCTTGGACTGTAAATATCAACAGTCATTCAAGGGGTGGGTGGGTGTGTGGGTATCATTACATGGCTTTGACTGTAAATATCATCAGTTATTCATAAAGTGGTTGGTGTGGGGGTGTCATAACAGTGCTTGGACAGTAAATATCAACTGTCATTCCTGGGGTGGTTGGTATATGGGTGTCATTACAATGCTTGGACTTAAATATCAACAGTCATTAATGGGTCGTTGGGTATGTGGGTGTCTTTACAGTGCTTGGACTGTAAATATTAAACAGTCATTCATGGGGTGGTGGGTGTGTGGGTGTCATTACATTGTTCGGACAGGAAATTTCAAGTCATTCATAGAGTGGCGGGTGTGTGGGTGTCATTACAGTGCTTGGACTGTAAATATCAACAGTCACTCATGGGGTAGTGGGTGTGTGGGTGTCATTACAGTGTTTGGACTGTAAACATCAACAGTCATTCATAGGGTGGATTGTGTATTGGTATCATTACAGTGCTTGGATTGTAAATATCAACAGTCATTCATGGGGTGGTGGGTGTGTGGGTGTCATTACAGTGTTTGGACTATAAATATCAACAGCCATTAATGGGGTATTGGGTGTGTGGTTGTCATTACAGTGCTTGGACTGTAAATATCAATTGTCATTCATGGGATGGTAGATGTGTGGGTGTCATTACAGTGCTTGGACTGTAAATATCAATAATCATTCCTGGGGTGGTGGGTGTGTGGGTGTCATTACAGTGCTTGGACTGTAAATTTAAATTGTCATTCATGAGGTGGTGGTATGTGGGTGTCATTACAGTGGTTTGACTGAAAATATAAAGAGTCATTCATGGGGTGGTGGGTGTGTGGGTGTCATTACAGTGCTTGAACTGTAAATGTCAACAGTAATTCATGGGGTGGTGGGTGTGTTTGGTGTCATTACAGTGTTTGGACTGTAAATATCAACAGTCATTCATTGGGTGGTGGAAGTGTTGGTGTCATTACAGTGCTTGGACTGTAAACATCAACAGTCATTCAAGGGGTGGTGGGTGTGTAGGTGTCATAACAATGCTTAGACTGGTAATATCAGCAGTTATTAATAGGGTGGTGGATGTATGGGCGTCATTACAGTAGTTGGACTGGAAATATCAACAGTCATTCATGGGGTGGTGGGTGCGTGGGTGTCATTACAGTGTTTGGACTGTAAATATCAACAGTCATTCATGGGGTGGTATGTGTCATTACAGTGCAAGGACTGTAAATATCGACAGTCATACATGGGGTGGTGGGTGGGATGGCATCATTACAGTGCTTGGACTGTAAATAACAACAGTCATTTATAGGGTGGTCGGTGTGTGGCTGTCATTACGGTGCATGGACTGTAAATATCAACAGTCATTTATTGGGTTTTGGGTGTGAGGGTGTCATTACAATGCTTGGACTATAAATATCAACAGTCATTCATATAGTGGTGGGTGTGTGGGTATTATTACAGTGCTAGGATTGTAAATATCAACAGTCATTCATGGAGTGGTGAGTGTGTGGGTGTCATTTTAGTGCTTGGACTGTAAATATCAACAGTCATTTATGGGGTTGTAAGTGTGTGGGTGTCATTATATTGATTCGACAGTAAATATCAACAGTCATTCATGGGGTGGTGGGTGTATGGGCATCATTACAGTGCTTGGACTGTAAATATCAACAGTTATTCATAGGGTGGTGGGTTTGAGGGTGTCATTACAATGCTTGGACTATAAATATCAACAGTCATTTATATGGTGGTGGGTGTGTGGGTATCATTACAGTGCTTGGATTGTAAATATCAACAGTCATTCATGGGGAGGTGGGTGTGTGCGTGTCATTTTAGTGCTTGGACTGTAAATATCAACAGTCATTTATGGGGTGGTGGGTGTGTGGGTGTCATTAAAATGCTTGGATTGTAAATATCAACAGTCATTCATGAGGTGGTGGGTGTGTGGGTGTCATTAAAATGCTTGGATGGGAAATATCAACAGTCATTCATGGGGTGGTATGTGTGTGGGTGTCATTACAGTGCTCGGACTGTAAATATCAACAGTCATTCATGGGGTGGTTTGTGCGTGGGTGTCATTACAGTGTTTGGACTAAAAATATCAATAGTCATTCATGGGGTGGTGGGTGTGTGGGTGTCATTTCAGTGCTTGAACTGTAAATATTAACAGTCATTAATGGGGTGGTGCTTGTGTGGGTGTCATTACAGTGCTTAGACTGTTAACATCAACAGTCATTTAAGGGGTGGTTAGTGTGTCCATGTCATTACAGTGCTTGGACTGTAAATATCAACAGTCATTCATGGGGTGGTGGGAGTGTGGGTGTCATTTTTGTGCTTGGACTGTAAATATCAACATCATTTATGGGGTGGTGGGTGTGTGGGTGTCATTATATTGATTTGACAGTGAATATCAACAGTCATTCATGGGGTGGTGGGTGTGTGGGTGTCATTATAATGCTTGGACGGTAAATATCAACAGTCATTAATGAGGTGGTGGGTATGTGGTTGTCATTACAGTGTTTGGACTGGTAATATCAACAGTCATTCATGGGGATGGTGGATGTGTGGGTGTCATTACATTGCTTGGACTGTAAATATCAATAGTCATTAATCGGGTGGTTGGTGTGTGGGTGTCATTACAGTGCTTGGACTGTAAATTTAAACTGTCATTTATAGGGTGGTGGTATGTGGGTGTCATTACAGTGGTTGGACTGTAAATATCAAGAGTCATTCATTGGGTGGTGGGTGTGTGGGTGTCATTACAGTGCTTGGACTGTAAATATCAACATTCATTAATGGGGTGGTTTGTGTGAGAAGGTAATTACAATGCATGGACTGTAAATATCAACAGTCATTCATAGGGTGGTGGGTGTCATTACAGTGCTTGGACTGTAAACATCAACAGTCATATATGGGTTGGTGAGTGTGTTTGTGTCATTACAATGCTTGGAATGTAAATATCAAAAGTCATTTATGGGGTAGTGGGTGTGTTGGTGTCATTAGAGTGCTTGAACTGTAAATATCAACAGTCATTTATAGGGTGGTGGGTATGTGGTTGTCATTACAGTTCTTGGACTGGTAATATCAACAGTCATTAATGGGGTGGTGGATGTGTGGGTGTCATTACAGTGCTTGGACTGTAAATATCAATATTCATTCATTAGTTGTGGGTGTGATGGTGTCATTATATTGCTTGGATTGTAAATATCAACAGTCATTCATAGAGATGGTGGATGTGTGGGTGTCATTACAGTGCTTGGACTGTAAATATCAATATTCATTCATGGGGTGGTAGGTGTGTGGGTGTCATTTCAGTGCTTGGACTCTAAATATCAACAGTCATTCAATGAGGTGGTGGGTGTGTGGGTGTCATTAGTGTTTGGACTGTAAATATCAACAGTCATTCATGAGGTGATGGGTGTGATGGTGTCATTATATTGCTTGGATTGTAAATATCAACAGTAATTTATAGGGATGGTGGTATGTGGGTGTCATTACAGTGGTTGGACTGTAAATATCAAGAGTCATTCATTGGGTGGTGGGTGTGTGGGTGTCATTACAGTGCTTGGACTGGAAATATCAACAGTCATTCATGGGGTGGTTGGTGTGTGGGTGTCATTACAGTGCTCGGACTGTAAATATCAACAGTCATTCATGGGGTGGTTGGTACGTAGGTGTCATTACAGTGTTTGAACTAAAAATATCAATAGTCATTCATGGGGTGGTGGGTGTGCGGGTGTCATTACAGTGCTTGGACTGTAAATATCAACAGTCATTCAAGGGGTGGTGGGTTTGTGGGAGTCATTACATTGTCCGGACTGGAAATTTCAAAAGTCATTCATAGGGTGGTGGGTGTGTGAGTGTCATTACAGTGCCTGGACTGTAAATATCAATAGTCATTCAAGGGGTGGGTGGGTGTGTGGGGGTCATTACAGTGTTTGGACTGTAAATATCAACAGTCATTCATGGGGTGGTGGGTATGTAGTTGTCATTACAGTGCTTGGAATGGTAATATCAACAGTCATTCATGGGGTGATGGATGTATAGGTGTCATTACAGTGCTTGGACTGTAAATATCAATAGTCATTCATAGGGTGGTTGGTGTGTGGGTGTCATTACAGTGCTTGGACTGTAAATTTAAACTGTCATTTATGGGGTGGTGGTATGTGGGTGTCATTACAGTGGTTGAACTGTAAATATCAAGAGTCATTCATGGGATGGTGGGTGTGTGGGTATCATTACAGTACTTGGATTGTAAATATTAACAGTCATTCATGGGGTGGTTGGTGTGTGGGTGTCATTTTAGTGCTTGGACTGTAAATATCAACAGTCATTTATGTGGTAGTGGGTGTGTGGGTGTCATTATATTGCTTGGACTGGAAATATCAACAGTCATTCATGGGGTGGTGGGTGTGTGGGTGTCATTACAGTGCTCGGACTGTAAATATCAACAGTCATTCATGGGGTGGTTGGTGCGTAGGTGTCATTACAGTGTTTGGACTAAAAATATCAATAGTCATTCATTGGGTGGTGGGTGTGTGGGTGTCATTACAGTGCTTGGACTGTAAATATCAACAGTCATTCAAGGGGTGGTGGGTGTGTGGGAGTCATTACATTGTCCGGACTGGAAATTTCAAAAGTCATTCATAGGGTGGTGGGTGTGTGAGTGTCATTACAGGTCTTGGACTGTAAATATCAATAGTCATTCAAGGGGTGGGTGGGTGTGTGGGGGTCATTACAGTGTTTGGACTGTAAATATCAACAATCATTCATGGGGTGGTAAGTATGTAGTTGTCATTACAGTGCTTGGATTGGTAATATCAACAGTCATTCATGGGGTGGTGGAAGTATGGGTGTCATTACAGTGCTTGGACTGTAAATATCAATAGTCATTCATAGGGTGGTTGGTGTGTGGGTGTCATTACAGTGCTTGGACTGTAAATTTAAACTGTCATTTATGGGGTGGTGGTATGTGCGTGTCATTACAGTGGTTGAACTGTAATTATCAAGAGTCATTTATGGGATGGTGGGTGTGTGGGTGTCATTACAGTACTTGGATTGTAAATATTAACAGTCATTCATGGGGTGGTGGGTGTGTGGGTGTCATTTTAGTCCTTGGACTGTAAATATCAACAGTCATTTATGGGGTGGTGGGTGTGTGGGTGTCATTATATTGATTGGACAGTAAATATCAACAGTCATTCATGGGGTGGTGGGTGTGTGGGTGTCATTATAATGCTTGGATTGTAAATATCAACAGTTATTCATGAGGTGGTGGGTGTGTGGGTGTCATTACAGTGCTTGGACTGGAAATATCAACAGTCATTTATGGGGTGGTGGGTGTGTGTGTTTCATTACAGTGCTCGGACTGTAAATAACAACAGTCATTCATGGGGTGGTTGGTGCGTGGGTGTCATTACATTGTTTGGACTAAAAATATCAATAGTCATTCATGGGGAGGTAGGTGTGTGGGTGTCATTACAGTGCTTGGACTGTAAATATCAACAGTCATTCAATGGGTGATGGGTGTGTGGGGGTCATTACAGTGTTTGGACTGTAAATATCAACAGTCATTTATGAGGTGGTTTGTGTGATGGTGTCATTAATCCCTTAGGACCGACTTATTATTATTTTTTTTTCATCCCCAGCCGACTTCTATGGGTCAATTTACAACTTTCATTTAGGCAAATTTTGTTTTTACAGGATGAAAGAGCTTGAATTTACACACCAGGAACTGAAAACGGGAGCCTCCTAGTTGTACGCGTTTGCGTATGACAGAGCGTCAAAGTCCGAAAACAAATAAAATAGTATCCCCTGCAATGCATGAAAGAAAACCTCATACGCTCTGCGTACATCTCTAAATATGTAAATAAACACCTAATCAATGCGTCTAAGTGGTTTTTAATGATAATAAACGTATTTCAGTGTAATTTTGTCTGTCTAGACTCTCCTGAAGTATAGTAGACAGCAGAGAGATACGAGAAACATAAGAAAACACCATGTAGTGGAAAGATGGGTTCCTTGATGGTGGGGGTAGGTCTAGGCACCACCCACCAGACACCACTACCACAGTCAAACCTTTTCTCAAGGACGTTAGCTTTCCATCGTTACCAACGGCAGCTCGCTAGCTACTCACTACAGTTTTTTATAGGTACGTCGACATGTCGGTGATTCGGAGCGAATCACTAATTTTTGTATCACCGATATGTCGGTCAATCGGTCCTAAGGGGTTAAATTGCTTGGATTGTAAATATCAACAGTCATTCATGGGGTGGTGGGTGTGTGGGTGTCATTACAGTGCTTGGACTGTAAATATCAACAGTCATTCATAGGGTGGTGGGTATGTGGTTGTCATTACAGTGCTTGGACTGGTAATATAAACAGTCATTCATTGGGTGGTGGATGTGTGGGTGTCATTACAGTGCTTGAACTGTAAATATCAATAGTCATTCATGGGGTGGTGAGTGTGTGGGTAACATTACATGGCTTTGACTGTAAATATCATCAGTTATTCATAAAATGGTTGGTGTGTGGGTGTCATTACAGTGCTTGGACAGTAAATATCAACTGTCATTCCTGGGGTGGTTGGTATATGGGTGTCATTACAATGCTTGGACTTAAATATCAACAGTCATTAATGGGTCGTTGGGTATGTGGGTGTCTTTACAGTGCTTGGACTGTAAATATTAAACAGTCATTCATGGGGTGGTGGGTGTGTGGGTGTCATTACATTGTTCGGAGAGAAAATTTCAAGTCATTCATAGGGTGGTGGGTGTGTGGGTGTCATTACAGTGCTTGGACTGTAAATATCAACAGTCATTCATGGGGTGGTGGTTGTGTGTTTGTCATTAAAGTGTTTGGACTGTAAATATCAACAGTCATTCAAAGGGTGGATTGTGTATTGGTATCATTACAGTGCATGGACTGTAAATATCAACAGTCATTCATGGGATGGTAGATGTGTGGGTGTCATTACAGGGCTTGGACTGTAAATATCAATAGTCATTCATGGGGTGGTGGGTGTGTGGGTGTCATTACAGTGCTTGGACTGTAAATTTAAATTATCATTCATGAGGTGGTGGTTTGTGGGTGTCATTACAGTGGTTGGACTGAAAATATAAAGAGTCATTCATGGGGTGGTGGGTGTGTGGGTGTCATTACAGTGCTTGAACTGTAAATGTCAACAGTCATTCATGGGGTGGTGGGTGTGTTTGGTGTCATTACAGTGCTTGGACTGTAAATATCAACTGTCATTCATAGGGTGGTGGATGTGTTGGTGTCATTACAGTGCTTGGACTGTAAACATCAACAGTCATTCAAAGGGTGGTGGGTGTGTATTTGTCATAACAATGCTTGGACTGGAAATATCAGCAGTTATTAATGGGGTGGTGGATGTGTGGGTGTCATTACAGTAGTTGGACTGGAAATATCAACAGTCATTCATGGGATGGTGGGTGCGTGGGTGTCATTACAGTGTTTGGACTGTAAATATCAACAGTCATTCATGGGGTGGTGTGTGTCATTACAGTGCATGGACTGTAAATATCGACAGTCATACATGTGGTGGTGGGGGTGATGGCATCATTACAGTGCTTGGACTGTAAATATCAACAGTCATTCATAGGGTGGTGGGTGTGTGGCTGTCATTACAGTGCATGGACTGTAAATATCAACAGTCATTTATTGGGTTTTGGGTGTGAGGGTGTCATTACAATGCTTGGACTATAAATATCAACAGTCATTCATATAGTGGTGGGTGTGTGGGTATCATTACAGTGCTTGGATTGTAAATATCAACAGTCATTCATGGAGTGGTAAGTGTGTGGGTGTCATTTTAGTGCTTGGACTGTAAATATCAACAGTCATTTATGGGGTGGTGGGTGTGTGGGTGTCATTATATTGATTGAAAAGTTAATATCAATAGTCATTCATGGGGTGGTGGGTGTGTGGGTGTCATTAAAATGCTTGGATTGTAAATATCAACAGTCATTCATGAGGTGGTGGGTGTGTGGGTGTCATTAAAGTGCTTGGACAGGAAATATCAACAGTCATTCATGGGGTGGTGGGTGTGTGGGTGTCATTACAATGCTCGGACTGTAAATATCAACAGTCATTCATGGGGTGGTTGGTGCGTGGGTGTCATTACAGTGTTTGGACTAAAAATATCAATAGTCATTCATGGGGTGGTGGGTGTGTGGGTGTCATTACAGTGCTTGGACTGTAAATATCAACAGTCATTCAAGGGGTGGTGGGTGTGTGGGCGTCATTACATTGTCCGGACTTGAAAATTTTTAAAAGTCATTCATAGGGTGGTGGGTGTGTGAGTGTCATTACAGTGCTTGGACTGTAAATATCAACAGTCCTTCAAGGGGTGGGTGGATGTGTGGGGGTCATTACAGTGTTTGGACTGTAAATATCAACAGTCATTCATGGGGTGGTGGGTATGTGGTTGTCATTACAGTGCTTGGACTGGTAATATCAACAGTCATTCATGGGGTGGTGGATGTGTGGGTGTCATTACAGTGCTTGGACTGTAAATATCAATAGTCATTCATGGGGTGGTTGGTGTGTGGGTGTCATTACAGTGCTTGAACTGTAAATTTAAACTATCATTTATGGGGTGGTGGTATGTGGGTGTCAATACAGTGGTTGGACTGTAAATATCAAGAGTCATTCATGGGGTGGTGGGTGTGTTAGTGTCATTAGAGTGCTTGGACTGTCAATATCAATAGTTATTCATGGGGTGTTGGATGTGTGGGTTTCATTACATTGCTTGATCTGTAAATATCAACAGTCATTCATGGGGTGGTGGGTGTGTAGGTGTCATTACAGCACATGGACTGTAAATATCAACAGTCATTTATGGGGTGGTTGGTGTGTGGGTGTCATTAAATTGCTTGGATTGTATATATCAGCAGTCATTCATGGGGTGGTGGGTGTGTGGGTGTCATTACAGTGCTTGGACTGTAAATATCAACAGTCATTTATAGGGTTGTGGGTATGTTGTTGACATTACAGTGCTTGGACTTGTAATATCAACAGTCATTCATTGGGTGGATGATGTGTGGGTGTCATTACAGTGCTTGAACTGAAAATATCAATATTCATTCATGGGGTGGTGGGTATGTGGGTGTCTTTACAGTGCTTGGACTGTAAATTTAAACTGCCATTCATGATTTGGTGGTATGTGGGTGTCATTACAGTGGTTGGACTGTAAATATCAAGAGTCATTCATTGGGTGGTGCGTGTGTGGGTGTCATTTCAGTGCTTGAACTGTAAATATTAACAGTCATTCATGGGGTGGTGCTTGTGTGGGTTTCATTACAGTGCTTAGGCTGTTAACATCAACAGTCATTTAAGAGGTGGTGAGTGTGTCTGTGTCATTACAGTGCTTGGACTGTAAATATCAACAATCATTCATGGGGTGGTGGGTGTGTGAGTGTCATTTTAGTGCTTGAACTTTAAATATCAACAGTCATTTATGGGGTGGTGGGTGTGTGGGTGTCATTATATTAATTGGACAGTGAATATCAACAGTCATTCATAGGGTGGTGGGTATGTGGGTGTCATTATAATGCTTGGACTGTAAATATCAACAGTCATTCAAGGGTGGTGGATGTGTGGGCGTCATTACATTGTCCGGACTGGAAATTTCAAAAGTCATTCATAGGGTGGTGGGTGTGTGAGTGTCGTTACAGTGTTTGGACTGTAAATATCAACAGTCATTCCAGGGGTGGGTGGGTGTGTGGGGGTCATTACAGTGTTTGGACTGTAAATATCAACAGTCATTTATGAGGTGGTTTGTGTGATGGTGTCATTAATCCCTTAGGACCGACTTATTATTATTTTTTTTTCATCCCCAGCCGACTTCTATGGGTCAATTTACAACTTTCATTTAGGCAAATTTTGTTTTTACAGGATGAAAGAGCTTGAATTTACACACCAGGAACTGAAAACGGGAGCCTCCTAGTTGTACGCGTTTGCGTATGACAGAGCGTCAAAGTCCGAAAACAAATAAAATAGTATCCCCTGCAATGCATGAAAGAAAACCTCATACGCTCTGCGTACATCTCTAAATATGTAAATAAACACCTAATCAATGCGTCTAAGTGGTTTTTAATGATAATAAACGTATTTCAGTGTAATTTTGTCTGTCTAGACTCTCCTGAAGTATAGTAGACAGCAGAGAGATACGAGAAACATAAGAAAACACCATGTAGTGGAAAGATGGGTTCCTTGATGGTGGGGGTAGGTCTAGGCACCACCCACCAGACACCACTACCACAGTCAAACCTTTTCTCAAGGACGTTAGCTTTCCATCGTTACCAACGGCAGCTCGCTAGCTACTCACTACAGTTTTTTATAGGTACGTCGACATGTCGGTGATTCGGAGCGAATCACTAATTTTTGTATCACCGATATGTCGGTCAATCGGTCCTAAGGGGTTAAATTGCTTGGATTGTAAATATCAACAGTCATTCATGGGGTGGTGGGTGTGTGGGTGTCATTACAGTGCTTGGACTGTAAATATCAACAGTCATTCATAGGGTGGTGGGTATGTGGTTGTCATTACAGTGCTTGGACTGGTAATATAAACAGTCATTCATTGGGTGGTGGATGTGTGGGTGTCATTACAGTGCTTGAACTGTAAATATCAATAGTCATTCATGGGGTGGTGAGTGTGTGGGTAACATTACATGGCTTTGACTGTAAATATCATCAGTTATTCATAAAATGGTTGGTGTGTGGGTGTCATTACAGTGCTTGGACAGTAAATATCAACTGTCATTCCTGGGGTGGTTGGTATATGGGTGTCATTACAATGCTTGGACTTAAATATCAACAGTCATTAATGGGTCGTTGGGTATGTGGGTGTCTTTACAGTGCTTGGACTGTAAATATTAAACAGTCATTCATGGGGTGGTGGGTGTGTGGGTGTCATTACATTGTTCGGAGAGAAAATTTCAAGTCATTCATAGGGTGGTGGGTGTGTGGGTGTCATTACAGTGCTTGGACTGTAAATATCAACAGTCATTCATGGGGTGGTGGTTGTGTATTT
This sequence comes from Petrolisthes cinctipes, assembly GCA_033782935.1. Taxonomy (NCBI): domain Eukaryota; kingdom Metazoa; phylum Arthropoda; class Malacostraca; order Decapoda; family Porcellanidae; genus Petrolisthes; species Petrolisthes cinctipes. The sequence goes on along the minus strand of JAWQEG010000425.1, from coordinate 852,556 downwards.
GTCATTAAAGTGTTTGGACTGTAAATATCAACAGTCATTCAAAGGGTGGATTGTGTATTGGTATCATTACAGTGCATGGACTGTAAATATCAACAGTCATTCATGGGATGGTAGATGTGTGGGTGTCATTACAGGGCTTGGACTGTAAATATCAATAGTCATTCATGGGGTGGTGGGTGTGTGGGTGTCATTACAGTGCTTGGACTGTAAATTTAAATTGTCATTCATGAGGTGGTGGTTTGTGGGTGTCATTACAGTGGTTGGACTGAAAATATAAAGAGTCATTCATGGGGTGGTGGGTGTGTGGGTGTCATTACAGTGCTTGAACTGTAAATGTCAACAGTCATTCATGGGGTGGTGGGTGTGTTTGGTGTCATTACAGTCATTCATAGGGTGGTGGATGTGTTGGTGTCATTACAGTGCTTGGACTGTAAACATCAACAGTCATTCAAAGGGTGGTGGGTGTGTATTTGTCATAACAATGCTTGGACTGGAAATATCAGCAGTTATTAATGGGGTGGTGGATGTGTGGGTGTCATTACAGTAGTTGGACTGGAAATATCAACAGTCATTCATGGGATGGTGGGTGCGTGGGTGTCATTACAGTGTTTGGACTGTAAATATCAACAGTCATTCATGGGGTGGTGTGTGTCATTACAGTGCATGGACTGTAAATATCGACAGTCATACATGTGGTGGTGGGGGTGATGGCATCATTACAGTGCTTGGACTGTAAATATCAACAGTCATTCATAGGGTGGTGGGTGTGTGGCTGTCATTACAGTGCATGGACTGTAAATATCAACAGTCATTTATTGGGTTTTGGGTGTGAGGGTGTCATTACAATGCTTGGACTATAAATATCAACAGTCATTCATATAGTGGTGGGTGTGTGGGTATCATTACAGTGCTTGGATTGTAAATATCAACAGTCATTCATGGAGTGGTAAGTGTGTGGGTGTCATTTTAGTGCTTGGACTGTAAATATCAACAGTCATTTATGGGGTGGTGGGTGTGTGGGTGTCATTATATTGATTGAAAAGTTAATATCAATAGTCATTCATGGGGTGGTGGGTGTGTGGGTGTCATTAAAATGCTTGGATTGTAAATATCAACAGTCATTCATGAGGTGGTGGGTGTGTGGGTGTCATTAAAGTGCTTGGACAGGAAATATCAACAGTCATTCATGGGGTGGTGGGTGTGTGGGTGTCATTACAATGCTCGGACTGTAAATATCAACAGTCATTCATGGGGTGGTTGGTGCGTGGGTGTCATTACAGTGTTTGGACTAAAAATATCAATAGTCATTCATGGGGTGGTGGGTGTGTGGGTGTCATTACAGTGCTTGGACTGTAAATATCAACAGTCATTCAAGGGGTGGTGGGTGTGTGGGCGTCATTACATTGTCCGGACTTGAAAATTTTTAAAAGTCATTCATAGGGTGGTGGGTGTGTGAGTGTCATTACAGTGCTTGGACTGTAAATATCAACAGTCCTTCAAGGGGTGGGTGGATGTGTGGGGGTCATTACAGTGTTTGGACTGTAAATATCAACAGTCATTCATGGGGTGGTGGGTATGTGGTTGTCATTACAGTGCTTGGACTGGTAATATCAACAGTCATTCATGGGGTGGTGGATGTGTGGGTGTCATTACAGTGCTTGGACTGTAAATATCAATAGTCATTCATGGGGTGGTTGGTGTGTGGGTGTCATTACAGTGCTTGAACTGTAAATTTAAACTATCATTTATGGGGTGGTGGTATGTGGGTGTCAATACAGTGGTTGGACTGTAAATATCAAGAGTCATTCATGGGGTGGTGGGTGTGTTAGTGTCATTAGAGTGCTTGGACTGTCAATATCAATAGTTATTCATGGGGTGTTGGATGTGTGGGTTTCATTACATTGCTTGATCTGTAAATATCAACAGTCATTCATGGGGTGGTGGGTGTGTAGGTGTCATTACAGCACATGGACTGTAAATATCAACAGTCATTTATGGGGTGGTTGGTGTGTGGGTGTCATTAAATTGCTTGGATTGTATATATCAGCAGTCATTCATGGGGTGGTGGGTGTGTGGGTGTCATTACAGTGCTTGGACTGTAAATATCAACAGTCATTTATAGGGTTGTGGGTATGTTGTTGACATTACAGTGCTTGGACTTGTAATATCAACAGTCATTCATTGGGTGGATGATGTGTGGGTGTCATTACAGTGCTTGAACTGTAAATATCAATATTCATTCATGGGGTGATGGGTATGTGGGTGTCTTTACAGTGCTTGGACTGTAAATTTAAACTGCCATTCATGATTTGGTGGTATGTGGGTGTCATTACAGTGGTTGGACTGTAAATATCAAGAGTCATTCATTGGGTGGTGCGTGTGTGGGTGTCATTTCAGTGCTTGAACTGTAAATATTAACAGTCATTCATGGGGTGGTGCTTGTGTGGGTTTCATTACAGTGCTTAGGCTGTTAACATCAACAGTCATTTAAGAGGTGGTGAGTGTGTCTGTGTCATTACAGTGCTTGGACTGTAAATATCAACAGTCATTCATGGGGTGGTGGGTGTGTGAGTGTCATTTTAGTGCTTGAACTTTAAATATCAACAGTCATTTATGGGGTGGTGGGTGTGTGGGTGTCATTATATTAATTGGACAGTGAATATCAACAGTCATTCATAGGGTGGTGGGTATGTGGGTGTCATTATAATGCTTGGACTGTAAATATCAACAGTCATTCAAGGGTGGTGGATGTGTGGGCGTCATTACATTGTCCGGACTGGAAATTTCAAAAGTCATTCATAGGGTGGTGGGTGTGTGAGTGTCGTTACAGTGTTTGGACTGTAAATATCAACAGTCATTCCAGGGGTGGGTGGGTGTGTGGGGGTCATTACAGTGTTTGGACTCTAAATATCAACAGTCATTAATGGGGTGGTGGGTATGTTGTTGTCATTACAGTGCTTGGACTGGTAATATCAACAGTCATTCATGGGGATGGTGGATGTGTGGGTGTCATTACAGTACTTGGACTGTAAATATCAATAGTCATTAATAAGGTGGTTGGTGTGTGGGTGTCATTACAGTGCTTGGACTGTAAATATTAATATTCATTCATGGGGTGGTGGGTGTGTGGGTGTCATTTCAGTGCTTGGACTCTAAATATCAACAGTCATTCAAGGGGTGGTGGGTGTGTGGGTGTCTCTTACAGTGCTCGGACTGTAAATATCAGCAGTCATTCATGGGGTGGTTGGTGCGTAGGTGTCATTACAGTGTTTGGACTAAAAATATCAATAGTCATTCATGGGGTGGTGGGTGTGTGGGTGTCATTACAGTGCTTGGACTGTAAATATCAACAGTCATTCAAGGGGTGGTGGGTGTGTGGGCGTCATTACATTGTCCGTACTGGAAATTTCAAAAGTCATTAATAGGGTGGTGGGTGTGTGAGTGTCATTACAGAGCTTGGACTGTAAATATCAACAGTCATTCAAGGGGTGGGTGGGTGTGTGGGGGTCATTACAGTGTTTGGACTGTAAATATCAACAGTCATTCATGGGGTGGTGGGTATGTATTTGTCATTAAAGTGCTGGAATGGTAATATCAACCGTCATTCATTGGGTGGTGGATGTGTGAGTGTCATTACAATGCTTGGACTGTAAATATCAATAGTCATTCATAGGGTGGTTGGTGTGTAGGTGTCATTACAGTGCTTGGACTGTAAATTTAAACTGTCATTTATGGGGTGGTGGTATGTGGGTGTCATTTCAGTGGTTGAACTGTAAATATCAAGAGTCATTCATGGGACGGTGGGTGTGTGGGTGTCATTACAGTGCTTGGATTGTAAATATTAACAGTCATTCATAGGGTGGTGGGTGAGTGGGTGTCATTTTAGTGCTTGGACTGTAAATATCAACAATCATTTATGGGGTGGTGGGTGTGTGGGTGTCATTATATTGATTGGACAGTAAATATCAACAGTCATTCATGGGGTGGTGGGTGTGTGGGTGTCATTATAATGCTTGGATTGTAAATATCAACAGTCATTTATGAGGTGGTGGATGTGTGGGTGTCATTACAGTGCTTAGACTGTAAACATCAACAGTCATTTAAGGGGTGGTGAGTGTGTCCATGTCATTACAGTGCTTGGACTCTAAATATCAACAGTCATTCATGGGGTGGTGGGTGTGTGGGTGTCATTTTAGTGTTTGGACTGTATATATTAACAGGCATTTATGGGGTGGGTGGGGTCGTTATATTGATTGGACAGTTAATATCAACAGTTATTCATGAGGTGGTGGGTTTGTGGGTGTCATTATAATGCTTGGATTGTAAATATCAACAGTCATTCATGAGGTGGTGGGTGCGTGGGTGTCATTACAGTGCTTGGACTGGAAATATCAACAGTCATTCATGGGGTGTTGGGTGTGTGGGTGTCATTACAGTGCTCGGACTATAAATATCAACAGTCATTCATGGGGTGGTTGGTGCGTGGGTGTCATTACAGTGTTTGGACTCAAAATATCAATAGTCATTCATGGGGTGGTGGGTGTGTGGGTGTCATTACAGTGCTTGGACTGTAAATATCAACAGTCATTCAAGTGGTGGTGGGTGTGTGGGTGTCATTACATTGTCCGGACTAGAAATTTTAAAAGTCATTCATAGGGTGGTGGGTGTGTGAGTGTCATTACAGTGCTTGGACTGTAAATATCAACAGTCATTCATGGGTTGGTTGGTGCGTAGGTGTCATTACAATGTTTGGACTAAAAATATCAATAGTCATTCATGGGGTGGTGGGTGTGTGGGTGTCATTACAGTGCTTGGAATGGTAATATCAACAGTCATTCATGGGATGGTGGATGTATGGGTGTCATTACAGTGCTTGGACTGTAAATATCAATAGTCATTCATAGGGTGGTTGGTGTGTGGGTGTCATTACAGTGCTTGGACTGTAAATTTAAACTGTCATTTATGGGGTGGTGGTATGTGGGTGTCATTACAGTGGTTGAACTGTAAATATCAAGAGTCATTCATGGGATGGTGGGTGTGTGGGTGTCATTACAGTACTTGGATTGTAAATATTAACAGTCATTCATGGGGTGGTGGGTGTGTGGGTGTCATTTTAGTCCTTGGACTGTAAATATCAACAGTCATTTATGGGGTGGTGGGTGTGTGGGTGTCATTATATTGATTGGACAGTAAATATCAACAGTCATTCATTGGGTGGTGGGTGTGTGGGTGTCATTATAATGATTGGATTGTAAATATCAACAGTTATTCATGAGGTGGTGGGTGTGTGGGTTTCATTACAGTGCTTGGACTGGAAATATCAACAGTCATTCATGGGGTGGTGGGTGTGTGTGTTTCATTACAGTGCTCGGACTGTAAATATCAACAGTCATTTATGAGGTGGTTTGTGTGATGGTGTCATTAACCCCTTAAGACCGACTTATTATTTTTTTTTTTTCATCCCCAGCCGACTTCTAGGGGTCAATTTACAACTTTAATTTAGGCAAATTTTGTTTTTACAGAATGAAAGAGCTTGAATTTACACACCAGGAACTGAAAACGGGAGCCTCCTAGGTGTACGCGTTTGCGTATGACAGAGCGTCAAAGTCCGAAAACAAATAAAATAGTATCCCCTGCAATGCATGAAAGAAAACCTCAAACGCTCTGCGTACATCTCTAAATATGTAAATAAACACCTAATCAATGCGTCTAAGTGGTTTTTAATGATAATAAACGTATTTCAGTGTAATTTTGTCTGTCTAGACTCTCCTGGAGTATAGTAGACAGCAGAGAGATACGAGAAACATAAGAAAACACCATGTAGTGGAAAGGTGGGTTCCTTGTTGGTGGGGGTAGGTCTAGGCACCACCCACCAGACACCACTACCACAGTCAAACCTTTTCTCAAGTACTTTAGCTTTCCATCGTTACAAACGCCAGCTCGCTAGCTACTCGCTACAGTTTTTTATAGGTACGTCGACATGTCGATGATTCGGAGCGAATCATTAATTTTTGTATCACCGATATGTCGGTCAATCGGTCCTAAGGGGTTAAATTGCTTGGATTGTAAATATCAACAGTCATTCATGGGGTGGTGGGTGTGTGGGTGTCATTACAGTGCTTGGACTGTAAATATCAACAGTCATTCATAGGGTGGTGGGTATGTGGTTGTCATTACAGTGCTTGGACTGGTAATATAAACAGTCATTCATTGGGTGGTGGATGTGTGGGTGTCATTACAGTGCTTGAACTGTAAATATCAAAAGTCATTCATGGGGTGGTGAGTGTGTGGGTAACATTACATGGCTTTGACTGTAAATATCATCAGTTATTCATAAAGTGGTTGGTGTGTGGGTGTCATTATAGTGCTTGGACAGTAAATATCAACTGTCATTCCTGGGGTGGTTGGTATATGGGTGTCATTACAATGCTTGGACTTAAATATCAACAGTCATTAATGGGTCGTTGGGTATGTGGGTGTCTTTACAGTGCTTGGACTGTAAATATTAAACAGTCATTCATGGGGTGGTGGGTGTGTGGGTGTCATTACATTGTTCGGACAGAAAATTTCAAGTCATTCATAGGGTGGTGGGTGTGTGGGTGTCATTACAGTGCTTGGACTGTAAATATCAACAGTCATTCATGGGGTGGTGGGTGTGTGGGTGTCATTAAAGTGTTTGGACTGTAAATATCAACAGTCATTCATAGGGTGGATTGTGTATTGGTATCATTACAGTGCATGGATTGTAAATATCAACAGTCATTCATGGGGTGGTGGGTGTGTGGGTGTCATTACAGTGTTTGGACTATAAATATCAACAGTCATTCATGGGGTATTGGGTGTGTGGTTGTCATTACAGTGCTTGGACTGTAAATATCAACAGTCATTCATGGGATGGTAGATGTGTGGGTGTCATTATAGGGTTTGGACTGTAAATATCAATAGTCATTCATGGGGTGGTGGGTGTGTGGGTGTCATTACAGTGCTTGGACTGTAAATTTAAATTGTCATTCATTAGGTGGTGGTATGTGGGTGTCATTACAGTGGTTGGACTGAAAATATAAAGGTTCATTCATGGGGTGGTGGGTGTGTGGGTGTCATTACAGTGCTTGAACTGTAAATGTCAACAGTCATTCATGGGGTGGTGGGTGTGTTTGGTGTCATTACAGTGCTTGGACTGTAAATATCAACAGTCATTCATGGGTTGGTGGATGTGTTGGTGTCATTACAGTGCTTGGACTGTAAATTTAAATTGTCATTTATTAGGTGGTGGTATGTGGGTGTCATTACAGTGGTTGGACTGAAAATATCAACAGTCATTTATTGGGTTTTGGGTGTGAGGGTGTCATTACAATGCTTGGACTATAAATATCAACAGTCATTCATATAGTGGTGGGTGTGTGGGTATCATTACAGTGCTTGGATTGTAAATATCAACAGTCATTCATGGAGTGGTAAGTGTGTGGGTGTCATTTTAGTGCTTGGACTGTAAATATCAACAGTCATTTATGGGGTTGTAAGTTTTTGGGTGTCATTATATTGATTGGACAGTAAATATCAACAGTCATTCATGGGGTGGTGGGTGTATGGGCATCATTACAGTGCTTGGACTGTAAATATCAACAGTCATTCATAGGGTGGTGGGTGTGTGGGTATCATTACAGTGCTTGGATTGTAATTATCAACAGTCATTCATGGGGAGGTGGGTGTGTCCGTGTCATTTTAGTGCTTGGACTGTAAATATCAACAGTCATTTATGGGGTGGTGGGTGTGTGGGTGTCATTATATTGATTGAAAAGTTAATATCAATAGTCATTCATGGGGTGGTGGGTGTGTGGGTGTCATTAAAATGCTTGGACGGGAAATATCAACAGTCATTCATGGGGTGGTGGGTGTGTGGGTGTCATTACAATGCTCGGACTGTAAATATCAACAGTCATTCATGGGGTGGTTGGTGCGTGGGTGTCATTACAGTGTTTGGACTAAAAATATCAATAGTCATTCATGGGGTGGTGGGTGTGTGGGTGTCATTACAGTGCTTGGACTGTAAATATCAATATTTATTCATGGGGTTGTGGGTGTGTGGGTGTCATTACAGTGCTTGGACTGTAAATTTAAACTGCCATTCATGATTTGGTGGTATGTGGGTGTCATTACAGTGATTGGACTGTAAATTTCAAGAGTCATTCATTGGGTGGTGCGTGTGTGGGTGTCATTTCAGTGCTTGAACTGTAAATATTAAGAGTCATTCATAGGGTGGTGCTTGTGTGGGTTTCATTACAGTGCTTAGACTGTTAACATCAACAGTCATTTAAGGGGTGGTGAGTGTGTCCATGTCATTACAGTGCTTGGACTTTAAATATCAACAGTCATTCATGGGGTGGTGGGTGTGTGTGTTTCATTACAGTGCTCGGACTGTAAATATCAACAGTTATTTATGAGGTGGTTTGTGTGATGGTGTCATTAACCCCTTAGGACCGACTTATTATTATTTTTTTTTTCATCCCCAGCCGACTTCTAGGGGTCAATTTACAACTTGTATTTAGGCAAATTTTGTTTTTACAGGATGAAAGAGCTTGAATTTACACACCAGGAACTGAAAACTGTAGCCTCCTAGGTGTACGCGTTTGCGTATGACAGAGCGTCAAATTCCGAAAACAAATAAAATAGTATCCCCTGCAATGCATGAAAGAAAATCTCATACGCTCTGCGTACATCTCTAAATATGTAAATAAACACCTAATCAATGCGTCTAAGTGGTTTTTAATGATAATAAACGTATTTCAGTGTAATTTTGTCTGTCTAGACTCTCCTGGAGTATAGTAGACAGCAGAGAGATACGAGAAACATAAGAAAACACCATGTAGTGGAAAGGTAGGTTCCTTGTTGGTGGGGGTAGGTCTAGGCACCACCCACCAGACACCACTACCACAGTCAAACCTTTTCTCAAGGACGTTAGCTTTCCATCGTTACAAACGCCAGCTCGCTAGCTACTCGCTACAGTTTTTTATAGGTACGTCGACATGTCGATGATTTGGAGCGAATCATTAATTTTTGTATCACCGATATGTCGGTCAATCGGTCCTAAGGGGTTAAATTGCTTGGATTGTAAATATCAACAGTCATTCATGGGGTGGTGGGTGTGTGGGTGTCATTACAGTGCTTGGACTGTAAATATCAACAGTCATTCATAGGGTGGTGGGTATGTGGTTGTCATTACAGTGCTTGGACTGGTAATATAAACAGTCATTCATTGGGTGGTGGATGTGTGGGTGTCATTACAGTGCTTGAACTGTAAATATCAATAGTCATTCATGGGGTGGTGAGTGTGTGGGTAACATTACATGGCTTTGACTGTAAATATCATCAGTTATTCATAAAGTGGTTGGTGTGTGGGTGTCATTACAGTGCTTGGACAGTAAATATCAACTGTCATTCCTGGGGTGGTTGGTATATGGGTGTCATTACAATGCTTGGACTTAAATATCAACAGTCATTAATGGGTCGTTGGGTATGTGGGTGTCTTTACAGTGCTTGGACTGTAAATATTAAACAGTCATTTATGGGGTGGTGGGTGTGTGGGTGTCATTACATTGTTCGGACAGAAAATTTCAAGTCATTCATAGGGTGGTGGGTGTGTGGGTGTCATTACAGTGCTTGGACTGTAAATATCAACAGTCATTCATGGGGTGGTGGGTGTGTGGGTGTCATTAAAGTGTTTGGACTGTAAATATCAACAGACATTCATAGGGTGGATTGTGTATTGGTATCATTACAGTGCATGGATTGTAAATATCAACAGTCATTCATGGGGTGGTGGGTGTGTGGGTGTCATTACAGTGTTTGGACTATAAATATCAACAGTCATTCATGGGGTATTGGGTGTGTGGTTGTCATTACAGTGCTTGGACTGTAAATATCAACAGTCATTTATGGGATGGTAGATGTGTGGGTGTCATTACAGGGCTTGGACTGTAAATATCAATAGTCATTCATGGGGTGGTGGGTGTGTGGGTGTCATTACAGTGCTTGGACTGTAAATTTAAATTGTCATTCATTAGGTGGTGGTATGTGGGTGTCATTACAGTGGTTGGACTGAAAATATAAAGAGTCATTCATGGGGTGGTGGGTGTGTGGGTGTCATTACAGTGCTTGAACTGTAAATGTCAATAGTCATTCATGGGGTGGTGGGTGTGTTTGGTGTCATTACAGTGCTTGGACTGTAAATATCAACAGTCATTCATGGGGTGGTGGATGTGTTGGTGTCATTACAGTGCTTGGACTGTAAATTTAAATTGTCATTCATTAGGTGGTGGTATGTGGGTGTCATTACAGTGGTTGGACTGAAAATATAAAGTCATTCATGGGGTGGTGGGTGTGTGGGTGTCATTAAAGTGCTTGAACTGTAAATGTCAACAGTCATTCATGGGGTGGTGGTTGTGTTTGGTGTCATTACAGTGCTTGGACTGTAAATATCAACAGTCATTCATGGGGTGGTGGATGTGTTGGTGTCATTACAGTGCTTGGACTGTAAACATCAACAGTCATTCAAAGGGTGGTGGGTGTGTATTTGTCATAACAATGCTTGGACTGGAAATATCAGCAGTTATTAATGGGGTGGTGGATGTGTGGGTGTCATTACATTAGTTGGACTGGAAATATCAACAGTCATTCATGGGATGGTGGGTGCTTAGGTGTCATTACAGTGTTTGGACTGTAAATATCAACAGTCATTCATGGGGTGGTGTGTGTCATTACAGTGCATGGACTGTAAATATTGACAGTCATACATGTGGTGGTGGGTGTGATGGCATCATTACAGTGCTTGGACTGTAAATATAAACAGTCATTCATAGGGTGGTGGGTGTGTGGCGGTCATTACTGTGCATGGACTGTAAATATCAACAGTCATTTATTGGGTTTTGGGTGTAAGGGTGTCATTACAATGCTTGGACTATAAATATCAACAGTCATTCATATAGTGGTGGGTGTGTGGGTATCATTACAGTGCTTGGATTGTAAATATCAACAGTCATTCATGGAGTGGTAAGTGTGTGGGTGTCATTTTAGTGCTTGGACTGTAAATATCAACAGTCATTTATGGGGTTGTAAGTGTGTGGGTGTCATTATATTGATTGGACAGTAAATATCAACAGTCATTCATGAGGTGGTGGGTGTATGGGCATCATTACAGTGCTTGGACTGTAAATATCAACAGTCATTCATAGGGTGGTGGGTGTGTGGGTATCATTACAGTGCTTGGATTGTAAATATCAACAGTCATTCATGGGGAGGTGGGTGTGTGCGTGTCATTTTAGTGCTTGGACTGTAAATATCAACAGTCATTTATGGGGTGGTGGGTGTGTGGGTGTCATTATATTGATTGAAAAGTTATTATCAATAGTCATTCATGGGGTGGTGGGTGTGTGGGTGTCATTACAGTGCTTGGACTGTAAATTTAAACTGCCATTCATGATTTGGTGGTATATGGGTGTCATTACAGTGGTTGGACTGTAAATATCAAGAGTCATTCATTGGGTGGTGCGTGTGTGGGTGACATTTCAGTGCTTGAACTGTAAATATTAAGAGTCATTCATGGGGTGGTGCTTGTGTGTGTTTCATTACAGTGCTTAGACTGTTAACATCAACAGTCATTTAAGAGGTGGTGAGTGTGTCCGTGTCATTACAGTGCTTGGACTGTAAATATCAACAGTCATTCATGGGGTGGTGGGTGTGTGGGTGTCATTTTAGTGCTTGGAATTTAAATATCAACAGTCATTTATGGGATGGTGGGTGTGTGGGTGTCATTATATTAATTGGACAGTGAATATCAACAGTCATTCATAGGGTGGTTGGTGGGTGGGTGTCATTATAATGCTTGGACTGTAAATATCAACAGTCATTCAAGGGTGGTGGGTGTATGGGCGTCATTACATTCTCCGGACTGGAAATTTCAAAAGTCATTCATAGGGTGGTGGGTGTGTGAGTGTCGTTACAGTGTTTGGACTGTAATTATCAACAGTCATTCCAGGGGTGGGTGGGTGTGTGGGGGTCATTACAGTGTTTGGACTCTAAATATCAACAGTCATTAATGGGGTGGTGGGTATGTTGTTGTCATTACAGTGCTTGGACTGGCAATATCAACAGTCATTCATGGGGATGGTGGATGTGTGGGTGTCATTACAGTGCTTGGACTGTAAATATCAATAGTCATTAATAAGGTGGTTGGTGTGTGGGTGTCATTACAGTGCTTGGACTGTAAATATCAATATTCATTCATGGGGTGGTGGGTGTGTGGGTGTCATTTCAGTGATTGGACTCTAAATATCAACAGTCATTCATGGGGTGGTGGGTATGTATTTGTCATTACAGTGCTGGAATGGTAATATCAACAGTCATTCATTGGGTGGTGGATGTGTGGGTGTCATTACAGTGCTTGAACTGTAAATATCAATAGTCATTCATAGGGTGGTTGGTGTGTAGGTGTCATTACAGTGCTTGGACTGTAAATTTAAACTGTCATTTATGGGGTGGTGGTATGTGGGTGTCATTTCAGTGGTTGAACTGTAAATATCAAGAGTCATTCATGGGACGGTGGGTGTGTGGGTGTCATTACAGTACTTGGATTATAAATATTAACAGTCATTCATGGGGTGGTGGGTGAGTGGGTGTCTTTTTAGTGCTTGGACTGTAAATATCAACAGTCATTTATGGGGTGGTGGGTGTGTGGGTGTCATTATATTGATTGTACAGTAAATATCAACAGTCATTCATGGGGTGGTGGGTGTGTGGGTGTCATTATAATGCTTGGATTGTAAATATCAACAGTCATTTATGAGGTGGTGGATGTGTGGGTGTCATTACAGTGCTTAGACTGTAAACATCAACAGTCATTTAAGGGGTGGTGAGTGTGTCCGTGTCATTACAGTGCTTGGACTCTAAATATCAACAGTCATTCATGGGGTGGTGGGTGTGTGGGTGTCATTTTAGTGCTTGGACTGTATATATTAACAGGCATTTATGGGGTGGGTTGGGTCGTTATATTGATTGGACAGTTAATATCAACAGTTATTCATGAGGTGGTGGGTGTGTGGGTGTCATTATAATGCTTGGATTGTAAATATCAACAGTCATTCATGAGGTGGTGGGTGTGTGGGTGTCATTACAGTGCTTGGACTGGAAATATCAACAGTCATTCATGGGGTGTTTTGTGTGTGGGTGTCATTACAGTGCTCGGACTGTAAATATCAACAGTCATTCATGGGGTGGTTGGTGCGTGGGTGTCATTACAGTGTTTGGACTAAAAATATAAATAGTCATTCATGGGGTGGTGGGTGTGTGGGTGTCATTACAGTGCTTGGACTGTAAATATCAACAGTCATTCAAAGGGTGGTGGGTGTGTGGGCGTCATTACATTGTCCGGACTTGAAATTTCAAAAGTCATTCATAGGGTGGTGGGTGTGTGAGTGTCATTACAGTGCTTGGACAGTAAATATCAACAATCATTTAATTAAGGGGTGGGTGGGTGTGTGGGGGTCATTACAGTGTTTAGACTGTAATCATCAACAGTCATTTTTGGGGTGGTGGGTATGTAGTTGTCATTACAGTGCTTGAAATGGTAATATCAACAGTCATTTATTGGGTGGTGGATGTGTGAGTGTCATTACAGTGCTTGGACTGTAAACATCAATAGTCATTCATGGGGTGGTTGGTGTGTGGGTGTCATTACAGTGCTTGGACTGTAAATTTAAACTGTCATTTATGGGGAGGTGGTATGTGGGTGTCATTACAGTGGTTAAACTGTAAATATCAAGAGTCATTCATGGGATGGTGGGTGTGTGGGTGTCATTACAGTACTTGGATTGTAAATATTAACAGTCATTCATGGGGTGGTGGGTGTGTGGGTGTCATTTTAGTGCTTGGACTGTAAATATCAACAGTCATTTATGGGGTGGTGGGTGTGTGGGTGTTATTATATTGATTGGACAGTAAATATCAACAGTTATTCATGGGGTGGTGGGTGTGTGGGTGTCATTATAATGCTTGGATTCTAAATATCAACAGTCATTTATGAGGTGGTGGGTGTGTGGGTGTCATTACAGTGCTTGGACTGGAAATATCAACAGTCATTTATGGGGTGGTAGGTGTGTGGGTGTCATTACAGTGCTCGGACTGTAAATATCAACAGTCATTCATGGGGTGGTTGGTACGTGGGTGTCATTACAGTGTTTGGACTAAAAATATCAATAGTCATTCATGGGGTGGTGGGTGTGTGGGTGTCATTACAGTGCTTGGACTGTAAGTATCAACAGTCATTCAAAGGGTGGTGGGTGTGTGGGTGTCATTACATTGTTTGGACTGTAAATATCAACAGTCATTCATGAGGTGGTTTTTGTGATGTTGTCAGTCAATTGCTTTGATTGTAAATATCAACAGTCATTCATTGGGTGGTGGGTGTGTGGGTGTCATTACAGTGCTTGGACTGTAAATATTAACAGTCATTCATAGGGTGGTGGGTACGTGGTTGACATTACAGTGCTTGGACTGGTAATATAAACAGTCATTCATTGAATGGTGGATGAGTGGGTGTTATTACAGTGCTACAACTGTAAATATCAATAGTCATTTATGGGGTGGTGAGTGTGTGGGTATCATTACATAACTTTGACTGTAAATATCATCAGTTATTCATAAAGTGGTTGGTGTGTGGGTGTCATTACAGTGTTTGGACAGTAAATATCAACTGACATTTTGGGGTGGTTGGTATATGGGTGTCACTACAATGCTTGGACTTAAATATCAACAGTCACTATTGGGTCAGTGGGTATGTGTGTGTCTTTACAGTGTTTGGACTGCAAATATTAAACAGTCATTCATGAGGTGGTGGGTGTGTGGGTGTCATTACATTGTTCGGACGGGAAATTTCAAGTCATTCATAGGGTGGTGGGTGTGTGGGTGTCATTACAGTGCTTGGACTGTAAATATCAAGAGTCATTCATGGGGTGGTGGGTGTGTGGGTGTCATTACAGTGTTTGGACTTTAAATATCAACAGTCATTCATGGGGTGGATTGTGTATTGGTATCATTACAGTTCTTGGATTGTTAATATCAACAGTCATTCATGGGGTGGTGGGTGTGTGGGTGTCATTACAGTGTTTGGACTATAAATATCAACAGTCATTTATGGGGTATTGGGTGTGTGGTTGTCATTACAGTGCATGGACTGTAAATATCAACAGTCATTCATGGGATGGTATATGTGTGGGTGTCATTGCAGTGCTTGGACTGTAAATACCAATAGTCATTCATGGGGTGGTGGGTGTGTTTGTGTCATTACAGTGCTTGGACTGTAAATTTTAATTGTCATTCATGAGGTGGTGGTATGTGGGTGTCATTACAGTGGTTGGACTGAAAATATCAAGAGTCATTCATGGGGTGGTGGGTGTGTGGGTGTCATTACAGTGCTTGAACTGTAAATGTCAACAGTCATTCATTGGGTGGTGGGTGTGTTTGGTGTCATTACAGTACTTGGACTGTAAATATCAACTGTCATTCATGGAGTGGTGTATGTGTGGGTATCATTACAGTGCTTGGACTATAAACATCAACAGTTTTTAAAGGGGTGGTGGGTGTGTAGGTGTCATAACAATGCTTGGACTGGTAATATCAGCAGTTATTAATGGGGTGGTGGATGTGTGGGCGTCATTACAGTGGTTGGAATGGAAATATCAACAGTTATTCATTGGGTGGTTGGTGCGTGGGTGTCATTACAGTGTTTGGACTGTAAATATCAACAGTCATTCATGGGGTGGTGTGTGTCATTACAGTGCATGGACTGTATATATCGACAGTCATACATGCTGTGGTGGGTGTGTGGGCATCATTACAGTGCTTGAACTGTAAATATTAACAGTCATTCATAGGGTGGTGGGTGTGTGGCTGTCATTACGGTGCATAGACTGTAAATATCAATAGTCATTTATGGGGTGGTGGGTGTGTGGGTGTCATTACAGTGCTCGGACTGTAAATTTAAAATGTCATTCATGAGGTGGTGGTATGTGAGTGTCATTACATAGGTTGGACTGAAAATATAAAGAGTCATTCATGGGGTGGTGGGTGTGTGGGTGTCATTACAGTGCTTGAACTGTAAATGTCAACAGTTATTCATGGGGTGGTGGGTGTGTATGGTGTCATTACAGTGCTTGGACTGTAAATATCAACAGTCATTCATGGGGTGGTGGATGTGTGGGTGTCATTACAGGGCTTGGACTGTAAACATCATCAGTCATTCAAGGGATTGTGTGTGTGTAGGTGAAATAACAATGCTTGGACTGGTAATATCAGCAGTTATTAATGGGGTGGTGGATGTGTGGGCGTCATTACAGTGCTTGAACTGTAAATGTCAACAGTCATTCATGGGGTGGTGTGTGCGTGGGTGTCATTACAGTGTTTGGACTGTAAATATCAACAGTCAGTCATGGGGTGGTGTGTGTCATTACAGTGCATGGACTGTATATATCGACAGTCATACATGCTGTGGTGGGTGTGTGGGCATCATTACAGTGCTTGAACTGTAAATATTAACAGTCATTCATAGGGTGGTGGGTGTGTGGCTGTCATTACGGTGCATAGACTGTAAATATCAATAGTCATTTATGGGGTGGTGGGTGTGTGGGTGTCATTACAGTGCTCGGACTGTAAATTTAAAATGTCATTCATGAGGTGGTGGTATGTGAGTGTCATTACATAGGTTGGACTGAAAATATAAAGAGTCATTCATGGGGTGGTGGGTGTGTGGGTGTCATTACAGTGCTTGAACTGTAAATGTCAACAGTTATTCATGGGGTGGTGGGTGTGTATGGTGTCATTACAGTGCTTGGACTGTAAATATCAACAGTCATTCATGGGGTGGTGGATGTGTGGGTGTCATTACAGGGCTTGGACTGTAAACATCATCAGTCATTCAAGGGATTGTGTGTGTGTAGGTGAAATAACAATGCTTGGACTGGTAATATCAGCAGTTATTAATGGGGTGGTGGATGTGTGGGCGTCATTACAGTGCTTGAACTGTAAATGTCAACAGTCATTCATGGGGTGGTGTGTGCGTGGGTGTCATTACAGTGTTTGGACTGTAAATATCAACAGTCAGTCATGGGGTGGTGTGTGTCATTACAGTGCATGGACTGTAAATATCAAGAGTCATTCATATAGTGATGGGTGTGTGGGTATCATTATAGTGCTTGGATTGTAAATATCAACAGTCATTCATGGAGTGGTGGGTGTGTGGGTGTCATTTTAGTGCTTGAACTGTAAACATCAACAGTAATTTATGGGGTTGTGAGTGGGTGGGTGTCATTATATTGATTGGACAGTAAATATCAACAGTCATTCATGTGGCGGTAGGTGTATGGGCATCATTACAGTGCTTGGACTGTAAATATCAACAGTCATTTATAGGGTAGTGGGTTTGAGGGTGTTATTACAATGCTTGGACTATAAATATCAACAGTCATTCATAGGGTGGTGGGTGTGTGGGTATCATTACAGTGCTTGGATTGTAAATATCAACAGTCATTCATGGGGTGGTGGGTGTGTGGGTGTCATTACGTTGCTCGGACTGTAAATATCAACAGTCATTCATGGGGTGGTTGGTGCGTGGGTGCCATTACAGTGTTTGGACTAAAAACATCAATAGTCATTCATGGGGTGGTGTGTGTGTGGGTGTCATTACAGTGCTTGGACAGTAAATATCAACTGTCATTTATGGGGTGGTTGGTATATAGGTGTCATTACAATGCTTGGACTTAAATATCAACAGTCATTAATAGGTCGGTGGGTATGTGGGTGTCCTTACAGTGCTTGGACTGCAAATATTAAACAGTCATTCATGGGGTGGTTGGTGCTTGGGTGTCATTACATTGTTTGGACTGGAAATTTCAAGTCATTCATAGGGTGGTGGGTGTGTGGGTGTCATTACAGTGGTTGGACTGTAAATATCAAGAGTCATCCATGGGGTGGTGGGTGTGTGGGTGTCATTACAGTGTTTGGACTGTAAATATCAACAGTCATTCATGGGGTGGATTGTGTATTGGTATCATTACAGTTCTTGGATTGTAAATATCAACAGTCATTCATGGGGTTGTGGGTGTGTGGGTGTCATTACAGTGTTTGGACTATAAATATCAACAGTCATTCCAGGGGTATTGGGTGTGTGGTTGTCATTACAGTGCATGGACTGTAAATTTAAATTGTCATTCATGAGGTGGTGGTATGTGGGTGTCATTACAGTGGTTGGACTGAAAATATCAAGAGTCATTCATGGGGTGGTAGATGTGTGGGTGTCATTACAGGGCTTGGACTGTAAACATCAACAGTCATTCATGGGGTGGTGGGTGTGTAGGTGTAATAACAATGCTTGGACTGGTAATATCAGCAGTTATTAATGGTGTGGTGGATGTGTGGACGTCATTACAATGGTTGGACTGGAAATAACAACAGTCATTCATAGGGTGGTGGGTGTGTGGCTGTCATTACAGTGCATGGACTGTAAATATCGACAGTCATACATGGGGTGGTGGATGTGTGGGCATCATTACAGTGCTTGGACTGTAAATATCAACAGTCATTCATAGGGTGGTGGGTGTGTGGCTGTCATTACGGTGCATGGACTGTAAATATCAACAGTCATTCATTGGGTGGTGGGTGTGAGGGTGTCAATACAATGCTTGGACTATAAATATCAACAGTCATTCATATAGTGGTGGGTGTGTGGGTATCATTACAGTGCTTGGATTGTAAATATCAACAGTCATTCATGGAGTGGTGGGTGTGTGGGTGTCATTTTAGTGCTTGGACTGTAAATATTAACAGTAATTTATGGGGTTGTGAGTGTGTGGGTGTCATTATATTGATTGGACAGTAAAAATCAACAGTCATTTATAGGGTGGTGGGTGTATGGGCATCATTACATTGCTTGGACTGTAAATTTCAACAGTCATTTATAGGGTGATGGGTGTTAGGGTGTTATTACAATGCTTGGACTATAAATATCAACAGTCATTCATATGGTGGTAGGTGTGTGGGTATCATTACAGTGCTTGGATTGTAAATATAAACAGTCATTCATGGGGTGGTGGGTGTGTGGGTGTCATTACAGTGCTCGGACTGTAAATATCAACAGTCATTCATGGGGTGGTTGGTGCGTGGGTGTCATTACAGTGTTTGGACTAAAAATATCAATAGTCATTCATGGGGCGGCTGGTGTGTGGGTGTCATTACAGTGCTTGGACTCTAAATATCAACAGTCATTCAAGGGGTGGTGGGTGTGTGGGTGTCATAACAGTGCTTGGACTGTAAATATTAACAGTCATTCATAGGGTAGTGGGTATGTGGTTGTCATTACAGTGCTTGGACTTGTAATATAAACAGTCATTCATTGAATGGTGGATGAGTGGGTGTTATTACAGTGCTACAACTGTAAATATCAATAGTCATTCATGGGGTGGTGAGTGTGTGGGTATCATTACATAACTTTGACTGTAAATATCAATAGTTATTCATAAAGTGGTTGGTGTGTGGGGGTCATTACAGTGCTTGGACAGTAAATATCAACTGTCAATTATGGGGCGGTTGGAATATGGGTGTCATTACAATGCTTGGACTTAAATATCAACAGTCAATAATGGGTCGGTGGGTATGTGGGTGTCTTTACAGTGCTTGGACTGCAAATATTAAACAGTCATTCATGGGGTGGTGGGTGTGTGGGTGTCATTACATTGTTCGGACTGGAAATTTCAAGTCATTCTTAGGGTGGTGGGTGTGTGGGTGTCATTACAGTGCTTGGACTGTAAATATCAACAGTCATTCATGGGGTGGATTGTGTATTGGTATCATAACAGTGCTTGGATTGTAAATATCAACACTCATTCATGGGGTGGTGGGTGTGTGGGTGTCATTACAGTGTTTGGACTATAAATATCAACAGTCATTCAAGGGGTATTGGGTGTGTGGTAGTCATTACAGTGCATGGACTGTAAATATCAACAGTCATTTATGGGATGGTAGATGTGTGGGTGTCATTACAGTGCTTGGACTGTAAATATCAATAGTCATTCATGGGGTGGTGGTTGTGTGGGTGATATTACAGTGCTTGGACTGTAAATTTAAATTGTCATTCATGAGGTGGTGGTATGTGGGTGTCATTACAGTGGTTGGACTGAAAATATCAAGAGTCATTCATGGAGTGGTGGGTGTGTGGGTGTCATTACAGTGCTTGAACTGTAAATGTCAACAGTCATTCATTGGGTGGTGGGTGTGTTTGGTGTCATTACGGTACTTGGACTGTAAATATCAACAGTCATTCAAGGGGTTGTGGGTGTGTTGGTGTCATAACAATGCTTGGACTGGAAATATCAGCAGTTATTAATGGGGTGATGGATGTTTGGGCGTCATTACAGTGGTTGGAATGGAAATATCAACAGTCTTTCATGGGGTGGTGGGTAGGTGGGTGTCATTACAGTGCTTGGACTGTAAATATTAAGTCATTCATAGGGTGGTGTGTGTCATTACAGTGCATGGACTGTATATATCGACAGTCATACATGGGGTGGCGGGTGTGTGGGCATCATTACAGTGCTTGTACTGTAAATATTAGCAGTCATTCATAGGGTGGTGGGTGTGTGGCTGTCATTAGGGTGCATGGACTGTAAATATCAATAGTCATTTATGGGGTGGTGGGTGTGTGGGTGTCATTACAGTGCTTGGACAGTAAATTTAAAATGTCATTCATGAGGTGGTGGTATGTGGGTGTCATTACTGAGGTTGGATTGAAAATATAAAGAGTCATTCATGGGGTGGTGGGTGTGTATGGTGTCATTACAGTCCTTGGACTGTAAACATCAACAGTCATTCAAGGGGTCGTGGGTGTGTAGGTGTAATAACAATGCTTGGACTGGTAATATCAGCAGTTATTAATGGGGTTTCGGATGTGTGAGCATCATTACAGTGTTTGGACTGTAAATATCAACAGTCATTCATGGGGTGGTGTGTGTCATTACAGTGCATGGACTGTAAATATCGACAGTCATACATGGGGTAGTGGGTGTGTGGGCATCATTACAGTGCTTGGACTGTAAATATCAACAGTCATTCATAGGGTGGTGGGTGTGTGGCAGTCATTACGGTAAATGGACTGTAAATATCAACAGTCATTTATTAGGTGGTGGGTGTGAGGGTGTCATTACAATGCTTAGACTATAAATATCAACAGTTATTCATATATTGGTGGGTGTGTGGGTATCATTACAGTGCTTGGATTGTAAATATCAACAGTCATTCATAGAGTGGTGGGTGTGTGGGTGTCATTTTAGTGCTTGGACTGTAAATATCAACAGTAATTTATGGGGTTGTGAGTGTGTGGGTGTCATTATATTGATTGGACAGTAAATATCAATAGTCATTCAAGGGGTGGTGGCTGTATGGGCATCATTACAGTGCTTGGACTGTAAATATCAACAGTCATTTATAGTGTGGTGGGTGTGAAGGTGTTATTACAATGCTTGGACTATAAATATCAACAGTAATTCTTGAGGTGGTGGGTTGTGGGTGTCATTTTAGTGCTTGGACTGGTAATATCAACAGTTATTCATGGGGTTTGGTGGGTGTGTGGGTGTCATTACAGTGTCCGGACTGTAAATATCAACAGTCATTCATGGGGTGGTTGGTGCGTGGGTGTCATTACAGTGTTTGGACTAAAAATATAATAGTCATTCATGGGTTGGTGGTTGTGTGTGTGTCATTACATTATCCGGACTGGAAATTTCAAAAGTCATTTATATGGTGGTGGGTGTGTGTGTCATTACAGTGCTTGGACTGTAAATATCAACAGTCATTCATGGGGTGGTTTGTGTGAGAGGGTAATTACAGTGCATGGACTGTAAATATCAACAGTCATTCATAAGGAGGTAGGTGTCATTACAGTGCTTGGACTGTAAATATCAACAGTCATTAAAGGGGTGGGTGGGTGTGTGGGGGTCATTACAGTGTTTGGACTGTAAATATCAACAGTCATTCATGGGGTGGTGGGCAGGTGGTTGTCATTACAGTGCTTGGACTGGTAATATCAACAGTCATTCATGGGGTGGTGGATGTGTGGGTGTCATTACAGTGCTTGGACTGTAAATATTAATAGTCTTTCATTGGGTGGTTGGTGTGTGGGTGTCATTACAGTGCTTGGACTGTAAATTTAAACTGTTATTTATGGGGTGGTGGTATGTGGGTGTCATTACAGTTGTTGGACTGTAAATATCAAGAGTCATTCATGGGGTGGTGGGTGTGTGGGTGTCATTACAGTGCTTGGACTGTAAATATCAACAGTCTTTCATGGGGTGGTTTGAGTGAGGGTGTAATTACAGTGCATGGACTGTAAATATTACCAGTCATTCATAGGGTGGTGGGTGTCATTACAGTGCTTGGACTGTAAACATCAACAGTCATATATGGGGTGGTGAGTGAGTCGGTGTCATTACAGTGCTTGGAATGTAAATATCAACAGTCATTTATGGGGTTGTGGGTGTGTATGTGTCATTAGAGTGCTTGGACTGTCAATATCAATAGTCATTCATGGGCTTGTGGATGTGTGGGTTTCAGTACATTTCTCGGTCTGTAAATATCAACAGTCATTAATGGGGTGGTGGGTGTGTAGGTGTCATTACAGTGCTTGGACTGTAAGTATCAACAGTCATTCATGGGGTGGTTGGTGTGTGGGTGTCATTACATTGTTCTGACTAGAAATTTCAACAGTTATTCATAAGGTGGTAGGTGTGTGGGTGTCATTTCAGTGCTTGGACTGGAAATATCAACAGTCATTCATAGGGTAGTAGGTATGTGGTTGCCATTACAGTGCTTGGACTGGTAATATCAACAGTCATTCATTGGGTGGTGGATGTGTTTGTGTCATTACAGTGCTTTAATTGTAAATATCAATATTCAATTATCGGGTGGTGGGTGTGTGGATGTCATTACAGTGCTTGGACTGTAAATTTAAACTGCCATTCATAGGGTTGTGGTATGTGGGTGTTATTACAGTGGTTGAACTGTAAATATCAAGAGTCATTCATGGGGCGGTTGTTGTGTGGGTGTCATTACAGTGCTTGGACTGTAAATATTAACAGTCATTCAAGGGGTGGTGGGTGTGTGGGCGTCATTACATTGTCCGGACTGGAAATTTCAAAAGTCATTAATAGGGTGGTGTGTGTGTTAGTGTCATTACAGTTCTTGGACTGTAAATATCACCAGTCATTCAAAGGGTGGGTGGGAGTGTGGGGGTCATTACAGTGTTTGGACTGTAAATATCAACAGTCATTCATGGGGTGGTGGGTATGTGGTATTCATTACATTGCTTGGACTGGTAATATCAACTTTCATTCATGGGGTGGTGGATGTGTGGGTGTCATTACAGTGCTTGGACTGTAAATATCAATAGTCATTTATAAAGTGGTCGGTGTGTGGGTGTGATTACATTGCTTGGACTGTAAATTTAAACTGTCATTTAAGGGGTGGTGGTATGTGCGTGTCATTACAGTGGTTGGACTGTAAATATCAAGAGTCATTCATCGGGTGGTGGGTCTGTGGGTGTCATTACAGTGCTTGGACTGTAAATATTAACACTCATTCATGGGGTGGTTTGTGTGAGGGGGTAATTACAGTGCATGGACAGTACATATCAACAGTCATTTATAGGGTGGTGGGTGTCATTACAGTGCTTGGACTTTAACCATCAACAGTCATATAGGGGGTGGTAAGATTGTCGGTGTCATTACAGCGCTTGGACTGTAAATATCAACAGTCATTCATGGGGTGGTTGGTGTGTGGGTATCATTACATTGTTCGGACTGGAAATTTCAACAGTCATTCATAGGGTGGTAGGTGTGTGGGTGTCATTTCATTGCTTGGACTGTAAATATCAACAGTCATTCAAGGGCTGGTGGGTGTGTGGGTGTCATTACATTGTTTGTACTGAAAATATTAACAGTCATTCATGGGGTGGTGGGTGTGAAAGTGTCATTATATTGCTTGGATTGTAGATATCAACAGTCATTCATGGGGTTGTGGGTGTGTGGTTGTCATTACTGTGCTTGGAGTGTAAATATCAACAGTCATTCATAGAGTGGTGGGTATGTGGTTGTCATTACAGTGCTTTGACTGGTAATATCAACAGTCATTCATGGGGTGGTGGATGAGTGGGTGTCATTACAGTTCTTGGACTGTAAATATCAACAGTCATTCATTAGGGTGGTTGGTATGTGGTTGTTATTACAGAGTTTGGATTGGTAATATCAACAGTCATTAATGGGGTGGTGGGTGTGTGGGCGTCATTACAGTGTTTGGACTGTAAATATCAACAGTCATTCATGAGGTGGTGGGTGTGTTGGTGTCATTACAGTGCTTTGATTGTAAATATCAACAGTCATTCATGGGGTGGTGTGTGTGTTGGTGTCATTACAGTGCTTGGATTGTAAATATCAACAGTCATTTATGGGGTGGTTGGTATGTGGTTGTCATTACATTGTTTGGACTGATAATATCAACAGTCATTAATGGGGTGGTGGATGTGTGGGGGTCATTACCGTGCTTAGACTGTAAATATCAATAGTCATTCATGGGTTGGTGGGTGTGTGGGTGTCATTACAGTGCTTGGATTGTAAATTTAAAATGTCATTCATGAGGTGGTGGCATGTGGGTGTCATTACAGTGGTTGGACTGTAAATATCAAGAGTCATTAATAGGTTAGTGGGTGTGTGGGTGTCATTACAGTGTTTGGACTATAAATATCAACAGTCATTTATGGGGTATTGGGTGTGTGGTTGTCATTACAGTGCTTGGACTGTAAATATCAACAGTCATTCATGGGATGGTAGATGTGTGGGTGTCATTACCGTGCATAGACTGTAAATATCAATAGTCATTCATCGGGTGGTGGGGGTGTGGGTGTGATTACAGTGCTAGGACTGCAAATATCACCAGTCATTATGGGGTGTGGGGGGGGGTGTCATTACATTGATTGGACTGTAAATATCAACATTCATTCATGGGGTGTTGGGTGTGTAGGGGTCATAACAGTGCTCGGACTCTAAATATCAACAGTCATTAATGGGGTGGTGAGTATGTTGTTGTCATTACAGTGCTTGGACTGGTAATATAAACAGTCATTAATAAGGTGGTGGATGTGTGGGCGTCATTACAGTTTTTGGACTGTAAATATCAACAGACATTTATGCGGTGGTGGGTGTGTTGGTGTCATTACAGTGCTTGAACTGTAAATTTCAACAGTCATAAATGGGGTGGTGGGTATGTGGTTGTCATTACAGTGCTTGGACTGGTAATATCAACAGTCATTCATGGGATGGTGGATGTGAAGGTGTCATTACAGTGCTTAGACTGTATATATCTATAGTTATTTATGTGGTCGGGGGTGTGTAGGTATCGTTACAGTGCTTGGACTGTAAATATCAACAGTCATACATTGGGTGGTGGTGGTGTGGGTTTGATTACAGTGCTAGGACTGCAAATATCAACAGTCATTCATGGAGTGGGGGTGTGTGTTGGTGTCATTACATTGATTGGACTGTAAATATCAAAAGTCATTCATTGGGAGGTGGGTATGTAGGTGTCATTACATTGTTTGGACTGTAAATATCAACAACCATTCATGTGGTTGTGGGTGTGTGGGTGTCATTACAGTGCTTGGACTATAAATATCAACTGTCATTCATTGGGTGGTGGGTGTGTTGGTATCATTAGAGTTCTAGGATTGTAAAAATCAACAGTCATTCATGGGGTGGTGTGTTTGTGGGTGTCATTACAGTGCTTGGGGTTGTGGGTGTGTGGGTGTCATTACAGTGCTTGGACTGTAAATATCAACAGTAACTCATGGGGTGGTGAGCATGTGGTTGTCATTACAGTGCTTGGACTGGTAATATCAACAGTCATTAATGGGCTGGTGGATGTATGGGCATCATTACTGTGTTTGGACTGTATATATCAATGGACATTCATGGGGTGGTGGGTGTGTTGGTGTCATTACAGTGTATTGATTGTAAATATCAAGTCATTCATGGGGTGTTGGGTGTGTGGGTTTCATTACAGAGCTTGGACTGTAAATATCAACAGTCATACATAGGGTGGGAGTGTGTGTGGGTGTCATTACATTGATTGGACTGTAAATATCAAAAGTCATTCATGGGGTGGTGGGTATGTAGGTGTCATTACAGTGCTTGGACTGTAAATATCAACAGTTATTTATGGGGTTGTGGGTGTGTAGGTGTTATTACATTGTTTGGACTGTAAACATCAACAGTCATTCATGAAGTGGAGGGTGTGTTGGTGTCATTACAGTGCTTGGACTGTAAATATCAACTGTCATTCATGGAGTGGAGGGTATGTGGGTGTAATTATAGTGCTTGGACTGTAAATATCAACAGCCATATACGGGATGGTGGGTGTGTGGGTGTCCTTACAGTGCTTGGACTGTAAATATCAACAGTCATTTATAGGTTGGTGGGTGTGTGTCTGTCATTCTGGTGCATGGACTGTAAATATCAACAGTCATTAATGGGGTGGTGGGTGTGAGGGTGTCATTACAGTTCTTAAACTGTAAATATCAACAGTCATTCATTGGGTGGTTGGTGTGTTGGTATCATTAGAGTGCTTGAATTGTAAAAATCAACAGTCATTCATGGGGTGGTGTGTGTGTGGGTGTCATTACAGTGCTTGGATTGTAAATATCAACAGTCATTCATTGGGTGGTGTGGGTGTGGGTGTTATTACAGTGCTTGGACTGTAAATATCAATAGTCATTCATGGGGTAGTGGGTATGTAGTTGTCATTACATTGCTTGGACTGGTAATATCAACAGTCATTAATAGGGTGGTGGGTGTGTTGGTGTCATTACAGTGCTTGGACTGTAAATATTAACAGTCATTTATGGGGTGTGTGGGTGTCATTACAGTGTTTAGACCGTAAATATATAGTCATTCATGGTGTGGTGGATGTGTGGGAGACATTACACTCCTTGGACTGTAAATTTCAACAGTTATTTAGAGGTTGGTGGGTGTGTGGGTATCATTACAGTGCTTGGACTGTAAATATCAACAGTCATTCATGGGGTGTGTTTGTGTCATTACAGTGATTGGACCGTAAATATCAACAGTCATTCATGGGGTGGTGGGTGTATTGGTGTCATTGCAGTGCTTGGAGTGTAAATATCAACTGTCATATAAGGGGTTTGTTTGTTATTACATTGCTTGGACTGTAAATATCAACAATCGTTTATGGTATGGTGGGTGTGTGGGTGTCATTACAGTGCTTAAAATGTAAATATCAATAGTCATTCATGGGGTGTGTGTGTCATTACAGTGCTTGGACTGTAAATATCAACAGTCATTCATGGGGTGGTAGGTGTGTGGGTGTCGTTACAGTGATTGGACTGTAAATATCAACAGTCATTTATGGGGTGTTTGTCATTACAGTGCTTGGACTGTATATATCAACAGTCATTCATGAGGTGGTGAGTGTGTAAGTGTCATTACAGTGCTTGGATTATAAATGTCAATAAGCATTCATGGGGTTGTGAGTGTGTTGGTGGAATTACAGTTCTTGGACTGTCTCGTTTTGACAGATGTTCCTGGTGTTGTGGAGACTATAGTTCTTGCACCTGTGGGTACTTCTGACCATAATTCCATATCCTGTAAAATCAATCTTGAATTTACTGTGCCTGATATCACTATCACTCGTAAAGTCTATCTTAAATCTCGGGTTAACTGGGATAATGTATGTGATGATGTTACTAATATCCAGTGGAACCACATACTAAGATCTGATGACCCAGTTTCATCACTCAATAACTCTCTCTTGGAAATTCTTAACAGAAGAGTCCCATCAAAATTAATCAAATCCCGTATAAAAGATAAAGCTTGGTTTGATGATGACTGCAAACGTGCTTTTAATAACAAGCAGGCTGCATACCATCGCTGGAGACGTGGTCGAAACCAGTTGCTTTGGGATGACTATATACATCTTAGGTCAGTTGCGCAGAGAGTTTATAGTAATGCTGAGAGGGATTACAATCCCCATTTACAGGAGGTTCTTGCAGGTGCTACTCAGCCACATAAATGGTGGGCTTCACTTAAGGCCTCATTATTTGGTATTGATTCCTCCATGCCTCCACTTCGTGATTCTGATGGTTCTGTTTCTTTTGACCCATTGATTAAGGCTAATATGCTTTCAAATATATTCATTGGTAAGCAGAGTGATCAGGAATTGCAATTACCTTCAACATGTTACCCTAGTCCTGGTCTAAAGTCAATGGCTTTTAAATCAGCTGAATTGAAACAATATCTATTGGATCTTGACATTTATGGTGGGACTGACCCTGATGGATTTTTCCCTCTCTTCCTTAAGAAGATTGCTGTTGTTTTAGCACCTAAATTGGCTGTGGTATTTAGGTTGCTCTTGAAATCTGGTAGTTTTCCTCTTTGCTGGCGTAAAGCCAGAATTACCCCAATTCCAAAGGGAGCCACTGCGTCATCAAATCCATCCGAGTATCGTCCCATTTCCATTACATCTATTCTTCCTAAGATCTTTGAGAGGCTTTTAGCGAGGCGTCTTAACTCTTATTGTAATAATAATGATTTAATACCCATTTCACAATTTGGTTTTCGCAAAGGTTTGGGTACCTGCGATGCACTTTTGACCTTGTCTCACGCACTTCAATCTTCGTTGGACAAGGGATATGAATCTCGTGTTGTGGCTATTGATTTTAGCTCTGCTTTTGATCGGGTTAATCATAAAGCACTTTTACATAAGCTGCAACTTATTGGTATTGGTGGTAGTCTCTTATCAATTTTTAAAGAATTTCTGATGAACAGGTCACAATGTGTTGTCATTGATGGGTGCACTTCTGTCCCTGTACCTGTTGTTTCGGGTGTTCCACAGGGCAGTGTACTTGGGCCTCTGTTTTTTATTCTCTTTACTGCTGACTTGGGCTTTGAGCTCGAAAATAAGCTTATTTCTTATGCTGATGACACAACTTTATATTCACCCATTCCATCACCAGGGAGTAGAATTGAAGTTGCAGCATCCCTAAGCAGGGACTTGGCTAAGATTACTTCTTGGTGTGAACTTTGGGGTATGAAGCTTAATGCCAAGAAAACTCACTCCATGATTATTAGCAGATCACGCACTTTGGTTCCTCCTCATCCTTGTTTGCATATTTCTGGTGAACAAATTGAGGATGTGACAGGTTTGCATTTGTTGGGAGTGACTCTTGATCCCAAGTTGACCTTTGAAAGGCATATTCGTTCCTTATCTTCTACTATTGCACAAAAGATTGGTTTACTCCGCAAGTGTTTTAAAAAATTTGCGTGTGAAACCATAGTCTTAAAATCTTTTTATGCTTTTATTTTGCCTCACTTTGAATATTGCTCTTCTGTTTGGAACTCTGCTGCTGACTGTCATCTAAAGTTGCTTGACAGAGCTCTTACTTCTATAAAAAAATTTCTACCTGCTGTATCTCTTGATCTCCATCATCGGCGTCAGGTTGGTGCCCTTAGTCTTGTATTCAAAATTTTTAACAATACTCGGCATCCCCTGCATAGTGTTTTACCTGAACGTTTTATTCCGACTCGCATAACAAGGTTTACAAGGAGTCTTAATGACTTTGCCATGACTCTAATTAATGCTTCTACATCTCAATTTTCTCGTTGTTTTATTCCTTCTATGATTACCTTATGGAATCATCTGCCTAACGAGGTTGTACAGTCAACTGATATTACTGGTTTTAAATCTAAAGTTAATGTCTTATTGCAACAGTAGTTTGTCTATTTTTTAAAAATCATATCTTTTCTTTTGTATAAGCTTTCATTGACAACTAGTTTTCTCTTTTGGGCTCTCTATACTCAGTAGCCCCTTTCCTTTTTTCTTAGTTGTTGTAGTCTCTCTTCAGTACTCCCCAGGTATTTAGTGTGGATCCATCTATTGATGTGTCTGCACCCTGTTGGGAGGCTATGACAGCTTCTATAATAATAATAATAATAAAATATCAACAGTAATTCATGGGGTGGTGAGTGTGTGGGTGTCATTACAGTGCTTGGACTGTAAATATCAAAAATCATTCATGGGGTGGTGGGTGTATGGGTGTCATTACTGTGCTTGGACTGTAAATATTAACAGTCATTTATGTGATGAGTGGGTGTCATTACAGTCCTTGTACTGTAAATATCAACAGTTATTTATGGGGTTGTGGGGGTGTGGGTGTCATAACAGTGCTTAGACTATAAATATCAACAGTCATTCATGGGGTGGTATGTGTGTGGGTGTCATTATAGTGCTTGAACTGTAAATATCAACAGTAATTTTTGGGGTGAATGGGTGTCATAACAGTGCTAGGACTGTAAATATCAACAGTCATTTATGGGGTTGTGGGTGTGTGGGTGTCATAACAGTGCTTAAACTGTAAATATCAACAGTCATTCATGAGTTGTATGGGTGTCAATACAGTGCTTGGACTGTAAATATCAACAGTCATTCATGGGGTTGTGGGTGTGTGGATGTCATATCAGTGCTTAGACTGTAAATATCAACAGTCATTCATGGGGTGTGTGGGTGTCATTACAGTGCTTGGACTGTAAATATAAATAATCATTTATAGGGTGTTGGGTGTGTGGGGGTCATTACAGTGCTTGGACTGTAAATATTAACAGTCATTCATGGGGTGGTGGGTGTATGTGTGTCGATACAGTGCTTGGACGGTAAATATAAAGTCATTCATTGGGTGTTGTGTGTGGGGGTGTCATTACAGTCCTTGGACTGTAAATATCAACAGTCATTCATGGGGTGGTGGGTGTGTGGGTTTCGTTATGGTGCTTGGACTGTAAATAATCAACAGTCATTCATGGGTTGGTAGGTGTGTGAGTCATTACCTTGCTAGGACTGTAAATATCAAGTCATTTATGAGGTATGTGTCATTACAGTGCTTGGACTGTAAATATCAACAGTCATTCATGGGGTGGTGAGTGTGTGGGTATCATTACAGTGCTTGGACTGTAAATACAAATAATCATTCGTAGGGTGTTGGGTGTTTGGGGGTCATTACAGTGCTTGGACTGTATATATCAAAAGTCATTAAAGGGGTGGTGGGTGTGTGGGTTTCATTACAGTGCTTGGACTGAAAATATAAAGTCATCAACGGGGTGTTGGGTGTGGAGGTGTCATTAAAGTGCTTGGACTGTAAATATCAACAGTCATTAATGAGGTGGTGGGTGTCATTATCGTGCTTGGACTGTAAATATCAATAGTCATTTATGGGGTTGTTGGTGTGTGGGTGTCATAACAGTGCTTAGACTCTAAATATCAACAGTCATTAAAGGGGTGTATGGGTGTCAATACAGTGCTTGGACTGTAAATATCAATAGTCATTTATGGGGTGGTGAGTGTGTGGGTGTCATTACAGTGCTCGGACTGTAAATATCAATAGTCATTCATTGGGTGTTTGTGTTATTACAGTGCTTGGACTGTAAATATCAACAGTCATTTATGGGGTGAGTGGGTGTTACAATGCTTGGACTGTAAATATCAACAGTCATTCATGGGGTTGTGTGTATGTGGGAGTCATAATAGTGCTTAGACTGTAAATATTAACAGTCATTTATGGGGTGCGTAGGTGTTATTACAGTGCTTGGACTGTAAATATAAATAATCATTTGAAGGGTGTTTGGTGTGTGGGGGTCATTACACTGCTTGGACTGCAAATATCAATAGTCATTCATGCAGTGGTGGGTGTGTGGGTGCCATTACAGTGCTTGGACTGTAAATATTACCAATCATTCATGGGGTGGTATGTGTGTGGGTGTCATCACAGTGCTTGGACTGTAAATATCAACAGTCATTAATGTCGTGGTTGGTGTGTAGCTTTTATTACAGTGCTTGGACTGTAAATATCAACAGTCATTCAGATGGTAGTACGTGTGTGGTTGTCATTATGGTGCTTGGACTGTAAATATTAACAGTCAATCAAGGGGTGATAGGTGTTTGAGTCATTACAGTGCTTGGACTGTAAATATCAACAGTCATTCATGGGGTGGTGGATGTGTAGGTGTAATTACAGTGCTTGAACTGTAAATATCAACAGTTATTCATAGGGTAGTGGATGTTTTTTTTTTTTTTTTTTTTTTTTTTATATGTTACGACACTGGACATAGGCTTAATCAAGCCCGTTACCGTGGCCCAGGTCAACTGCTACTCTCACACACACACGTCACGACTTCCGAACTGGTACCCAGCCACAGAGGGAGGGAATTGAGGGTTATTCCCCAATACTGCAGCTGTTATGGTACCAGTGAGGGTGTTTTACGATGTTCGGTGGCCTTATTGTTAGTGCCTGAAACTCAAATCGGAAGAGTAAATATTCTCAGGCCCTCACCTGAGAGGATCGATCTCCCGACCTCTAGGTTACGAGTCCAAAACACTAACCACTCGGCCACCTCCCCTACCATGTGTGGGTGTAATTGCAGTGCTTGGACTGTAAATATCAACAATCATTCGTGGGGTGGTGGGTGTGTGGGTGTCATTACAGTGCTTGGACTGTAAATATCAACAGTCATTTATGGGGTGGTGAGTGTGTGGGTGTCATTACAGTGCTCGGACTGTAAATATCAATAGTCATTCATGGGGTGTTTGTGTTATTACAGTGCTTGGACTGTAAATATCAACAATCATTCGTGGGGTGGTGGGTGTGTGGGTGTCATTACAGTGCTTGGACTGTAAATATCAACAGTCATTTATGGGGTGAGTGGGTGTCATTACAGTCCTTGGACTGTAAATATCAACAGTCATTTATGGGGTTGTAGGTGTGTGGGTGTCATAACTGTGCTTAGACTGTAAATATCAACAGTCATTCATGGGGTGTGTGGGTGTCAATACAGTGCTTGGACTGTAAATATCAACAGTCATTTATGGGGTGGTGAGTGTGTGGGTGTCATTACAGTGCTCGGACTGTAAATATCAATAGTCATTCATGGGGTGTTTGTGTTATTACAGTGCTTGGACTGTAAATATTAACAGTCATTCATGGGGTAAGTGGGTGTCATTACAGTGTTTGGACTGTAAATATCAACAGTCATTCATGGGGTTGTGGGTGTGTGGGTGTCATTAGTGATTGGACTGTAAATATCAACAGTCATTCATGGGGTGAGTGGGTGTCATTACAGTGCTTGGACTGTAAATATCAACAGTCATTCATGTGGTTGTGGGTGTGTGGGAGTCATTACAGTGCTTGGACTGTAAATATTAACAGTCATTTATGTGGTGAATGGGTGTCATTACAGTGCTTGGACTGTAAATATCAACAGTCATTTATGGGGTTGTGGGTGTGTGGGTGTCATATCAGTGTTTAGACTGTAAATATCAATAGTCATTCATGGGGTGTGTGGGTGTCATTACAGTGATTGGACTGTAAATATAAATAATCATTCGTAGGGTGTTGGGTGTGTGGGGGTCATTAAAGTGCTTGGACTGTAAGTATCAACAGTCATTCATGGGGTGGTAGGTGTGTGGGTGTCATTACATTGCTTGGACTGTAAATATAGTCATTCAAGGGATGTTTGGTGTGGGGATGTCATTACAGTGCTTGGACTGTAAATATCAACAATCATTAATGGGGTGGTATGTGTGTGGGTGTCATTACAGTGGTTGAACTCTAAATATCACCAGTCATTAATGGGGTGGTGGGTGTGTGGCTGTTATTACAGTGCTTGAACTGTAAATATCAACAGTCATTCAGGTGGTGGTACGTGTGTGGGTGTTATTATGGTGCTTGGACTGTAAAAATCAACAGTCATTCAAGGGGTGATAGGTGTGTGAGTCATTACAGTGCTTGGACTGTAAATATCAACAATCATTCTTTGGGTGGTGGGTGTGTGGGTGTAATTACAGTGCTTGGACTGTAAATATCAACAGTTTTTCATTAGTTGGTGGGTGTGTGGGTGTCATTACTGTGAAAAGGACTGTAAATATTAACAGTCATTAATGGGGTGGTGGGTGTGTGGGTGTCATTACAGTGCTTGGATTATAAATGTCAATAGGCATTCATGAGGTTGTGAGTGTGTGGGTGTCATTACAGTGCTTGGACTGTATATATCATCAGTCATTCATGGGGTGTGTGGAAGTCATTACAGTGCATGGACTGTAAATATCAACAGTCAATTATGGGGTGGTGGATGTGTGGGTGTCATTACAGTGCTTGGACTGTAAACATCAACATTCATTTATGGGGTGTGTGTGTCATTACAGTGCTAGGACTGTAAATATCAACAGTCATTCATAGGGTTTTGGGTGTGGGGGTGTCATTACAGTGCTTGGACTGTAAATATCAACAGTCATTCATTGGGTGAGTGGGTTTCATTACAGTGCTTGAACTGTAAATATCAACAGTCATTTATAAAGTTGTGGGTGTGTGGGTGTCATAACAGTGCTTAGACTGTAAATATCAATAGTCATTAATGGGGTGGTTGATGTGTTAGTGTAATTACAGTGCTTTGACTGTAAATATTATCAGTCATTCATGGGGTGGTGAGTGTGTGGGTGTCATTACAGTGTTTGGACTGTATACATCATCAGTCATTCATGTGGTGTGTGGGAGTCATTACAGTGCATGGACTGTAAATATCAACAGTCATTCATGGGGTGGTGAGTGTGTGGGTGTCATTACAGTGCTTGGACTGTAAATATCAACAGTCATTCATATGGTGTTGGGTGTTTGGGTGTCATTACAGTGCTTGGACTGTAAATATCAACAGTAATTCATGGGGTGTGGGTGTCATTACAGTGCTTGGACTGTAAATATCAACAGTCATTCATATTGTGTGTGTGTCATTACAGTGCTTGGACTGTAAAGATCAACAGTCATTCATGAGGTGGTAAGTGTGTGGGTGTCATTACAGTGCTTGGATTATAAATGACAAAAGGCATTTTATGGGGTTGTGAGTGTGTTGGTGTCATTACAGTAATTGGACTGTAAATATCAACAATCATTCAGTTGGTGGTGGGTGTGTGGGTGTCATTACAGTGCTTGGTCTGTAAATATCAATAGTCATTCATGGGGTGTTTGTGTTATTACAGTTCTTGGACTGTAAATATCAACAGTCATTCATGGGGTGGTGGGTGTGTTGGTATCATTAGAGTTCTTGGATTGTAAAAATCAACAGTCATTCATAGGGTGGTGTGTGTGTGGGTGTCATTACAGTGCTTGGGGTTGTGGGTGTGTGGGTGTCATTACAGTGCTTGGATTGTAAAAATCAATAGTCATTCATGGGGTGTTGTGTGTGTGTGGGTGTCATTTCAGTGCTTGGGGTTGTGGGTGTGTGAGTGTCATTAGAGTGCTTGGATTGTAAATATCAACAGTCATTCATTGGGTGGTGTGGGTGTTGGTGTTATTACAGTGCTTGGACTGTAAATATCAACAGTCATTCATGGGGTAGTGGGTATGTAGTTGTCATTACATTGCTTGGACTGGAAATATCAACAGTCATTCATTGGGTGGTGTGGGTGTTAGTGTTATTACAGTGATTGGACCGTAAATATCAACAGTCATTCATGGGGTGGTGGGTGTGTTGGTGTCAATGCAGTGCTTGGACTGTATATATATAAACCGTCATATATGGGGTGTGTTTGTCATTACATTGCTTGGACTGTAAATATCAACAGTCGTTTATGGTATGGTGGGTGTGTGGGTGTCATTACAGCGCTTAAACTGTAAATATCAATAGTCATTCATGGGGTGTGTGTGTCATTACAGTGCTTGGACTGTAAATATCAACAGTCATTCATGGGGTGGTGGATGTTTGGGTGTCATTACAGTGCTTGGACTGTAAAAATCAACATTCATTTATGGAGTGTGTGTCATTACAGTGCTTGGACTGTAAATATCAACAGTCATTCATGAGGTGGTGAGTGTGTAAGTGTCATTACAGTGCTTGGATTATAAATGTCAATAAGCATTTATGGGGTAGTGAGTGTGTTGGTGGAATTACAGTTCTTAGACTGTAAATATCAACAGTAATTCATGGGGTGGTGGGTGTGTGGGTGTCATTACAGTGCTTGGACTGTAAATATCAACAATCATTCATGGGGTGGTGGGTGTATGGGTGTCATTACTGTTATTGGACTGTAAATATCAACAGTCATTTATTTGATGAGTGGGTGTCATTACAGTCCTTGGACTGTAAATATCAACAGTTATTTATTGGGTTGTGGGTGTGTGGGTGTCATAACAGTGCTTAGACTATAAATATCAACAGTCATTCATGGGGTGGTATGTGTGTGGGTGTCATTACAGTGCTTGGACTGTAAATATCAACAGTAATTTTTGGGGTGAGTGGGTGTCATAACAGTGCTTGGACTGTAAATATCAACAGTCATTTATGGGGTTGTGGGTGTGTGGGTGTCATAACAGTGCTTAAACTGTAAATATCAACATTCATTCATGGGGTGTATGGGTGTCAATACAGTGCTTGGACTGTAAAAATCAACAGTCATTCATGGGGTTGTGGGTGTGTGG
Source organism: Petrolisthes cinctipes (assembly GCA_033782935.1). NCBI lineage: Eukaryota > Metazoa > Arthropoda > Malacostraca > Decapoda > Porcellanidae > Petrolisthes > Petrolisthes cinctipes. The sequence goes on along the minus strand of JAWQEG010000425.1, from coordinate 815,946 downwards.
ATGTCATATCAGTGCTTAGACTGTAAATATCAACAGTCATTCATGAGGTGTGTGGGTGTCATTACAGTGTTTGGACTGTAAATATAAATAATCATTTATAGGGTGTTGGGTGTGTGGGGGTCATTACAGTGCTTGGACTGTAAATATCAACAGTCATACATGGGGTAGTAGGTGTATGGGTGTCATTACAGTACTTGGACGGTAAATATAAAGTCATTTATTGGGTGTTGTGTGTGGGGGTGTCATTACAGTCCATGGACTGTAAATTTCAACAGTCATTCATGTTGTGGTGGGTGTGTGGTTGTCATTACAGTGCTTGGCCTGTAAATATCAACAGTCATTCAGGTGGTAGTGGGTGTGTGGGTTTCGTTATGGTGCTTGAACTGTAAACATCAACAGTCATTCATGGGGTGGTAGGTGTGTGAGTCATTAACTTGCTAGGACTGTAAATATCAAGTCATATATGAGGTGTGTGTCATTACAGTGCTTGGACTGTAAATATCAACAGTCATTAATGGGGTGGTGAGTGTGTGGGTATCATTACAGTGCTTGGACTGTAAATACAAATAATCATTCGTAGGGTGTTGGGTGTGTGGGGGTCATTACAGTGCTTGGACTGTATATATCAACAGTCATTAAAGGGGTGGTGGGTGTGTGGGTGTCATTACAGTGCTTGGACTGAAAATATAAAGTCATCAACGGGGTGTTGGGTGTGGGGATGTCATTAAAGTGCTTGGACTGTAAATATCAACAGTCATTCATTGGGTGGTGGGTGTGTGGGTGTCATTACAGTGCTTGGACTGTAAATATCAACAGTCATTTATGGGGTTGTGGGTGTGTGGGTGTCATTACAGTGCTCGGACTGTAAATATCAATAGTCATTTATAGGGTGTTTGTTTTATTACAGTGCTTGGACTGTAAATATCAACAGTCATTCATGGGGTGTGTGGGTGTCAATACAGTGCTTGGACTGTAAATATCAATAGTCATTAATGGGGTGCTGGGTGTGTGGGTGTCATTACAGTGCTTGGACTGTAAATATCAACAGTCATTCATGTGGTGTTTGTGTCATTAGTGCTTGGAATGTAAATATCAACAGTCATTCATGGGGTGAGTGGGTGTTAGAGTGCTTGGACTGTAAATATCAACAGTCATTCATGGGGTTGTGGGTATGTGGGTGTCATAATAGTGCTTAGATTGTAAATATTAACAGTCATTTATGGGGTGCGTAGGTGTCATTACAGTGCTTGGACTGTAAATATAAATAATCATTTGAAGGGTGTTGGGTGTGTGGGGGTCATTACAGTGCTTGGACTGTAAATATTAACAGTCAATCAAGGGGTGATAGGTGTTTGAGTCATTACAGTGCTTGGACTGTAAATATCAACAGTCATTCATGGGGTGGTGGATGTGTAGGTGTAATTACAGTGCTTGAACTGTAAATATCAACAGTTATTCATAGGGTAGTGGATGTTTGGGTGTAATTACAGTACTTGGACTGTAAATATCAACAATCATTCGTGGGGTGGTGGGTGTGTGGGTGTCATTACAGTGCTTGGACTGTAAATATCAACAGTCATTAATGGGGTGAGTGGGTGTCATTACAGTCCTTGGACTGTAAATATCAACAGTCAATCATTGGGTTGTGGGTGTGTGGGTGTCATAACAGTGCGTAGACTGTAAATATCAACAGTCATTCATCGGGTGTGTGGGTGTCATTACAGTGCTTGGACTGTAAATATCAACAATCATTCATGGGGTGGTGGGTGTGTGGGTGTCTTTAGTGCTTGGACTGTAAATATCAACAGTCATTCATGGGGTGAGTGGGTGTCATTACAATGCTTGGACTGTAAATATCAACAGTCATTCATGGGGTTGTGGGTGTCTGGGTGTCATAACAGTGCTTAGAAAGTAAATATCAACAGTCATTCAAGGGATGTATGGGTGTCAATACAGTGCTTGGACTGTAAATATTAATAGTCATTCATTGGGTGGTGGGTGTTTGGGAGTCATTAGAGTGCTTGGTCTGTAAATATCAATAGTCATTCATGGGGTGTGTGGGTGTCATTACAGTGCTTGGACTGTAAATATAAATAATCAATCGTAGGGTGTTGGGTGTGTGGGGGTCATTAGAGTGCTTGGACTGTAAATATCAACAGTCATTCATGGGGTGGTGGGTGTGTGGGTGTCTTTACAGTGCTTGGACTGTAAATATAGTCATTCATGGGATGTTTGGTGTGGGGATGTCATTACAGTGCTTGGACTTTAAATATCAACAATCATTAATGGGGTGGTATGTGTGTGGGTGTAATTACAGTGATTGGACTGTAAATATCAACAGTTTTTCATGGGTTGGTAGGTGTGTGTGTTTCATTACTGTGAAAAGGACTGTAAATATTAACAGTCATCAATGGGGTGGTGGGTGTGTGGGTGTCATTACAGTGCTTGGATTATAAATGTAAATAGTCATTCATGAGGTTGTGAGTGTGTAGGTGTCATTACAGTGCTTGGACTGTATATATCATCAGTCATTCATGGGGTGTGTGGAAATCATTACAGTGCATGGACTCTAAATATCAACAGTCAATTATGGGGTGGTGGATGTGTGGGTGTCATTACAGTGCTTGGACTGTAAACATCAACATTCATTTATGGGGTGTGTGTGTCATTACAGTGCTAGGACTGTAAATATCAACAGTCATTTATAGGGTGGTGGGTGTGGGGGTGTCATTACAGTGCTTGGACTGTAAATATCAACAGTCATTCATGGGGTGGTGGGTGTCTGGTTGTCATTACAGTGCTTGGACTGTAAATATCAACAGTCATTCATGGGTTGGTGGGTGTGTGGGTGTCATTACAGTGCTAGGTCTGTAAATATCAACAGTCATTCATTGGGTTGTGGGTGTGTGGGTGTCATAACAGTGCTTAGACTGTAAATATCAACAGTCATTCATGGGGTGTGTGGGTGTCAATACATTGCTTGGACTGTAAATTTCAATAGTCATTCTTGGGGTGGTGGGTGTGTGGGTGTCATTATAGTGCTTGGACTGTAAATATCAACAGCCATTCATGGGGTGTTTGTGTTATTACAGTGCTTGGACTGTAAATATCAACAGTCATTAATGGGGTGAGTGGGTATTATTACAGTGCTTGGACTATAAATATCAAGTCATTCATGGGGTTGTGGTTGTGTGGGTGTCATAACAGTGCTTAGACTGTAAATATCAACAGTCATTTATGGGGTGTGTTTGTGTCAATAAAGTGCTTGGACTGTAAATATCAACAGTCATTCAGGTGGTAGTGCGTGTGTGGGTGTCATTATGGTGCTTGGACTGTAAATATTAACAGTCATGCATGGGGTGGTAGATGTGTGAGTCATTACCTTGCTAGGACTGTAAATATCAAAAGTCATTGATGGGGTGGTGGGTGAGTGTGCATCATTACAGTGCTTGGACAGGAAATATAAACAATCATGCGTGGGGTAGTGGGTGTGTGGGTGTCATTACACTGCTTGGACTGTATATTTCATCAGTCATTCATGGGGTGTGTGGGAGTCATTACAGTGCTTGGACTTTAAATATCAACAGTCATTCGTGGGGTGGTAAATGTGTGGGTGTCATTACAGTGCTTGGACTGTAAATATCAACAGTCATTTTTGAGGTGTGTGTCATTACAGTGCTTGGACTGTAAATATCAACAGTCATTCATGAGGTGGTGAGTGTGTGGGTGTCATTAAAGTGCTTGGACTGTAAATATAAATAATCATTCGTAGGGTGTTTGGTGTGTGGGGGTAATTACAGTGCTTGGACTGTAAATATCAACAGTCATTTATGGAGTGGTGGGTGTGTGGGAGTCATTACAGTGCTTGGATGTAAATATAAAGTCATTCATTGGGTGTTGGGTGTGGGAGTGTCATTACAGTGTTTGGACTGTAAATATCAATAGTCATTCATGGGGTGGTGGGTGTGTTGGTGTCATTACAGTGCTTGGACTGTAATTATCAACAATTATTAATGGGGTGGTAAGTGTCATTAAAGTGCTTGGACTGTAAATATAAAGTCATTTATGGGGTGTGTGGGTGCTATTACCGTGCTTTAACTGTAAATATCAACAGTCATTCATGGGTTGGTGGGTGTCATTACAGTGCTTGGACTGTAAATATCAACAGTCATTCATGGGGTGTGTGGGTGTCAATACAGTGCTTGGACTTAAAATATCAACAGTCTTTAATGAGATGGTGGGTGTGTAAGTGTCATTACAGTGCTTGGACTGCAAATATAAAGTCATTCATGAGGTGTTGTGTGTGGGGATGTCATTACAGTGTTTGGACTGTAAATATCAACAGTCATTCATAGGGTGGTGGGTGTGTGGGTGTCATTACTGTGATTGGACTGTAAATATCAACAATCATGCATGGGGTGGTAGGTGTGTGGGTGTCATTACAGTGCTTGGACCGTAAATATCAACAGTCATTCATTGGGTGAGTGGGGGTCATTACAGTGCTTGGACTGTAAATATCAACAGTCATTCATGGGGTGGTGGTTGTGTAAGTGTCATTACTGTGCTTGGACTGTAAATATAAAGTCATTCATGGGGTGTTGTGTGTAAGGATGTCATTACAGTGCTTGGACTGTAAATATCAACAGTCATTCATGGGGTGGTGGGTGTGTGGGTGTCAATACAGTGCTTGGACTGTAAATATCAACAGTCTTTTATGGGGTGGAGGGTGTGTGGGTGTCATTACAGTGCTTGGACTGTAAATATCAACAGTCATTCATGGGGTGTTTATGTCATTACAGTGCTTGTACTGTAAATATCAAATCATTCATGGGGTGGTGAATGTATAGGTGTAATTATAGTGCTTTGATTGTAAATATCAACAGTCATTCATGGGGTGGTAGGTGTGTGAGTCATTACCTTGCTAGGACTGAAAATATCAACAGTCATTCATTGGGTGGTGGATGAGTGGGCATCATTACAGTGCTTGGACTAGAAATATCAACAGTCATTCATAGGGTGGTGGGTGTGTGGGTGTCATTACTGTGATTGGACTGTAAATATCAACAACCATGCATGGGGTGGTAAGTGTGTGGGTGTCATTACAGTGCTTGGACTGTAAATATCAACAATCATTCATTGGGTGAGTGGGTGTCATTACAATGCTTGGACTGTAAATATCAACAGTCATTCATGGGGTGGTGGGTGTGTAAGTGTCATTAAAGTGCTTGGACTGTAAATATAAAGTCATTCATGGGGTGTTGTGTGTAGGGATGTCATTACAGTGCTTGGACTGTAAATATCAACAGTCATTCATGGGGTGGTGGGTGTGTGGGTGTCATAACAGTGCTTAGACTGTAAATATCAAGAGTCATTCATGGGGTTTGTGGGTGTCAATACAGTGCTTGGACTGTAAATATCAACAGTCTTTCATGGAGTGGAGGGTGTGTGGGTGTCATTACAGTGCTTGGACTGTAAATATCAACAGCTATTCATGGGATGTTTGTCATTACAGTGCTTGTACTGTAAATATCAAATCATTCATGGGGTGGTGAATGTGTAGGTGTAATTACAGTGCTTTGACTGTAAATATCAACAGTCATTCATGGGGTAGTAGGTGTGTGAGTCATTACCTTGCTAGGACTGTAAATATCAACAGTCATTCATTGGGTGGTGGGTGAGTGGGTATCATTACAGTGCTTGGACTGGAAATATCAACAGTCATTCATAGGGTGGTGGGTGTGTGGGTGTCATTACTGTGATTGGACTGTAAATATCAACAATCATGCATGGGGTGGTAGGTGTGTGGGTGTCATTTTAGTGCTTGGACTGTAAATATCAACAGTCATTCATTGGGTGAGTGGGTGTCATTACAGTGCTTGGACTGTAAATATCAACAGTAATTCATGGAGTGGTGGGTGTGTGAGTGTCATTACAGTGCTTGGACTGTAAATATAAAGTCATTCATGGGGTGTTGTGTGTGGGGATGTCATTACAGTGCTTGAACGGTAAATATTAATAGTCATTCATGGGGTGGTGGGTGTGTGGGTGTCATTACAGTGCTTGAACAGTAAATATCAACAATCAATAATGGAGTGGTGGGTGTCATTAAAGTGCTTGGACTGTATATATCAACACTCACTTATGGGGTGTGTGGGTGCCATTACAGTGCTTGGACTGTAAATATCAACAGTCATTCATGGATTTGTGGGTGTCATTACAGTGCTTGGACTGTCAATATCAACAGTCATTCATGGGTTGGTGGGTGTGTGGGTGTCATTACCGTGCTTGGACTGTAAATATAAATTCATTCATGGGGTGCTGGGTATGGGAGTGTCATTACAGTTCTTGGACTGTAAATATCAACAGTCATTTATGGGGTGGTGGGTGTGTGGGTATCATTACAGTGCTTGGACTGTAAATATCAACAAACATTTAATGGGTGGTGGGTGTGTGGGTGTCATTACAGTGCTTGGACTGTAAATATCAACAATCATTATTGGGGTGGTGAGTGTCATAACAGTGCTTGGACTGTAAATATCAACAGTCATTTATGGGGTGTGTGGGTGCCATTACAGGGCTTGGACTGTAAATATCAACAGTCATTCATGGGGTTGTGGGTGTGGGGATATCATTACAGTGCTTGGACTGTAAATATCAACAGTCATTCAGGTGGTAGTGCGTGTGTGGGTGTCATTATGGTGCTTAGACTGTAAATATTAACAGTCATTCATGGGGTAGTAGGTGTGTGAGTCATTACCTTGCTAGGACTGTAAATATCAAAAGTCATTCATGGGGTGGTGGGTGAGTGGGCATCATTACAGTGCTTGGACAGGAAATATCAACAGTCTTTCATAGGGTGGTGGGTGTGTGGGTGTCATTACTGTGATTGGACTGTAAATATCAACAATCATGCATGGGGTGGTGGGTGTGTGGGTGTCATTACACTGCTTGTACTGTATATATCATCAGTCATTCATGGGGTGTGTAGGAGTCATTACAGTGCTTGGATTGTAAATATCAACAGTGATTCGTCGGGTGGTAAATGTGTGGGTGTCATTACAGTGCTTGGACTGTAAATATCAACAGTCATTTTTGAGGTGTGTGACATTACAGTGCTTGGACTGTAAATATCAACAGTCATTCATGGGGTGGTGAATGTGTGGGTGTCATTACAGTGCTTGGACTGTAAATATAAATAATCATTTGTAGGGTGTTGGGTGTGTGGGGGTCATTACAGTGCTTGGACTGTAAATATCAACAGTCATTTATGGAGTGGTGTGTGTGTGGGTGTCATTACAGTGCTTGGAGTGTAAATATAAAGTCATTCATTGGGTGTAGGGTGTGGGAGTGTCATTACAGTGCTTGGACTGTAAATATCAATAGTCATTCATCGGGTTTTGTGTGTGTCAATACAGTGCTTGGACTGTAAATATCAACAGTCATTCATTGGGTGAGTGGGGGTCATTAGAGTGCTTGGACTGTAAATATCAACAGTCATTCATGGGGTGGTGGTTGTGTAAGTGTCATTACTGTGCTTGGACTGTAAATATAAAGTCATTCATGGGGTATTGTGTGTGGGGATGTCATTACAGTGCTTGGACTGTAAATATCAACAGTCATTCATGTGGTGGTGGGTGTGTGGGTGTCATTACTGTGAATGGACTGTAAATATCAACAGTCATTCATGGGGTGTTTATGTCATTACAGTGCTTGTACTGTAAATATCAAATCATTCATGGGGTGGTGAATGTATAGGTGCAATTATAGTGCTTTGATTGTAAATATCAACAGTCATTCATGGGGTGGTAGGTGTGTGAGTCATTACCTTGCTAGGACTGTAAATATCAACAGTCATTCATTGGGTGGTGGATGAGTGGGCATCATTACAGTGCTTGGACTGGAAATATCAACAGTCATTCAAAGGGTGGTGGGTGTGTGGGTGTCATTACTGTGATTGGACTGTAAATATCAACAACCATGCATGGGGTGGTAGGTGTGTGGGTGTCATTACAGTGCTTGGACTGTAAATATCAACAATCATTCATTGGGTGAGTGGGTGTCATTACAATGCTTGGACTGTAAATATCAACAGTCATTCATGGGGTGGTGGGTGTGTAAGTGTCATTACAGTGCTTGGACTGTAAATATAAAGTCATTCATGGGGTGTTGTGTGTGGGGATGTCATTACAGTGCTTGGACTGTAAATATCAACAGTCATTGATGGGGTGGTGGGTGTGTGGGTGTCATAACAGTGCTTAGACTGTAAATATCAACAGTCATTCATGGGGTGTGTGGGTGTCATTACAGTGCTTGGACTATAAATATCAACAGTCATTCATGGGGTGTTTGTCATTACAGTTCTTGTACTGTAAATATCAAATCATTCATGGGGTTGTGAATGTGTAGGTGTAATTACAGTGCTTTGACTGTAAATATCAACAGTCATTCATGGGGTAGTAGGTGTGTGAGTCATTACCTTGCTAGGACTGTAAATTTCAACAGTCATTCATTGGGTGGTGGGTGAGTGGGCATCATTACAGTGCTTGGACTGGAAATATCAACAGTCATTCGTAGGATGGTGGGTGTGTGGGCTTCATTACTGTGAATGGACTGTAAATATCAACAATCATGCATGGGGTGGTAGGTGTGTGGGTGTCATTATAGTGCTTGGACTGTAAATATTAACAATCAATAATGGAGTGGTGGGTGTGAGAGTGTCATTACAGTGCTTGGACTGTAAATATAAAGTCATTCATGGGGTGTTGTGTGTGGGGATGTCATTACAGTACTTGGACGGTAAATATTAACAGTCATTCATGGGCTGGTGGGTGTGTGGGCGTCATTACAGTGCTTGAACTGTAAATATCAACAATCAATAATGGAGTGGTGGGTGTCATTAAATTGCTTGGACTGTAAATATCAACATTCACTTATGGGGTGTGTGGGTGCCATTACAGTGCTTGGACTGTAAATATCAACAGTCATTCATGGATTTGTGGGTGTCATTGCAGTGCTTGGACTGTAAATATCAACAGTCATTAATGGGTTGGTGGGTGTGTGGGTATCATTACCGTGCTTGGACTGTAAATATAAATTCATTCTTGGTGTGCTGGGTGTGGGAGTGTCATTACAGTTCTTGGACTGTAAATATCAACAGTCATTTATAGGATGGTGGGTGAGTGGGTGTCATTACAGTGCTTGGACTGTAAATATCATCAAACATTTAATGGGTGGTGGGTGTGTGGGTGTCATTACAGTGCTTGTACTGTAAATATCAACAATCATTAAAGGGGTGGTGGGTGTCATAACAGTGCTTGGACTGTAAATATCAACAGTCATTTATGGAGTGTGTGGGTGCCATTAAAGGGCTTGGACTGTAAATATCAACAGTCATTCATGGGGTGGTGGGTTTAGGGATCTCATTACAGTGCTTGGACTGTAAATATCAACAGTCATTCATGTGGTGGTGGGTATGTGGGTGTCATAACAGTGCTTAGACTGTAAATATCAACAGTCATTCATTGGGTGTGTGGGTGTCAATACAGTGCTTGGACTGTAAATATCAACAGTCTTTCATGGGGTGGAGGGTGTGTGGGTGTCATTACAGTGCTTGGACTGTAAATATCAACAGTCATTCATGGGGTGTTTATGTCATTACCGTGCTTGTACTGTAAATATCAAATCATTCATGGGGTGGTGAATGTGTAGGTGTAATTACAGTGCTTTGACTGTAAATATCAACAGTCATTCATGGGGTGGTAGGTGTGTGAGTCATTACCTTGCTAGGACTGTAAATATCAACAGTCATTCATTGGGTGTTGGGTGAGTGGGCATCATTACAGTGCTTGGACTGGAAATATCAACAGTCATTCATTGGGTGAGTGGGTGTCATTACAGTGCTTGGACTGTAAATATCAACAGTCATTAATGGGGTAGTAGGTGTGTGAGTCATTACCTTGCTAGGACTGTAAATATCAAAAGTCATTCATGGGGTGGTGGGTGAGTGGGCATCATTACAGTGCTTGGACAGGAAATATCAACAGTCTTTCATAGGGTGGTGGGTGTGTGGGTGTCATTACTGTGATTGGACTGTAAATATCAACAATCATGCATGGGGTGGTGGGTGTGTGGGTGTCATTACACTGCTTGTACTGTATATATCATCAGTCATTCATGGGGTGTGTAGGAGTCATTACAGTGCTTGGATTGTAAATATCAACAGTGATTCGTCGGGTGGTAAATGTGTGGGTGTCATTACAGTGCTTGGACTGTAAATATCAACAGTCATTTTTGAGGTGTGTGACATTACAGTGCTTGGACTGTAAATATCAACAGTCATTCATGGGGTGGTGAATGTGTGGGTGTCATTACAGTGCTTGGACTGTAAATATAAATAATCATTTGTAGGGTGTTGGGTGTGTGGGGGTCATTACAGTGCTTGGACTGTAAATATCAACAGTCATTTATGGAGTGGTGTGTGTGTGGGTGTCATTACAGTGCTTGGAGTGTAAATATAAAGTCATTCATTGGGTGTAGGGTGTGGGAGTGTCATTACAGTGCTTGGACTGTAAATATCAATAGTCATTCATCGGGTGGTGGGTGTGTTGGTGTCATTACAGTGCTTGGACTGTAATTATCAACATTATTAATGGGGTGGTAAATGTCATTAAAGTGCTTGGACTGTAAATATAATGTCATTTATGGGGTGTGTGGGTGCTATTACCGTGCTTTAACTGTAAATATCAACACTCATTCATGGGGTGTGTGGGAGTCAATACAGTGCTTGGACTGTAAATATCAACAGTCTTTTATGAGATGGTGGGTGTGTAAGTGTCATTACAGTGCTTGGACTGTAAATATAAAGTCATTTATGAGGTGTTGTGTGTGGGGATGTCATTACAGTGCTTGGACTGTAAATATCAACAATCATGCATGGGGTGGTAGGTGTGTGGGTGTCATTACAGTGCTTGGACTGTAAATATCAACAATCATTCATTGGGTGAGTGGGTGTCATTACAATGCTTGGACTGTAAATATCAACAGTCATTCATGGGGTGGTGGGTGTGTAAGTGTCATTACAGTGCTTGGACTGTAAATCTAAAGTCATTTATGGGGTGTTGTGTGTGGGGATGTCATTACAGTGCTTAGACTGTAAATATCAACAGTCATTCATGGGGTGGTGGGTGTATGGGTGTCATAACAGTGCTTAGACTGTAAATATCAACAGTCATTCATCGGGTTTTGTGTGTGTCAATACAGTGCTTGGACTGTAAATATCAACAGTCATTCATTGGGTGAGTGGGGGTCATTAGAGTGCTTGGACTGTAAATATCAACAGTCATTCATGGGGTGGTGGTTGTGTAAGTGTCATTACTGTGCTTGGACTGTAAATATAAAGTCATTCATGGGGTGTTGTGTGTGGGGATGTCATTACAGTGCTTGGACTGTAAATATCAACAGTCATTCATGTGGTGGTGGGTGTGTGGGTGTCATTACTGTGAATGGACTGTAAATATCAACAGTCATTCATGGGGTGTTTATGTCATTACAGTGCTTGTACTGTAAATATCAAATCATTCATGGGGTGGTGAATGTATAGGTGCAATTATAGTGCTTTGATTGTAAATATCAACAGTCATTCATGGGGTGGTAGGTGTGTGAGTCATTACCTTGCTAGGACTGTAAATATCAACAGTCATTCATTGGGTGGTGGATGAGTGGGCATCATTACAGTGCTTGGACTGGAAATATCAACAGTCATTCAAAGGGTGGTGGGTGTGTGGGTGTCATTACTGTGATTGGACTGTAAATATCAACAACCATGCATGGGGTGGTAGGTGTGTGGGTGTCATTACAGTGCTTGGACTGTAAATATCAACAATCATTCATTGGGTGAGTGGGTGTCATTACAATGCTTGGACTGTAAATATCAACAGTCATTCATGGGGTGGTGGGTGTGTAAGTGTCATTACAGTGCTTGGACTGTAAATATAAAGTCATTCATGGGGTGTTGTGTGTGGGGATGTCATTACAGTGCTTGGACTGTAAATATCAACAGTCATTGATGGGGTGGTGGGTGTGTGGGTGTCATAACAGTGCTTAGACTGTAAATATCAACAGTCATTCATGGGGTGTGTGGGTGTCATTACAGTGCTTGGACTATAAATATCAACAGTCATTCATGGGGTGTTTGTCATTACAGTTCTTGTACTGTAAATATCAAATCATTCATGGGGTGGTGAATGTGTAGGTGTAATTACAGTGCTTTGACTGTAAATATCAACAGTCATTCATGGGGTAGTAGGTGTGTGAGTCATTACCTTGCTAGGACTGTAAATTTCAACAGTCATTCATTGGGTGGTGGGTGAGTGGGCATCATTACAGTGCTTGGACTGGAAATATCAACAGTCATTCGTAGGATGGTGGGTGTGTGGGCTTCATTACTGTGAATGGACTGTAAATATCAACAATCATGCATGGGGTGGTAGGTGTGTGGGTGTCATTATAGTGCTTGGACTGTAAATATTAACAATCAATAATGGAGTGGTGGGTGTGAGAGTGTCATTACAGTGCTTGGACTGTAAATATAAAGTCATTCATGGGGTGTTGTGTGTGGGGATGTCATTACAGTACTTGGACGGTAAATATTAACAGTCATTCATGGGCTGGTGGGTGTGTGGGCGTCATTACAGTGCTTGAACTGTAAATATCAACAATCAATAATGGAGTGGTGGGTGTCATTAAATTGCTTGGACTGTAAATATCAACATTCACTTATGGGGTGTGTGGGTGCCATTACAGTGCTTGGACTGTAAATATCAACAGTCATTCATGGATTTGTGGGTGTCATTGCAGTGCTTGGACTGTAAATATCAACAGTCATTAATGGGTTGGTGGGTGTGTGGGTATCATTACCGTGCTTGGACTGTAAATATAAATTCATTCTTGGTGTGCTGGGTGTGGGAGTGTCATTACAGTTCTTGGACTGTAAATATCAACAGTCATTTATAGGATGGTGGGTGAGTGGGTGTCATTACAGTGCTTGGACTGTAAATATCATCAAACATTTAATGGGTGGTGGGTGTGTGGGTGTCATTACAGTGCTTGTACTGTAAATATCAACAATCATTAAAGGGGTGGTGGGTGTCATAACAGTGCTTGGACTGTAAATATCAACAGTCATTTATGGAGTGTGTGGGTGCCATTAAAGGGCTTGGACTGTAAATATCAACAGTCATTCATGGGGTGGTGGGTTTAGGGATCTCATTACAGTGCTTGGACTGTAAATATCAACAGTCATTCATGTGGTGGTGGGTATGTGGGTGTCATAACAGTGCTTAGACTGTAAATATCAACAGTCATTCATTGGGTGTGTGGGTGTCAATACAGTGCTTGGACTGTAAATATCAACAGTCTTTCATGGGGTGGAGGGTGTGTGGGTGTCATTACAGTGCTTGGACTGTAAATATCAACAGTCATTCATGGGGTGTTTATGTCATTACCGTGCTTGTACTGTAAATATCAAATCATTCATGGGGTGGTGAATGTGTAGGTGTAATTACAGTGCTTTGACTGTAAATATCAACAGTCATTCATGGGGTGGTAGGTGTGTGAGTCATTACCTTGCTAGGACTGTAAATATCAACAGTCATTCATTGGGTGGTGGGTGAGTGGGCATCATTACAGTGCTTGGACTGGAAATATCAACAGTCATTCATTGGGTGAGTGGGTGTCATTACAGTGCTTGGACTGTAAATATCAACAGTCATTAATGGGGTTGTGGGTGTGTGAGCGTCATTACAGTGATTGGACTGTAAATATAAAGTCATTCATGGGGTGTTGTGTGTGGGGATGTCATTACAGTGCTTGGACGGTAAATATTAACAGTCATTCATGGGGTGGTGGGTGTCATTAAAGTGCTTGGACTGTAAATATCAACACCCACTTGTGGGGTGTGTGGAGGCCATTACAGTGCTTGGACTGTAAATATCAACAGTCATTAATGGATTTGTGGGTGTCATTACAGTGCTAGGACTGTAAATATCAACAGTCATTCATGGGTTGGTGGGTGTGTGAGTGTCATTACCGTGCTTGGACTGTAAATATAAATTCATTCATGGGTGCTGGGTGTGGGAGTGTCATTACAGTTCTTGGACTGTAAATATCAACAGTCATTCATGGGATGGTGGGTGCGTGGGTGTCATTACAGTGCTTGGACTGTAAATATCAACAAACATTTAATGGGTGGTGGGTGTGTGGGTGTTATTACAGTGCTTGGACTGTAAATATCAACAATCATTAATGGGGTAGCGGATGTCATAACAGTGCTTGGACTGTAAATATCATCAGTCATTTATAGGGTGTTGGGTGTGTGGGTGTCATTACTGTGCTTGGACTGTAAATATCAACAGTCATTCATGAGGTGTGTGTCATTACAGTGCTTGGACTGTAAATATCAACAGTCATTAATGGGGTGGTGAGTATGTGGGTGTCATTACAGTGCTTGGACTGTAAATATAAAAAATCATTCTTAGGGTGTAATGTGTGTGTGGGTCATTACAGTGATTGGACTGTAAATATCAACAGTCATTTATGGGGTGGTAAGTGTGTGGGTGTCATTACAGTGCTTGGACTGCATATATCATCAGTCATTCATGGGGTGTGTGGGATTCATTACAGTGATTGGACTGTAAATATCAACAGTCATTTATGGGGTGGTGAATGTGTGAGTGTCATTACAGTGCTTGGACTGTAAATATCAACAGTCATTCATGAGGTGTGTGTCATTACAGTGCTTGGACAGTAAATATCAACAGTCATTCATGGAGTGGTGAGTATGTGGGTGTCATTACAGTGCTTCGACTGTAAATTTAAAAAATCATTCGTAGGGTGTTATGTGTGTGGGGGTCAATACAGTGCTTGGACTGTAAATATCAACAGTCATTCATGGGGTGTTTATGTCATTACAGTGCTTGTACTGTAAATATCAAATCATTCATGGGGTGGTGAATGTGTAGGTGTAATTACAGTGCTTTGACTGTAAATATCAACAGTCATTCATGGGGTAGTAGGTGTGTGAGTCATTACCTTGCTAGGACTGTAAATATCAACAGTCATTCATTGGGAGGTGGGTGAGTGGGCATCATTACAATGCTTGGACTGGAAATATCAACAGTCATTCATAGGGTGGTGGGTGTGTGGGTGTCATTACAGTGATTGGACTGTAAATATCAACAGTCATTCAAGGGGTTGTGGGTGTGTGAGTGTCATTACAGTGCTTGGACTGTAAATATAAAGTCATTCATGGGGTGTTGTGTGTGGGGATGTCATTATAGTGCTTGGACGATAAATATTAACAGTCATTCATGGGGTGGTGGGTGTCATTAAAGTGCTTGGACTGTAAATATCAACACTCACTTATGGGGTGTGTTGGGGCCATTACAGTGCTTGGACTGTAAAAATCAACAGTCATTAATGGATTTGTGGGTGTCATTACAGTGCTAGGACTGTAAATATCAACAGTCATTCATGGGTTGGTGGGTGTGTGGGTGTCATTACCATGCTTGGACTGTAAATATCAACAGTCATTCATGGGGTGGTGGGTGCGTGGGTGTCATTACAGTGCTTGGACTGTAAATATCAACAATCATTAATGTGGTGGCGGGTGTCATAACAGTGCTTGGACTGTAAATATCAACAGTCATTTATATGGTGTGTGGGTGCCATTACAGGGCTTGGACTGTAAATATCAACAGTCATTCATGGGGTGGTGGGTGTCATTACAGTGCTTGGACTGTAAATACCAACAGTTATTCATAGGGTGGTGGGTGTGTGTGTCATTACAGTGCTTGGACTGTAAATATCAACAGTCGTTAATGGGGTGTGAGTGTGTCATTACAGTGCTAGGACTGGAAATATCAACAGTTATTCATGGAATGGTGTGTTTGTGATTGACATTACAGTGCTTGGACTGTAAATATCAACAATCATTCATGGGGTGGTGGGTGTGTGGGTGTCATTACAGTGTTTGGACTGTAAATGTCAGTAATTTTAGGGGTGGTGGGTGTGTGGGTTTCATTACAGTGCTTGGACTGGAAATATTAATAGTCATTCATGGGGCAATGGGTGTGTGGGTGTCATTACAGTGATTGGACTGTAAATATCAACAGTCATTCATGGGGTGGTAGGTGTGTGGGTGTCATAACAGTGCTTAGACTGTAAATATCAACAGTCATTCATGGGGTGTGTGGGAGTCAATACAGTGCTTGGACTGTAAATATCAACAGTCATTCATGGGTTGGTGGGTGTCATTAAAGTGCTTGGACTGTAAATATTAATAGTCATTCAAAGGGTGGTGGGTGTGTGGGTGTCATTACAGTGCTTGGACTGTAAATATAAAGTTATTCATGGGGTGCTGGGTGTGGGGGTGTCATTACAGTTCGTGGACTGTAAATATCAACAGACATTCATGGGGTGGTGAGTGTGTAGGTGTCATTACAGTGCTTGGACTGTAAATATAAAGTCATTCATGGGGTGTTGGGTGTGGGGGTGTCATTACAGTGCTTGGACTGTAAATATCAACAATCATTCATGGGGTGGTGAGTGTGTAGGTGTCAATAAAGTGTTTGGACTGTAAATATCAACAGTCATTCAAGTGGTAGTGGGTGTGTGGGTGTCATTATGGTGTTTGGATGGTAAATATCAACAGTCATTCATGGGGTGGTAGGTGTGTGAGTCATTACCTTGCTAGGACTGTAAAAATCAACAGTCATTCATTGGGTGGTGGGTGAGTGGGCATCATTACAGTGCTTGGACCGTAAATATTAAGTCATTCATGGGGTGTTGTGTGTGGGGATGTCATTACAGTGCTTGGACGGTAAATATTAACAGTCATTCATGGGGTGGTGGGTGTGTGGGTGTCATTACAGTGCTTGAACTGTAAATATCAACAATCAATAATGGGGTGGTGGGTGTCATTAAAGTGCTTGGACTGTAAATATCAACACTCACTTATGGGGTGTGTGGGTGCCATTACAGTGCTTGGACTGTAAATATCAACAGTCATTCATGGATTTTTAGGTGTCATTGCAGTGCTTGGACTGTAAATATCAACAGTCATTCATGGGTTGGTGGGTGTGTGGGTGTCATTACCGTGCATGGACTGTAAATATAAATTCATTCATGGGGTGCTGGGTGTGGGAGTGTCATTACAGTTCTTGGACTGTAAATATCAACAGTCATTTATGGGGTGGTGGGTGCGTGGGTGTCATTACTGTGCTTGGACTGTAAATATCAACAAACATTAAAGGGTGGTAGGTGTGTGGGTGTCATAACAGTGCTTGGACTGTAAATATCAACAGTCATTTATGGGGTGTGTGGGTGCCATTACAGGGCTTGGACTGTAAATATCAACAGTCATTCATGGGGTGGTGGGTGTGGTGATGTCATTACAGTGCTTGGACTGTAAATATCAACAGTTATTCATGGGGTGGTGGGTGTGTGGGTGTCATAACAGTGCTTAGACTGTAAATATCAACAGTCATTCATGGGGTGTGTGGGTGTCAATACAGTGCTTGGACTGTAAATATCAACAGTCTTTCATGGCGTGGAGGATGTGTGGGTGTCATTACAGAGGTTGGACTGTAAATATCACCAGTCATTCATGAGGTGTTTATGTTATTACAGTGCTTGTACTGTAAATATCAAATCATTCATGGGGTGGTGAATGTGTAGGTGTAATTACAGTGCTTTGACTGTAAATATCAACAGTCATTCGTGGGGTAGTAGGTGTGTGAGTCATTACCTTGCTAGGACAGTAAATATCAACAGTCATTCATTGGGTGGTGGGTGAGTGGGCATCATTACAGTGCTTGTACTGGAAATATCAACAGTCATTTATGGGGTGGTGGGTGTGTAATTGTCATTACAGTGCTTGGACTGTAAATATAAAGTCATTCATGGGATGTTGTGTGTGGGGATGTCATTTCAGTGATTGGACTGTAAATAACAACAGTCATTCATGGTGTTTTCGGTGTGGGGGTGTCATAACAGTGCTTATACTGTAAATATCAACAATCATTCATGGGGTGTGTGGGTGTCAATACAGTGCTTGGACTGTAAATATCAACAGTCTTTTGTGGGGTAGGGTGTGTGGGTGTCATTACAGTGCTTGGACTGAAAATATCAACAGTCATTCATGGGGTGTTTATGTCATTACAGTGCTTGTACTGTAAATATCAAATCATTCATGGGGTGGTGAATGTGTAGGTGTAATTACAGTGCTTTGACTGTAAATATCAACCTTCATTCGTGGGGTAGTAGGTGTGTGAGTCATTACCTTGCTAGGACTGTAAATATCAACAGTCATTCATTGGGTGGTGGGTGAGTGGGCATCATTACAGTGCTTGGACTGGAAATATCAACAGTCATTCATAGGGTGGTGGGTGTGTGGGTGTCATTACTGTGATTGGACTGTAAATATCAACAATCATGCATGGGGTTGTAGGTGTGTGGGTGTCCTTACAGTGCTTGGACTGTAAATATAAAGTCATTCATTGGGTGTTGTGTGTGGGGATGTCATTACAGTGCTTGGACGGTAAATATTAACAGTCATTCATGGGGTGGTGGGTGTCATTAAAGTGCTTGGACTGTAAATATCAACACTCACTTGTGGGGTGCGTGGGGGCCATTACAGTGCTTGGACTGTAAATATTAACAGTCATTAATGGATTTGTGGGTGTCATTACAGTGCTAGGACTGTAAATATCAACAGTCATTCATGGGTTGGTGGGTGTGTGAGTGTCATTACCGTGCTTGGACTGTAAATATAAATTCATTCATGGGTGCTGGGTGTGGGAGTGTCATTACAGTTCTTGGACTGTAAATATCAACAGTCATTCATGGGATGGTGGGTGCGTGGGTGTCATTACAGTGCTTGGACTGTAAATATCAACAAACATTTAATGGGTGGTGGGTGTGTGGTTGTCATTATAGTGCTTGGACTGTAAATATCAACAATCATTAATAGGGTGGCGGGTGTCATAACAGTGCTTGGACTGTAAATATCAACAGTCATTTATGGGGTGTGTGGGTGCCATTACAGGGCTTGGATTGTAAATATCAACAGTCATTCATGGGGTGGTGGGTGTCATTACAGTGCTTGGACTGTAAATACCAACAGTCATTCATAGAGTGGTGGGTGTGTGTGTCATTACAGTGCTTGGACTGTAAATTTCAACAGTCGTTAATGGGGTGTGAGTGTGTCATTACAGTGCTAGGACTGTAAATATCAACAGTTATTCATGGAATGGTGTGTTTGTGGGTGTCATTAAAGTGCTTGGACTGTAAATATCAACAATCATTCATGGGGTGGTGGGTGTGTGGGTGTCATTACAGTGCTTGGACTGTAAATGTCAGTCATTCTCGGGGTGGTGGGTGTGTGGGTGTCATTACAGTGCCTGGACTGTAAATATTAACAGTCATTCATGGGGCGATGGGTGTGTGGGTGTCATTACAGTGCTTGGACTGTAAATATCAACATTCATTCATGAAGTGGTAGGTGTGTGGGTGTCATAACAGTGCTTAGACTGTAAATATCAACAGTCGTTTATGGGGTGTGTGGGTGTCAATACAGTGCTTGGACTGTAAATATCAACAGTCATTCATGGGTTGGTGGGTGTCATTACAGTGCTTGGACTGTAAATATCAATTGTTATTCATGGGGTGGTGGGTGTGTGGGTGTCATTACAGTGCTTGGACTGTAAATATAAAGTTATTCATGGGGTGCTGGTTGTGGGGGTGTCATTACAGTTCGTGGACTGTAAATATCAACAGTCATTCATGGGGTGGTGGGTGTGTAGGTGTCATTACAGTTCTTGGACTGTAAATATAAAGTCATTCATGGGGTGTTGGGTGTCGGGGTGTCATAACAGTGCTTGGACTGTAAATATCAACAGTCAATAATAGGGTGGTGGGTGTGTAGGTGTCATTACAGTTCTTGGACTGTAAATATAAAGTCATTCAAGTGGTAGTGGGTGTGTGGGTGTCATTATGGTGCTTGGACAGTAAATATCAACAGTCATTCATGAGGTGGTAGGTGTGTGAGTCATTACCTTGCTAGGACTGTAAATATCAACAGTCATTCATTGGGTGGTGGGTGAGTGAGCATCATTACAGTGCTTGGACTGGAAATATCAACAGTCATTCATAGGGTGTTGGGTGTGTGGGTGTCATTACTGTGCTTGGACTGTAAATATCAACAGTCATTCATAGGGTGGTGGGTATGTGGTTGACATTACAGTTCTTGGACTGGTAATATCAACAGTCATTCATGGGGTGGTGGATGTGTGGGAGTCATTACAGTGCTTGGACACTAAATATTAATATTCATTCATGGGGTGGTGGGTGTGTGGGTGTCATTACAGTGCTTGGAATGTAAATTTAAACTGCCATTCATGGGGTGGTGGTATGTGGGTGTCATTACAGTGGTTGGACTGTAAATATCAAGAGTCATTCATAAGGTGGTGGGTGTGTGGGTGTCATTATAATGCTTGGATTGTAAATATCAACAGTCATTCATGAGGTGGTGGGTGTTTGGGTGTCATTACAGTGCTTGGACTGGAAATATCAATAGGTATTCATGTGGTGATGGGTGTGTGGGTGTCATTACAGTGCTCGGACTGTAAATATCAACAGTCATTCATGGATTGTTTGATGCGTGGGTGTCATTACTGTGTTTGGACTAAAAATATCAATAGTCATTCATGGGGTGGTGGGTGTGTGGGTGTCATTACAGTGCTTGGACTCTAAATATCAACAGTCATTCAAGGGGTGATAGGTGTGTGGGCGTCATTACATTGTCCAGACTGGAAATTTCAAAAGTCATTCATAGGGTGGTGTGTGTGTGAGTGTCATTACAGTTCTTGGACTGTAAATATCAACAGCCATTCAAGGGGTGGGAGGGTGTGTGGGGGTCATTAAAGTGTTTGGACTGTAAATATCAACAGTCATTTATGGGGTGGTGGGTATGTGGTTGTCATTACAGTGCTTGGACTGGTAATATCAACAGTCATTCATGGGGTGGTGGATGTGTGGGTGTCATTACAGTGCTTGGACTGTAAATATCAATAGTCATTCATGGGGTGGTTGGTGTGTGGGTGTCATTACAGTGCTTGGACTGTAAATATCAAGAGTCATTCATGGGGTGGTGGGTGTGTGGGTGTCATTACAGTACTTGGATTGTAAATATCAACAGTCATTCATGGGGTGGTGGGTGTGTGGGTTTCATTACAGTGGTTGGACTGTAAATATCAAGAGTCATTCATTGGGTGGTGGGTGTGTGGGTGTCATTACAGTGCTTGGACTGTAAATATCAACAGTCATTCATGGGGTGGTTGGTGTGTGGGTTTCATTACAGTGGTTGGACTGTAAATATCAAGAGTCATTCATTGGGTGGTGGGTGTGTGGGTGTCATTACAGTGCTTGGACTGTAAATATCAACAGTCATTCATGGGGTGGTTTGTGTGAGGGGGTAATTACAGTGCATGGACTGTAAATATCAACAGTCATTCATAGGGTGTTGGGTGTCAGTACAGTGCTTGGACTGTAAACATCAACAGTCATATATGGGGTGGTAAGTGTGTCGGTGTCATTACAGTTCTTGGACGGTAAATATCAACAGTTATTCAAGGGGTGGGTGGGTGTGTGGGGGTCATAAAAGTGTTTGGACTGTAAATATCAACAGTCATTCAAGGGGTGGTGGGTATGTGGTTGTCATTACAGTGCTTGGACTGGTAAAATCAACAGTCATTCATGGGGTGGTGGATGTGTGGGGTGTCATTACAGTGCTTGGACTGTAAATATCAATAGTCATTTATGGGGTGGTGGGTGTGTGAGTGTCATTACAGTGCTTGGAATGTAAATATCAAAAGTCATTTATTGGGTAGTGGGTGTGTTGGTGTCATTAGAGTGCTTGGACTGTATATATCAACAGTCATTTATAGGGTGGTGGGTATGTGGTTGTCATTACAGTTCTTGGACTGGTAATATCAACAGTCATACATGGGGTTGTGGATGTGTGGGTGTCATTACAGTGCTTGGACTGTAAATATCAATATTCATTCATGGGGTGGAGGGTGTGTGGGTGTCATTACAGTGTTTGGACTGTAAATATCAACAGTCATTCATGGGGTGGTGGGTGTGTGGGTGTCATTTTAGTGCTTGGACTGTAAATATCAACAGTCATTTAATGGGTGGTGGGTTTGTGGGTGTCATTACAGTGCTTGGACTGAAAATATCAAAAGTCATTCATGGGGTGGTGGGTGTGTGGGTGTCATTACAGTGCTCGGACTGGAAATATCAACAGTCAGTCATCGGGTGGTTGGTGCGTAGGTGTCATTACAGTGCTTGGACTGGTAATATCAACAGTCATTCATGGGGTGGTGGATGTGTGGGTGTCATTACAGTGCTTGGACTGTAAATATCAATAATCATTCATGGGGTGGTGGGTGTGTGGGTGTCATTACAGTGTTTGGACTATAAATATCAACAGTCATTCATGGGGTATTGGGTGTGTGGGTGTAATTGCAGTGTTTGGACTGTAAATATCAACAGTCATTCATGGGGTGGTGCATGTGTGGGTGTCATTTCAGTGCTTGAACTGTAAATATTAACAGTCATTCATGGGGTGGTGCATGTGTGGGTGTCATTACAGTGCTTAGACTGTAAACATCAACAGTCTTTTAAGGAGTGGTGAATGTGTCCATGTCATTACAGTGCTTGGACTGTAAATATCAACAGTCATTGAGGGGATGGTGGGTGTGTGGGTGTCATTTTAGTGCTTGGACTGTAAATATCAACAGTCATTTAAGGGGTGGTGGGTGTCATTATATTGATTGGACAGTAAATAACAACAGTCATTCATGAGGTAGTGGGTGTGTGGGTGTCATTATATTGATTGGACAGTAAATATCAACAGTCATTCATGAGGTGGTGGGTGTGTGGGTGTCATTATAATGCTTGGATTGTAAATATCAACAGTCATTCATGAGGTGGTGGGTGTGTGGGTGTCATTACAGTACTTGGACTGAAAATATCAACAGTCATTCATGGGGTGGTGGGTGTGTGGGTGTCATTACATTGCTCGGACTGTAAATATCAACAGTCAGTCATGGGGTGGTTGGTGCGTAGGTGTCATTACAGTGTTTGGACTAAAAATATCAATAGTCTTTCATGGGGTGGTGGGTGTGTGGGTGTCATTACAGTGCTTGGACTGTAAATATCAACAGTCATTCAAAGAGTGGTGGGTATTTGGGCGTCATTACATTGTCCGGACTGGAAATTTCAAAAGTCATTCATTGGGTGGTGGGTGTGTGAGTGTCATTACAGTGCTTGGACTGTAAATATCAACAGTCATTCAAGTGGTGGGTGGGTGTGTGGGTATCATTACATGGCTTTGACTGTAAATATCATCAGTTATTCATAAAGTGGTTGGTGTGGGGGTGTCATAACAGTGCTTGGACAGTAAATATCAACTGTCATTCCTGGGGTGGTTGGTATATGGGTGTCATTACAATGCTTGGACTTAAATATCAACAGTCATTAATGGGTCGTTGGGTATGTGGGTGTCTTTACAGTGCTTGGACTGTAAATATTAAACAGTCATTCATGGGGTGGTGGGTGTGTGGGTGTCATTACATTGTTCGGACAGGAAATTTCAAGTCATTCATAGAGTGGTGGGTGTGTGGGTGTCATTACAGTGCTTGGACTGTAAATATCAACAGTCACTCATGGGGTGGTGGGTGTGTGGGTGTCATTACAGTGTTTGGACTGTAAACATCAACATTCATTCATAGGGTGGATTGTGTATTGGTATCATTACAGTGCTTGGATTGTAAATATCAACAGTCATTCATGGGGTGGTGGGTGTGTGGGTGTCATTACAGTGTTTGGACTATAAATATCAACAGTCATTAATGGGGTATTGGGTGTGTGGTTGTCATTACAGTGCTTGGACTGTAAATATCAACTGTCATTCATGGGATGGTAGATGTGTGGGTGTCATTACAGTGCTTGGACTGTAAATATCAATAATCATTCCTTGGGTGGTGGGTGTGTGGGTGTCATTACAGTGCTTGGACTGTAAATTTAAATTGTCATTCATGAGGTGGTGGTATGTGGGTGTCATTACAGTGGTTTGACTGAAAATATAAAGAGTCATTCATGGGGTGGTGGGTGTGTGGGTGTCATTACAGTGCTTGAACTGTAAATGTCAACAGTAATTCATGGGGTGGTGGGTGTGTTTGGTGTCATTACAGTGTTTGGACTGTAAATATCAACAGTCATTCATTGGGTGGTGGATGTGTTGGTGTCATTACAGTGCTTGGACTGTAAACATCAACAGTCATTCAAGGGGTGGTGGGTGTGTAGGTGTCATAACAATGCTTAGACTGGTAATATCAGCAGTTATTAATAGGGTGGTGGATGTATGGGCGTCATTACAGTAGTTGGACTGGAAATATCAACAGTCATTCATGGGGTGGTGGGTGCGTGGGTGTCATTACAGTGTTTGGACTGTAAATATCAACAGTCATTCATGGGGTGGTATGTGTCATTACAGTGCAAGGACTGTAAATATCGACAGTCATACATGGGGTGGTGGGTGGGATGGCATCATTACAGTGCTTGGACTGTAAATAACAACAGTCATTTATAGGGTGGTCGGTGTGTGGCTGTCATTACGGAGCATGGACTGTAAATATCAACAGTCATTTATTGGGTTTTGGGTGTGAGGGTGTCATTACAATGCTTGGACTATAAATATCAACAGTCATTCATATAGTGGTGGGTGTGTGGGTATTATTTCAGTGCTAGGATTGTAAATATCAACAGTCATTCATGGAGTGGTGAGTGTGTGGGTGTCATTTTAGTGCTTGGACTGTAAATATCAACAGTCATTTATGGGGTTGTAAGTGTGTGGGTGTCATTATATTGATTGGACAGTAAATATCAACAGTCATTCATGGGGTGGTGGGTGTATGGGCATCATTACAGTGCTTGGACTGTAAATATCAACAGTCATTCATAGGGTGGTGGGTTTGAGGGTGTCATTACAATGCTTGGACTATAAATATCAACAGTCATTTATATGGTGGTGGGTGTGTGGGTATCATTACAGTGCTTGGATTGTAAATATCAACAGTCATTCATGGGGAGGTGGGTGTGTGTGTGTCATTAAAGTGCTTGGATGGGAAATATCAACAGTCATTCATGGGGTGGTATGTGTGTGGGTGTCATTACAGTGCTCGGACTGTAAATATCAACAGTCATTCATGGGGTGGTGGGTGTGTGGGTGTCATTAAAGTGCTTGGATGGGAAATATCAACAGTCATTCATGGGGTGGTATGTGTGTGGGTGTCATTACAGTGCTCGGACTGTAAATATCAACAGTCATTCATGGGGTGGTTTGTGTGTGGGTGTCATTACAGTGTTTGGACTAAAAATATCAATAGTCATTCATGGGGTGGTGGGTGTGTGGGTGTCATTTCAGTGCTTGAACTGTAAATATTAACAGTCATTAATGGGGTGGTGCTTGTGTGGGTGTCATTACAGTGCTTAGACTGTTAACATCAACAGTCATTTAAGTGGTGGTTAGTGTGTCCATGTCATTACAGTGCTTGGACTGTAAATATCAACAGTCATTCATGGGGTGGTGGGAGTGTGGGTGTCATTTTAGTGCTTGGACTGTAAATATCAACATCATTTATGGGGTGGTGGGTGTGTGGGTGTCATTATATTGATTTGACAGTGAATATCAACAGTCATTCATGGGGTGGTGGGTGTGTGGGTGTCATTATAATGCTTGGACGGTAAATATCAACAGTCATTAATGAGGTGGTGGGTATGTGGTTGTCATTACAGTGTTTGGACTGGTAATATCAACAGTCATTCATGGGGATGGTGGATGTGTGGGTGTCATTACATTGCTTGGACTGTAAATATCAATAGTCATTAATCGGGTGGTTGGTGTGTGGGTGTCATTACAGTGCTTGGACTGTAAATTTAAACTGTCATTTATGGGGTGGTGGTAGGTGGGTGTCATTACAGTGGTTGGACTGTAAATATCAAGAGTCATTCATTGGGTGGTGGGTGTGTGGGTGTCATTACAGTGCTTGGACTGTAAATATCAACATTCATTAATGGGGTGGTTTGTGTGAGAAGGTAATTACAGTGCATGGACTGTAAATATCAACAGTCATTCATAGGGTGGTGGGTGTCATTACAGTGCTTGGACTGTAAACATCAACAGTGATATATGGGTTGGTGAGTGTGTTTGTGTCATTACAATGCTTGAAATGTAAATATCAAAAGTCATTTATGGGGTAGTGGGTGTGTTGGTGTCATTAGAGTGCTTGAACTGTAAATATCAACAGTCATTTATAGGGTGGTGGGTATGTGGTTGTCATTACAGTTCTTGGACTGGTAATATCAACAGTCATTAATGGGGTGTTGGATGTGTGGGTGTCATTACAGTGCTTGGACTGTAAATATCAATATTCATTCATTAGTTGTGGGTGTGATGGTGTCATTATATTGCTTGGATTGTAAATATCAACAGTCATTCATAGAGATGGTGGATGTGTGGGTGTCATTACAGTGCTTGGACTGTAAATATCAATATTCATTCATGGGGTGGTAGGTGTGTGGGTGTCATTTCAGTGCTTGGACTCTAAATATCAACAGTCATTCAATGAGGTGGTGGGTGTGTGGGTGTCATTAGTGTTTGGACTGTAAATATCAACAGTCATTCATGAGGTGATGGGTGTGATGGTGTCATTATATTGCTTGGATTGTAAATATCAACAGTCATTTATAGGGATGGTGGTATGTGGGTGTCATTACAGTGGTTGGACTGTAAATATCAAGAGTCATTCATTGGGTGGTGGGTGTGTGGGTGTCATTACAGTGCTTGGACTGGAAATATCAACAGTCATTCATGGGGTGGTTGGTGTGTGGGTGTCATTACAGTGCTCGGACTGTAAATATCAACAGTCATTCATGGGGTGGTTGGTACGTAGGTGTCATTACAGTGTTTGAACTAAAAATATCAATAGTCATTTATGGGGTGGTGGGTGTGCGGGTGTCATTACAGTGCTTGGACTGTAAATATCAACAGTCATTCAAGGGGTGGTGGGTTTGTGGGAGTCATTACATTGTCCGGACTGGAAATTTCAAAAGTCATTCATAGGGTGGTGGGTGTGTGAGTGTCATTACAGTGCCTGGACTGTAAATATCAATAGTCATTCAAGGGGTGGGTGGGTGTGTGGGGGTCATTACAGTGTTTGGACTGTAAATATCAACAGTCATTCATGGGGTGGTGGGTATGTAGTTGTCATTACAGTGCTTGGAATGGTAATATCAACAGTCATTCATGGGGTGGTGGATGTATAGGTGTCATTACAGTGCTTGGACTGTAAATATCAATAGTCATTCATAGGGTGTTTGGTGTGTGGGTGTCATTACAGTGCTTGGACTGTAAATTTAAACTGTCATTTATGGGGTGGTGGTATGTGGGTGTCATTACAGTGGTTGAACTGTAAATATCAAGAGTCATTCATGGGATGGTGGGTGTGTGGGTGTCATTACAGTACTTGGATTGTAAATATTAACAGTCATTCATGAGGTGGTGGGTGTGTGGGTGTCATTTTAGTGCTTGGACTGTAAATATCAACAGTCATTTATGGGGTAGTGGGTGTTTGGGTGTCATTATATTGCTTGGACTGGAAATATCAACAGTCATTCATGGGGTGGTGGGTGTGTGGGTGTCATTACAGTGCTCGGACTGTAAATATCAACAGTCATTCATGGGGTGGTTGGTGCGTAGGTGTCATTACAGTGTTTGGACTAAAAATATCAATAGTCATTCATGGGGTGGTGGGTGTGTGGGTGTCATTACAGTGCTTGGACTGTAAATATCAACAGTCATTCAAGGGGTGGTGGGTGTGTGGGAGTCATTACATTGTCCGGACTGGAAATTTCAAAAGTCATTCATAGGGTGGTGGGTGTGTGAGTGTCATTACAGGTCTTGGACTGTAAATATCAATAGTCATTCAAGGGGTGGGTGGGTGTGTGGGGGTCATTACAGTGTTTGGACTGTAAATATCAACAATCATTCATGGGGTGGTAAGTATGTAGTTGTCATTACAGTGCTTGGATTGGTAATATCAGCAGTCATTCATGGGGTGGTGGAAGTATGGGTGTCATTACAGTGCTTGGACTGTAAATATCAATAGTCATTCATAGGGTGGTTGGTGTGTGGGTGTCATTACAGTGCTTGGACTGTAAATTTAAACTGTCATTTATGGGGTGGTGGTATGTGCGTGTCATTACAGTGGTTGAACTGTAATTATCAAGAGTCATTTAAAGGATGGTGGGTGTGTGGGTGTCATTACAGTAATTGGATTGTAAATATTAACAGTCATTCATGTGGTGGTGGGTGTGTGGGTGTCATTTTAGTCCTTGGACTGTAAATATCAACAGTCATTTATGGGGTGGTGGGTGTGTGGGTGTCATTATATTGATTGGACAGTAAATATCAACAGTCATTCATGGGGTGGTGGGTGTGTGGGTGTCATTATAATGCTTGGATTGTAAATATCAACAGTTATTCATGAGGTGGTGGGTGTGTGGGTGTCATTACAGTGCTTGGACTGGAAATATCAACAGTCATTTATGGGGTGGTGGGTGTGTGTGTTTCATTACAGTGCTCGGACTGTAAATAACAACAGTCATTCATGGGGTGGTTGGTGCGTGGGTGTCATTACATTGTTTGGACTAAAAATATCTATAGTCATTCATGGGGAGGTAGGTGTGTGGGTGTCATTACAGTGCTTGGACTGTAAATATCAACAGTCATTCAATGGGTGATGGGTGTGTGGGGGTCATTACAGTGTTTGGACTGTAAATATCAACAGTCATTTATGAGGTGGTTTGTGTGATGGTGTCATTAACCCCTTAGGACCGACTTATTATTATTTTTTTTTCATCCCCAGCCGACTTCTATGGGTCAATTTACAACTTTCATTTAGGCAAATTTTGTTTTTACAGGATGAAAGAGCTTGAATTTACACACCAGGAACTGAAAACGGGAGCCTCCTAGGTGTACGCGTTTGCGTATGACAGAGCGTCAAAGTCCGAAAACAAATAAAATAGTATCCCCTGCAATGCATGAAAGAAAACCTCATACGCTCTGCGTACATCTCTAAATATGTAAATAAACACCTAATCAATGCGTCTAAGTGGTTTTTAATGATAATAAACGTATTTCAGTGTAATTTTGTCTGTCTAGACTCTCCTGAAGTATAGTAGACAGCAGAGAGATACGAGAAACATAAGAAAACACCATGTAGTGGAAAGGTGGGTTCCTTGATGGTGGGGGTAGGTCTAGGCACCACCCACCAGACACCACTACCACAGTCAAACCTTTTCTCAAGGACGTTAGCTTTCCATCGTTACAAACGCCAGCTCGCTAGCTACTCGCTACAGTTTTTTATAGGTACGTCGACATGTCGGTGATTCGGAGCGAATCACTAATTTTTGTATCACCGATATGTCGGTCAATCGGTCCTAAGGGGTTAAATTGCTTGGATTGTAAATATCAACAGTCATTCATGGGGTGGTGGGTGTGTGGGTGTCATTACAGTGCTTGGACTGTAAATATCAACAGTCATTCATAGGGTGGTGGGTATGTGGTTGTCATTACAGTGCTTGGACTGGTAATATAAACAGTCATTCATTGGGTGGTGGATGTGTGGGTGTCATTACAGTGCTTGAACTGTAAATATCAATAGTCATTCATGGGGTGGTGAGTGTGTGGGTAACATTACATGGCTTTGACTGTAAATATCATCAGTTATTCATAAAATGGTTGGTGTGTGGGTGTCATTACAGTGCTTGGACAGTAAATATCAACTGTCATTCCTGGGGTGGTTGGTATATGGGTGTCATTACAATGCTTGGACTTAAATATCAACAGTCATTAATGGGTCGTTGGGTATGTGGGTGTCTTTACAGTGCTTGGACTGTAAATATTAAACAGTCATTCATGGGGTGGTGGGTGTGTGGGTGTCATTACATTGTTCGGAGAGAAAATTTCAAGTCATTCATAGGGTGGTGGGTGTGTGGGTGTCATTACAGTGCTTGGACTGTAAATATCAACAGTCATTCATGGGGTGGTGGTTGTGTGGGTGTCATTAAAGTGTTTGGACTGTAAATATCAACAGTCATTCATAGGGTGGATTGTGTATTGGTATCATTACAGTGCATGGACTGTAAATATCAACAGTCATTCATGGGATGGTAGATGTGTGGGTGTCATTACAGGGCTTGGACTGTAAATATCAATAGTCATTCATGGGGTGGTGGGTGTGTGGGTGTCATTACAGTGCTTGGACTGTAAATTTAAATTGTCATTCATGAGGTGGTGGTATGTGGGTGTCATTACAGTGTTTGGACTGAAAATATAAAGAGTCATTCATGGGGTGGTGGGTGTGTGGGTGTCATTACAGTGCTTGAACTGTAAATGTCAACAGTCATTCATGGGGTGGTGGGTGTGTTTGGTGTCATTACAGTGCTTGGACTGTAAATATCAACAGTCATTCATAGGGTGGTGGATGTGTTGGTGTCATTACAGTGCTTGGACTGTAAACATCAACAGTCATTCAAAGGGTGGTGGGTGTGTATTTGTCATAACAATGCTTGGACTGGAAATATCAGCAGTTATTAATGGGGTGGTGGATGTGTGGGTGTCATTACAGTAGTTGGACTGGAAATATCAACAGTCATTCATGGGATGGTGGGTGCGTGGGTGTCATTACAGTGTTTGGACTGTAAATATCAACAGTCATTCATGGGGTGGTGTGTGTCATTACAGTGCATGGACTGTAAATATCGACAGTCATACATGTGGTGGTGGGGGTGATGGCATCATTACAGTGCTTGGACTGTAAATATCAACAGTCATTCATAGGGTGGTGGGTGTGTGGCTGTCATTACAGTGCATGGACTGTAAATATCAACAGTCATTTATTGGGTTTTGGGTGTGAGGGTGTCATTACAATGCTTGGACTATAAATATCAACAGTCATTCATATAGTGGTGGGTTTGTGGGTATCATTACAGTGCTTGGATTGTAAATATCAACAGTCATTCATGGAGTGGTAAGTGTGTGGGTGTCATTTTAGTGCTTGGACTGTAAATATCAACAGTCATTTATGGGGTGGTGGGTGTGTGGGTGTCATTATATTGATTGAAAAGTTAATATCAATAGTCATTCATGGGGTGGTGGGTGTGTGGGTGTCATTAAAATGCTTGGATTGTAAATATCAACAGTCATTCATGAGGTGGTGGGTGTGTGGGTGTCATTAAAGTGCTTGGACAGGAAATATCAACAGTCATTCATGGGGTGGTGTGTGTGTGGGTGTCATTACAATGCTCGGACTGTAAATATCAATAGTCATTCATGGGGTGGTTGGTGCGTGGGTGTCATTACAGTGTTTGGACTTAAAATATCAATAGTCATTCATGGGGTGGTGGGTGTGTGGGTGTCATTACAGTGCTTGGACTGTAAATATCAACAGTCATTCAAGGGGTGGTGGGTGTGTGGGCGTCATTACATTGTCCGGACTTGAAAATTTTTAAAAGTCATTCATAGGGTGGTGGGTGTGTGAGTGTCATTACAGTGCTTGGATTGTAAATATCAACAGTCCTTCAAGGGGTGGGTGGATGTGTGGGGGTCATTACAGTGTTTGGACTGTAAATATCAACAGTCATTCATGGGGTGGTGGGTATGTGGTTGTCATTACAGTGCTTGGACTGGTAATATCAACAGTCATTCATGGGGTGGTGGATGTGTGGGTGTCATTACAGTGCTTGGACTGTAAATATCAATAGTCATTCATGGGGTGGTTGGTGTGTGGGTGTCATTACAGTGCTTGAACTGTAAATTTAAACTGTCATTTATGGGGTGGTGGTATGTGGGTGTCAATATAGTGGTTGGACTGTAAATATCAAGAGTCATTCATGGGGTGGTGGGTGTGTTAGTGTCATTAGAGTGCTTGGACTGTCAATATCAATAGTTATTCATGGGGTGTTGGATGTGTGGGTTTCATTACATTGCTTGATCTGTAAATATCAACAGTCATTCATGGGGTGGTGGGTGTGTAGGTGTCATTACAGCACATGGACTGTAAATATCAACAGTCATTTATGGGGTGGTTGGTGTGTGGGTGTCATTAAATTGCTTGGATTGTATATATCAGCAGTCATTCATGGGGTGGTGGGTGTGTGGGTGTCATTACAGTGCTTGGACTGTAAATATCAACAGTCATTTATAGGGTTGTGGGTATGTTGTTGACATTACAGTGCTTGGACTTGTAATATCAACAGTCATTCATTGGGTGGATGATGTGTGGGTGTCATTACAGTGCTTGAACTGTAAATATCAATATTCATTCATGGGGTGGTGGGTATGTGGGTGTCTTTACAGTGCTTGGACTGTAAATTTAAACTGCCATTCATGATTTGGTGGTATGTGGGTGTCATTACAGTGGTTGGACTGTAAATATCAAGAGTCATTCATTGGGTGGTGCGTGTGTGGGTGTCATTTCAGTGCTTGAACTGTAAATATTAACAGTCATTCATGGGGTGGTGCTTGTGTGGGTTTCATTACAGTGCTTAGACTGTTAACATCAACAGTCATTTAAGAGGTGGTGAGTGTGTCCGTGTCATTACAGTGCTTGGACTGTAAATATCAACAGTCATTCATGGGGTGGTTGGTGTGTGAGTGTCATTTTAGTGCTTGGACTTTAAATATCAACAGTCATTTATGGGGTGGTGGGTGTGTGGGTGTCATTATATTAATTGGACAGTGAATATCAACAGTCATTCATAGGGTAGTGGGTATGTGGGTGTCATTATAATGCTTGGACTGTAAATATCAACAGTCATTCAAGGGTGGTGGATGTGTGGGCGTCATTACATTGTCCGGACTGGAAATTTCAAAAGTCATTCATAGGGTGGTGGGTGTGTGAGTGTCGTTACAGTGTTTGGACTGTAAATATCAACAGTCATTCCAGGGGTGGGTGGGTGTGTGGGGGTCATTACAGTGTTTGGACTCTAAATATCAACAGTCATTAATGGGGTGGTGGGTATGTTGTTGTCATTACAGTGCTTGGACTGGTAATATCAACAGTCATTCATGGGGATGGTGGATGTGTGGGTGTCATTACAGTACTTGGACTGTAAACATCAATAGTCATTAATAAGGTGGTTGGTGTGTGGGTGTCATTACAGTGCTTGGACTGTAAATTTAAACTGTCATTTATGGGGTGGTGGTATGTGCGTGTCATTACAGTGGTTGAACTGTAATTATCAAGAGTCATTTAAAGGATGGTGGGTGTGTGGGTGTCATTACAGTAATTGGATTGTAAATATTAACAGTCATTCATGTGGTGGTGGGTGTGTGGGTGTCATTTTAGTCCTTGGACTGTAAATATCAACAGTCATTTATGGGGTGGTGGGTGTGTGGGTGTCATTATATTGATTGGACAGTAAATATCAACAGTCATTCATGGGGTGGTGGGTGTGTGAGTGTCATTATAATGCTTGGATTGTAAATATCAACAGTTATTCATGAGGTGGTGGGTGTGTGGGTGTCATTACAGTGCTTGGACTGGAAATATCAACAGTCATTTATGGGGTGGTGGGTGTGTGTGTTTCATTACAGTGCTCGGACTGTAAATAACAACAGTCATTCATGGGGTGGTTGGTGCGTGGGTGTCATTACATTGTTTGGACTAAAAATATCTATAGTCATTCATGGGGAGGTAGGTGTGTGGGTGTCATTACAGTGCTTGGACTGTAAATATCAACAGTCATTCAATGGGTGATGGGTGTGTGGGGGTCATTACAGTGTTTGGACTGTAAATATCAACAGTCATTTATGAGGTGGTTTGTGTGATGGTGTCATTAACCCCTTAGGACCGACTTATTATTATTTTTTTTTCATCCCCAGCCGACTTCTATGGGTCAATTTACAACTTTCATTTAGGCAAATTTTGTTTTTACAGGATGAAAGAGCTTGAATTTACACACCAGGAACTGAAAACGGGAGCCTCCTAGGTGTACGCGTTTGCGTATGACAGAGCGTCAAAGTCCGAAAACAAATAAAATAGTATCCCCTGCAATGCATGAAAGAAAACCTCATACGCTCTGCGTACATCTCTAAATATGTAAATAAACACCTAATCAATGCGTCTAAGTGGTTTTTAATGATAATAAACGTATTTCAGTGTAATTTTGTCTGTCTAGACTCTCCTGAAGTATAGTAGACAGCAGAGAGATACGAGAAACATAAGAAAACACCATGTAGTGGAAAGGTGGGTTCCTTGATGGTGGGGGTAGGTCTAGGCACCACCCACCAGACACCACTACCACAGTCAAACCTTTTCTCAAGGACGTTAGCTTTCCATCGTTACAAACGCCAGCTCGCTAGCTACTCGCTACAGTTTTTTATAGGTACGTCGACATGTCGGTGATTCGGAGCGAATCACTAATTTTTGTATCACCGATATGTCGGTCAATCGGTCCTAAGGGGTTAAATTGCTTGGATTGTAAATATCAACAGTCATTCATGGGGTGGTGGGTGTGTGGGTGTCATTACAGTGCTTGGACTGTAAATATCAACAGTCCTTCAAGGGGTGGGTGGATGTGTGGGGGTCATTACAGTGTTTGGACTGTAAATATCAACAGTCATTCATGGGGTGGTGGGTATGTGGTTGTCATTACAGTGCTTGGACTGGTAATATCAACAGTCATTCATGGGGTGGTGGATGTGTGGGTGTCATTACAGTGCTTGGACTGTAAATATCAATAGTCATTCATGGGGTGGTTGGTGTGTGGGTGTCATTACAGTGCTTGAACTGTAAATTTAAACTGTCATTTATGGGGTGGTGGTATGTGGGTGTCAATATAGTGGTTGGACTGTAAATATCAAGAGTCATTCATGGGGTGGTGGGTGTGTTAGTGTCATTAGAGTGCTTGGACTGTCAATATCAATAGTTATTCATGGGGTGTTGGATGTGTGGGTTTCATTACATTGCTTGATCTGTAAATATCAACAGTCATTCATGGGGTGGTGGGTGTGTAGGTGTCATTACAGCACATGGACTGTAAATATCAACAGTCATTTATGGGGTGGTTGGTGTGTGGGTGTCATTAAATTGCTTGGATTGTATATATCAGCAGTCATTCATGGGGTGGTGGGTGTGTGGGTGTCATTACAGTGCTTGGACTGTAAATATCAACAGTCATTTATAGGGTTGTGGGTATGTTGTTGACATTACAGTGCTTGGACTTGTAATATCAACAGTCATTCATTGGGTGGATGATGTGTGGGTGTCATTACAGTGCTTGAACTGTAAATATCAATATTCATTCATGGGGTGGTGGGTATGTGGGTGTCTTTACAGTGCTTGGACTGTAAATTTAAACTGCCATTCATGATTTGGTGGTATGTGGGTGTCATTACAGTGGTTGGACTGTAAATATCAAGAGTCATTCATTGGGTGGTGCGTGTGTGGGTGTCATTTCAGTGCTTGAACTGTAAATATTAACAGTCATTCATGGGGTGGTGCTTGTGTGGGTTTCATTACAGTGCTTAGACTGTTAACATCAACAGTCATTTAAGAGGTGGTGAGTGTGTCCGTGTCATTACAGTGCTTGGACTGTAAATATCAACAGTCATTCATGGGGTGGTTGGTGTGTGAGTGTCATTTTAGTGCTTGGACTTTAAATATCAACAGTCATTTATGGGGTGGTGGGTGTGTGGGTGTCATTATATTAATTGGACAGTGAATATCAACAGTCATTCATAGGGTAGTGGGTATGTGGGTGTCATTATAATGCTTGGACTGTAAATATCAACAGTCATTCAAGGGTGGTGGATGTGTGGGCGTCATTACATTGTCCGGACTGGAAATTTCAAAAGTCATTCATAGGGTGGTGGGTGTGTGAGTGTCGTTACAGTGTTTGGACTGTAAATATCAACAGTCATTCCAGGGGTGGGTGGGTGTGTGGGGGTCATTACAGTGTTTGGACTCTAAATATCAACAGTCATTAATGGGGTGGTGGGTATGTTGTTGTCATTACAGTGCTTGGACTGGTAATATCAACAGTCATTCATGGGGATGGTGGATGTGTGGGTGTCATTACAGTACTTGGACTGTAAACATCAATAGTCATTAATAAGGTGGTTGGTGTGTGGGTGTCATTACAGTGCTTGGACTGTAAATATTAATATTCATTCATGGGGTGGTGGGTGTGTGGGTGTCATTTCAGTGCTTGGACTCTAAATATCAACAGTCATTCAAGGGGTGGTGGGTGTGTGGGTGTCTCTTACAGTGCTCGGACTGTAAATATCAGCAGTCATTCATGGGGTGGTTGGTGCGTAGGTGTCATTACAGTGTTTGGACTAAAAATATCAATAGTCATTCATGGGGTGGTGGGTGTGTGGGTGTCATTACAGTGCTTGGACTGTAAATATCAACCGTCATTCAAGGGGTGGTGGGTGTGTGGGCGTCATTACATTGTCCGTACTGGAAATTTCAAAAGTCATTAATAGGGTGGTGGGTGTGTGAGTGTCATTACAGAGCTTGGACTGTAAATATCAACAGTCATTCAAGGGGTGGGTGGGTGTGTGGGGGTCATTACAGTGTTTGGACTGTAAATATCAACAGTCATTCATGGGGTGGTTGGTATGTATTTGTCATTACAGTGCTGGAATGGTAATATCAACCGTCATTCATTGGGTGGTGGATGTGTGAGTGTCATTACAATGCTTGGACTGTAAATATCAATAGTCATTAATAGGGTGGTTGGTGTGTAGGTGTCATTACAGTGCTTGGACTGTAAATTTAAACTGTCATTTATGGGGTGGTGGTATGTGGGTGTCATTTCAGTTGTTGAACTGTGAATATCAAGAGTCATTCATGGGACGGTGGGTGTGTGGGTGTCATTATAGTGCTTGGATTGTAAATATTAACAGTCATTCATAGGGTGGTGGGTGAGTGGGTGTCATTTTAGTGCTTGGACTGTAAATATCAACAGTCATTTATGGGGTGGTGGGTGTGTGGGTGTCATTATATTGATTGGACAGTAAATATCAACAGTCATTCATGGGGTGGTGGGTGTGTGGGTGTCATTATAATGCTTGGATTGTAAATATCAACAGTCATTTATGAGGTGGTGGATGTGTGGGTGTCATTACAGTGCTTAGACTGTAAACATCAACAGTCATTTAAGGGGTGGTGAGTGTGTCCGTGTCATTACAGTGCTTGGACTCTAAATATCAACAGTCATTCATGGGGTGGTGGGTGTGTGGGTGTCATTTTAGTGTTTGGACTGTATATATTAACAGGCATTTATGGGGTGGGTGGGGTCGTTATATTGATTGGACAGTTAATATCAACAGTTATTCATGAGTTGGTGGGTTTGTGGGTGTCATTATAATGCTTGGATTGTAAATATCAACAGTCATTCATGAGGTGGTGGGTGCGTGGGTGTCATTACAGTGCTTGGACTGGAAATATCAACAGTCATTCATGGGGTGTTGGGTGTGTGGGTGTCATTACAGTGCTCGGACTATAAATATCAACAGTCATTCATGGGGTGGTTGGTGCGTGGGTGTCATTACATTGTCCGGACTAGAAATTTTAAAAGTCATTCATAGGGTGGTGGGTGTGTGAGTGTCATTACAGTGCTTGGACTGTAAATATCAACAGTCATTCATGGGGTGGTTGGTGCGTAGGTGTCATTACAATGTTTGGACTAAAAATATCAATAGTCATTCATGGGGTGGTGGGTGTGTGGGTGTCATTACAGTGCTTGGAATGGTAATATCAACAGTCATTCATGGGATGGTGGATGTATGGGTGTCATTACAGTGCTTGGACTGTAAATATCAATAGTCATTCATAGGGTGGTTGGTGTGTGGGTGTCATTACAGTGCTTGGACTGTAAATTTAAACTGTCATTTATGGGGTGGTGGTATGTGGGTGTCATTACAGTGGTTGAACTGTAAATATCAAGAGTCATTCATGGGATGGTGGGTGTGTGGGTGTCATTACAGTACTTGGATTGTAAATATTAACAGTCATTCATGGGGTGGTGGGTGTGTGGGTGTCATTTTAGTCCTTGGACTGTAAATATCAACAGTCATTTATGGGGTGGTGGGTGTGTGGGTGTCATTATATTGATTGGACAGTAAATATCAACAGTCATTCATGGGGTGGTGGGTGTGTGGGTGTCATTATAATGCTTGGATTGTAAATATCAACAGTTAATCATGAGGTGGTGGGTGTGTGGGTTTCATTACAGTGCTTGGACTGAAAATATCAACAGTCATTCATGGGGTGGTGGGTGTGTGTGTTTCATTACAGTGCTCGGACTGTAAATATCAACAGTCATTTATGAGGTGGTTTGTGTGATGGTGTCATTAACCCCTTAAGACCGACTTATTATTTTTTTTTTTCATCCCCAGCCGACTTCTAGGGGTCAATTTACAACTTTCATTTAGGCAAATTTTGTTTTTACAGAATGAAAGAGCTTGAATTTACACACCAGGAACTGAAAACGGGAGCCTCCTAGGTGTACGCGTTTGCGTATGACAGAGCGTCAAAGTCAAAAAAACAAATAAAATAGTATCCCCTGCAATGCATGAAAGAAAACCTCAAACGCTCTGCGTACATCTCTAAATATGTAAATAAACACCTAATCAATGCGTCTAAGTGGTTTTTAATGATAATAAACGTATTTCAGTGTAATTTTGTCTGTCTAGACTCTCCTGGAGTATAGTAGACAGCAGAGAGATACGAGAAACATAAGAAAACACCATGTAGTGGAAAGGTGGGTTCCTTGTTGGTGGGGGTAGGTCTAGGCACCACCCACCAGACACCACTACCACAGTCAAACCTTTTCTCAAGGACGTTAGCTTTCCATCGTTACAAACGCCAGCTCGCTAGCTACTCGCTACAGTTTTTTATAGGTACGTCGACATGTCGATGATTCGGAGCGAATCATTAATTTTTGTATCACCAATATGTCGGTCAATCGGTCCTAAGGGGTTAAATTGCTTGGATTGTAAATATCAACAGTCATTCATGGGGTGGTGGGTGTGTGGGTGTCATTACAATGCTTGGACTTAAATATCAACAGTCATTAATGGGTCGTTGGGTATGTGGGTGTCTTTACAGTGCTTGGACTGTAAATATTAAACAGTCATTCATGGGGTGGTGGGTGTGTGGGTGTCATTACATTGTTCGGACAGAAAATTTCAAGTCATTCATAGGGTGGTGGGTGTGTGGGTGTCATTACAGTGCTTGGACTGTAAATATCAACATTCATTCATGGGGTGGTGGGTGTGTGGGTGTCATTAAAGTGTTTGGACTGTAAATATCAACAGTCATTAATAGGGTGGATTGTGTATTGGTATCATTACAGTGCATGGATTGTAAATATCAACAGTCATTCATGGGGTGGTGGGTGTGTGGGTGTCATTACAGTGTTTGGACTATAAATATCAACAGTCATTCATGGGGTATTGGGTGTGTGGTTGTCATTACAGTGCTTGGACTGTAAATATCAACAGTCATTCATGGGATGGTAGATGTGTGGGTGTCATTACAGGGTTTGGACTGTAAATATCAATAGTCATTCATGGGGTGGTGGGTGTGTGGGTGTCATTACAGTGCTTGGACTGTAAATTTAAATTGCCATTCATTAGGTGGTGGTATGTGGGTGTCATTACAGTGGTTGGACTGAAAATATAAAGGTTCATTCATGGGGTGGTGGGTGTGTGGGTGTCATTACAGTGCTTGAACTGTAAATGTCAACAGTCATTCATGGGGTGGTGTGTGTGTTTGGTGTCATTACAGTGCTTGGACTGTAAATATCAACAGTCATTCATGGGTTGGTGGATGTGTTGGTGTCATTACAGTGCTTGGACTGTAAATTTAAATTGTCATTCATTAGGTGGTGGTATGTGGGTGTCATTACAGTGGTTGGACTAAAAATATAAAGAGTCATTCATGGGGTGGTGGGTGTGTGGGTGTCATTACAGTGCTTGAACTGTAAATGTCAACAGTCATTCATGGGGTGGTGGTTGTGTTTGGTGTCATTACAGTGCTTGGACTGTAAATATCAACAGTCATTCATGGGGTGGTGGATGTGTTGGTGTCATTTCAGTGCTTGGACTGTAAACATCAACAGTCATTCAAAGGGTGGTGGGTGTGTATTTGTCATAACAATGATTGGACTGGAAATATCAGCAGTTATTAATGGGGTGGTGGATGTGTGGATGTCATTACAGTAGTTGGACTGGAAATATCAACAGTCATTCATGGAATGGTGGGTGCGTGGGTGTCATTACAGTGTTTGGACTGTAAATATCAACAGTCATTCATGGGGTGGTGTGTGTCATTACAGTGCATGGACTGTAAATATCGACAGTCATACATGGGGTGGTGGGTGTGTGGGAATCATTACAGTGCTTGGACTGTAAATATCAACAGTCATTCATAGGGTGGTGGGTGTGTGGCTGCCATTACAGTGCATGGACTGTAAATATCAACAGTCATTTATTGGGTTTTGGGTGTGAGGGTGTCATTACAATGCTTGAACTATAAATATCAACAGTCATTCATATAGTTGTGGGTGTGTGGGTATCATTACAGTGCTTGGATTGTAAATATCAACAGTCATTCATGGAGTGGTAAGTGTGTGGGTGTCATTTTAGTGCTTGGACTGTAAATATCAACAGTCATTTATGGGGTTGTAAGTGTTTGGGTGTCATTATATTGATTGGACAGTAAATATCAACAGTCATTCATGGGGTGGTGGGTGTATGGGCATCATTACAGTGCTTGGACTGTAAATATCAACAGTCATTCATAGGGTGGTGGGTGTGTGGGTATCATTACAGTGCTTGGATTGTAATTATCAACAGTCATTCATGGGGAGGTGGGTGTGTGCGTGTCATTTTAGTGCTTGGACTGTAAATATCAACAGTCATTTATGGGGTGGTGGGTGTGTGGGTGTCATTATATTGATTGTAAAGTTAATATCAATAGTCATTCATGGGGTGGTGGGTGTGTGGGTGTCATTAAAATGCTTGGATTGTAAATATCAACAGTCATTCATGAGGTGGTGGGTGTGTGGGTGTCATTAAAGTGCTTGGACGGGAAATATCAACAGTCATTCATGGGGTGGTGGGTGTGTGGGTGTCATTACAATGCTCGGACTGTAAATATCAACAGTCATTCATGGGGTGGTTGGTGCGTGGGTGTCATTACAGTGTTTGGACTAAAAATATCAATAGTCATTCATGGGGTGGTGGGTGTGTGGGTGTCATTACAGTGCTTGGACTGTAAATATCAATATTTATTCATGGGTTGGTGGGTGTGTGGGTGTCATTACAGTGCTTGGACTGTAAATTTAAACTGCCATTCATGATTTGGTGGTATGTGGGTGTCATTACAGTGATTGGACTGTAAATTTCAAGAGTCATTTATTGGGTGGTGCGTGTGTGGGTGTCATTTCAGTGCTTGAACTGTAAATATTAAGAGTCATTCATGGGGTGGTGCTTGTGTGGGTTTCATTACAGTGCTTAGACTGTTAACATCAACAGTCATTTAAGGGGTGGTGAGTGTGTCCATGTCATTACAGTGCTTGGACTGTAAATATCAACACTCATTCAAGGGGTGGTGGGTGTGTGTGTTTCATTACAGTGCTCGGACTGTAAATATCAACAGTCATTTATGAGGTGGTTTGTGTGATGGTGTCATTAACCCCTTAGGACCGACTTATTATTTTTTTTTTTTCATCCCCAGCTGACTTCTAGGGGTCAATTTACAACTTTCATTTAGGCAAATTTTGTTTTTACAGGATGAAAGAGCTTGAATTTACACACCAGGAACTGAAAACTGGAGCCTCCTAGGTGTACGCGTTTGCGTATGACAGAGCGTCAAAGTCCGAAAACAAATAAAATAGTATCCCCTGCAATGCATGAAAGAAAATCTCATACGCTCTGCGTACATCTCTAAATATGTAAATAAACACCTAATCAATGCGTCTAAGTGGTTTTTAATGATAATAAACGTATTTCAGTGTAATTTTGTCTGTCTAGACTCTCCTAGAGTATAGTAGACAGCAGAGAGATACGAGAAACATAAGAAAACACCATGTAGTGGAAAGGTAGGTTCCTTGTTGGTGGGGGTAGGTCTAGGCACCACCCACCAGACACCACTACCACAGTCAAACCTTTTCTCAAGGACGTTAGCTTTCCATCGTTACAAACGCCAGCTCGCTAGCTACTCGCTACAGTTTTTTATAGGTACGTCGACATGTCGATGATTCGGAGCGAATCATTAATTTTTGTATCACCGATATGTCGGTCAATCGGTCCTAAGGGGTTAAATTGCTTGGATTGTAAATATCAACAGTCATTCATGGGGTGGTGGGTGTGTGGGTGTCATTACAGTGCTTGGACTGTAAATATCAACAGTCATTCATAGGGTGGTGGGTATGTGGTTGTCATTACAGTGCTTGGACTGGTAATATAAACAGTCATTCATTGGGTGGTGGATGTGTGGGTGTCATTACAGTGCTTGAACTGTAAATATCAATAGTCATTCATGGGGTGGTGAGTGTGTGGGTAAC
Organism: Petrolisthes cinctipes; assembly: GCA_033782935.1. Classification (NCBI taxonomy): domain Eukaryota; kingdom Metazoa; phylum Arthropoda; class Malacostraca; order Decapoda; family Porcellanidae; genus Petrolisthes; species Petrolisthes cinctipes. Next base: position 773,178 of record JAWQEG010000425.1, on the reverse strand, counting down.
ATTACATGGCTTTGACTGTAAATATCATCAGTTATTCATAAAGTGGTTGGTGTGTGGGTGTCATTACAGTGCTTGGACAGTAAATATCAACTGTCATTCCTGGGGTGGTTGGTATATGGGTGTCATTACAATGCTTGGACTTAAATATCAACAGTCATTAATGGGTCGTTGGGTATGTGGGTGTCTTTACAGTGCTTGGACTGTAAATATTAAACAGTCATTTATGGGGTGGTGGGTGTGTGGGTGTCATTACATTGTTCGGACAGAAAATTTCAAGTCATTCATAGGGTGGTGGGTGTGTGGGTGTCATTACAGTGCTTGGACTGTAAATATCATCAGTCATTCATGGGGTGGTGGGTGTGTGGGTGTCATTAAAGTGTTTGGACTGTAAATATCAACAGTCATTCATAGGGTGGATTGTGTATTGGTATCATTACAGTGCATGGATTGTAAATATCAACAGTCATTCATGGGGTGGTGGGTGTATGGGTGTCATTACAGTGTTTGGACTATAAATATCAACAGTCATACATGGGGTATTGGGTGTGTGGTTGTCATTACAGTGCTTGGACTGTAAATATCAACAGTCATTCATGGGATGGTAGATGTGTGGGTGTCATTACAGGGCTTGGACTGTAAATATCAATAGTCATTCATGGGGTGGTGGATGTGTGGGTGTCATTACAGTGCTTGGACTGTAAATTTAAATTGTCATTCATTAGGTGGTGGTATGTGGGTGTCATTACAGTGGTTGGACTGAAAATATAAAGAGTCATTCATGGGGTGGTGGGTGTGTGGGTGTCATTACAGTGCTTGAACTGTAAATGTCAATAGTCATTCATGGGGTGGTGGGTGTGTTTGGTGTCATTACAGTGCTTGGACTGTAAATATCAACAGTCATTCATGGGGTGGTGGATGTGTTGGTGTCATTACAGTGCTTGGACTGTAAATTTAAATTGACATTCATTAGGTGGTGGTATGTGGGTGTCATTACAGTGGTTGGACTGAAAATATAAAGAGTCATTCATGGGGTGGTGGGTGTGTGGGTGTCATTACAGTGCTTGAACTGTAAATGTCAACAGTCATTCATGGGGTGGTGGTTGTGTTTGGTGTCATTACAGTGCTTGGACTGTAAATATCAACAGTCATTCATGGGGTGGTGGATGTGTTGGTGTCATTACAGTGCTTGGACTGTAAACATCAACAGTCATTCAAAGGGTGGTGGGTGTGTATTTGTCATAACAATGGTTGGACTGGAAATATCAGCAATTATTAATGGGGTGGTGGATGTGTGGGTGTCATTACATTAGTTGGACTGGAAATATCAACAGTCATTCATGGGATGGTGGGTGCGTAGGTGTCATTACAGTGTTTGGACTGTAAATATCAACAGTCATTCATGGGGTGGTGTGTGTCATTAAAGTGCATGGACTGTAAATATTGACAGTCATACATGTGGTGGTGGGTGTAATGGCATCATTACAGTGCTTGGACTGTAAATATAAACAGTCATTCATAGGGTGGTGGGTGTGTGGCGGTCACTACTGTGCATGGACTGTAAATATCAACAGTCATTTATTGGGTTTTGGGTGTAAGGGTGTCATTACAATGCTTGGACTATAAATATCAACAGTCATTCATATAGTGGTGGGTGTGTGGGTATCATTACAGTGCTTGGATTGTAAATATCAACAGTCATTCATGGAGTGGTAAGTGTGTGGGTGTCATTTTAGTGCTTGGACTGTAAATATCAACAGTCATTTATGGGGTTGTAAGTGTGTGGGTGTCATTATATTGATTGGACAGTAAATATCAACAGTCATTCTTGGGGTGGTGGGTGTATGGGCATCATTACAGTGCTTGGACTGTAAATATCAACAGTCATTCATAGGGTGGTGGGTGTGTGGGTATCATTACAGTGCTTGGATTGTAAATATCAACAGTCATTCATGGGGAGGTGGGTGTGTGCGTGTCATTTTAGTGCTTGGACTGTAAATATCAACAGTCATTTATGGGGTGGTGGGTGTGTGGGTGTCATTATATTGATTGAAAAGTTATTATCAATAGTCATTCATGGGGTGGTGGGTGTTTGGGTGTCATTAAAATGCTTGGATTGTAAATATCAACAGTCATTCATGAGGTGGTGGGTGTGTGGGTGTCCTTAAAGTGCTTGGACGGGAAATATCAATAGTCATTCATGGGGTGGTGGGTGTGTGGGTGTCATTACAATGCTCGGACTGTAAATATCAACAGTCATTCATGGGGTGGTTGGTGCGTGGGTGTCATTACAGTGTTTGGACTAAAAATATCAATAGTCATTCATGGGGTGGTGGGTGTGTGGGTGTCATTACAGTGCTTGGACTGTAAATATCAATATTCATTCATGGGGTGGTGGGTGTGTGGGTGTCATTACAGTGCTTGGACTGTAAATTTAAACTGCCATTCATGATTTGGTGGTATATGGGTGTCATTACAGTGGTTGGACTGTAAATATCACGAGTCATTCATTGGGTGGTGCGTGTGTGGGTGTCATTTCAGTGCTTGAACTGTAAATATTAAGAGTCATTCATGGGGTGGTGCTTGTGTGTGTTTCATTACAGTGCTTAGACTGTTAACATCAACAGTCATTTAAGAGGTGGTGAGTGTGTCCGTGTCATTACAGTGCTTGGACTGTAAATATCAACAGTCATTCATGGGGTGGTGGGTGTGTGGGTGTCATTTTAGTGCTTGGACTTTAAATATCAACAGTCATTTATGGGATGGTGGGTGTGTGGGTGTCATTATATTAATTGGACAGTGAATATCAACAGTCATTCATAGGGTGGTTGGTGGGTGGGTGTCATTATAATGCTTGGAATGTAAATATCAACAGTCATTCAAGGGTGGTAGGTGTGTGGGCGTCATTACATTCTCCGGACTGGAAATTTCAAAAGTCATTCATAGGGTGGTGGGTGTGTGAGTGTCGTTACAGTGTTTGGACTGTAATTATCAACAGTCATTCCAGGGGTGGGTGGGTGTGTGGGGGTCATTACAGTGTTTGGACTCTAAATATCAACAGTCATTAATGGGGTGGTGGGTATGTTGTTGTCATTACAGTGCTTGGACTGGCAATATCAACAGTCATTCATGGGGATGGTGGATGTGTGGGTGTCATTACAGTGCTTGGACTGTAAATATCAATAGTCATTAATAAGGTGGTTGGTGTGTGGGTGTCATTACAGTGCTTGGACTGTAAATATCAATATTCATTCATGGGGTGGTGGGTGTGTGGGTGTCATTTCAGTGCTTGAACTCTAAATATCAACAGTCATTCATGGGGTGGTAGGTATGTATTTGTCATTACAGTGCTGGAATGGTAATATCAACAGTCATTCATTGGGTGGTGGATGTGTGGGTGTCATTACAGTGCTTGAACTGTAAATATCAATAGTCATTCATAGGGTGGTTGGTGTGTAGGTGTCATTACAGTGCTTGGACTGTAAATTTAAACTGTCATTTATGGGGTGGTGGTATGTGGGTGTCATTTCAGTGGTTGAACTGTAAATATCAAGAGTCATTCATGGGACGGTGGGTGTGTGGGTGTCATTACAGTACTTGGATTGTAAATATTAACAGTCATTCATGGGGTGGTGGGTGAGTGGGTGTCTTTTTAGTGCTTGGACTGTAAATATCAACAGTCATTTATGGGGTGGTGGGTGTGTGGGTGTCATTATATTGATTGTACAGTAAATCTCAACAGTCATTTATGAGGTGGTGGATGTGTGGGTGTCATTACAGTGCTTAGACTGTAAACATCAACAGTCATTTAAGGGGTGGTGAGTGTGTCCGTGTCATTACAGTGCTTGGACTCTAAATATCAACAGTCATTCATGGGGTGGTGGGTGTGTGGGTGTCATTTTAGTGCTTGGACTGTATATATTAACAGGCATTTATGGGGTGGGTTGGGTCGTTATATTGATTGGACAGTTAATATCAACAGTTATTCATGAGGTGGTGGGTGTGTGGGTGTCATTATAATGCTTGGATTGTAAATATCAACAGTCATTCATGAGGTGGTGGGTGTGTGGGTGTCATTACAGTGCTTGGACTGGAAATATCAACAGTCATTCATGGGGTGTTTTGTGTGTGGGTGTCATTACAGTGCTCGGACTGTAAATATCAACAGTCATTCATGGGGTGGTTGGTGCGTGGGTGTCATTACAGTGTTTGGACTAAAAATATAAATAGTCATTCATGGGGTGGTGGGTGTGTGGGTGTCATTACAGTGCTTGGACTGTAAATATCAACAGTCATTCAAGGGGTGGTGGGTGTGTGGGCGTCATTACATTGTCCGGACTTGAAATTTCAAAAGTCATTCATAGGGTGGTGGGTGTGTGAGTGTCATTACAGTGCTTGGACAGTAAATATCAACAATCATTTAAGGGTTGGGTGGGTGTGTGGGGGTCATTGTAGTGTTTAGACTGTAATCATCAACAGTCATTTTTGGGGTGGTGGGTATGTAGTTGTCATTACAGTGCTTGAAATGGTAATATCAACAGTCATTTATGGGGTGGTGGATGTGTGAGTGTCATTACAGTGCTTGGACTGTAAACATCAATAGTCATTCATGGGGTGGTTGGTGTGTGGGTGTCATTACAGTGCTTGGACTGTAAATCTAAACTGTCATTTATGGGGAGGTGGTATGTGGGTGTTATTACAGTGGTTAAACTGTAAATATCAAGAGTCATTCATGGGATGGTGGGTGTGTGGGTGTCATTACAGTACTTGGATTGTAAATATTAACAGTCATTCATGGGGTGGTGGGTGTGTGGGTGTCATTTTAGTGCTTGGACTGTAAATATCAACACTCATTTATGGGGTGGTGGGTGTGTGGGTGTTATTATATTGATTGGACAGTAAATATCAACAGTTATTCATGGGGTGGTGGGTATGTGGGTGTCATTATAATGCTTGGATTCTAAATATCAACAGTCATTTATGAGGTGGTGGGTGTGTGGGTGTCATTACAGTGCTTGGACTGGAAATATCAACAGTCATTCATGGGGTGGTAGGTGTGTGGGTGTCATTACAGTGCTCGGACTGTAAATATCAACAGTCATTCATGGGGTGGTTGGTGCGTGGGTGTCATTACAGTGTTTGGATTAAAAATATCAATAGTCATTCATGGGGTGGTGGGTGTGTGGGTGTCATTACAGTGCTTGGACTGTAAGTATCAACAGTCATTCAAAGGGTGGTGGGTGTGTGGGTGTCATTACATTGTTTGGACTGTAAATATCAACAGTCATTCATGAGGTGGTTTTTGTGATGTTGTCAGTCAATTGCTTTGATTGTAAATATCAACAGTCATTCATTGGGTGGTGGGTGTGTGGGTGTCATTACAGTGCTTGGACTGTAAATATTAACAGTCATTCATAGGGTGGTGGGTACGTGGTTGACATTACAGTGCTTGGACTGGTAATATAAACAGTCATTCATTGAATGGTGGATGAGTGGGTGTTATTACAGTGCTACAACTGTAAATATCAATAGTCATTTATGGGGTGGTGAGTGTGTGGGTATCATTACATAACTTTGACTGTAAATATCATCAGTTATTCATAAAGTGGTTGGTGTGTGCGTGTCATTACAGTGTTTGGACAGTAAATATCAACTGACATTTTGGGGTGGTTGGTATATGGGTGTCACTACAATGCTTGGACTTAAATATCAACAGTCACTAATGGGTCAGTGGGTATGTGTGTGTCTTTACAGTGTTTGGACTGCAAATATTAAACAGTCATTCATGAGGTGGTGGGTGTGTGGGTGTCATTACATTGTTCGGACGGGAAATTTCAAGTCATTCATAGGGTGGAGGGTGTGTGGGTGTCATTACAGTGCTTGGACTGTAAATATCAAGAGTCATTCATGGGGTGGTGGGTGTGTGGGTGTCATTACAGTGTTTGGACTTTAAATATCAACAGTCATTCATGGGGTGGATTGTGTATTGGTATCATTACAGTTCTTGGATTGTTAATATCAACAGTCATTCATGGGGTGGTGGGTGTGTGGGTGTCATTACAGTGTTTGGACTATAAATATCAACAGTCATTTATGGGGTATTGGGTGTGTGGTTGTCATTACAGTGCATGGACTGTAAATATCAACAGTCATTCATGGGATGGTATATGTGTGGGTGTCATTGCAGTGCTTGGACTGTAAATACCAATAGTCATTCATGGGGTGGTGGGTGTGTTTGTGTCATTACAGTGCTTGGACTGTAAATTTTAATTGTCATTCATGAGGTGGTGGTATGTGGGTGTCATTACAGTGGTTGGACTGAAAATATCAAGAGTCATTCATGGGGTGGTGGGTGTGTGGGTGTCATTACAGTGCTTGAACTGTAAATGTCAACAGTCATTCATTGGGTGGTGGGTGTGTTTGGTGTCATTACAGTACTTGGACTGTAAATATCAACTGTCATTCATGGGGTGGTGGATGTGTGGGTATCATTACAGTGCTTGGACTATAAACATCAACAGTTTTTAAAGGGGTGGTGGGTGTGTAGGTGTCATAACAATGCTTGGACTGGTAATATCAGCAGTTATTAATGGGGTGGTGGATGTGTGGGCGTCATTACAGTGGTTGGAATGGAAATATCAACAGTTGTTCATTGGGTTGTGGGTGCGTGGGTGTCATTACAGTGTTTGGACTGTAAATATCAACAGTCATTCATGGGGTGGTGTGTGTCATTACAGTGCATGGACTGTATATATCGACAGTCATACATGCGGTGGTGGGTGTGTGGGCATCATTACATTGCTTGAACTGTAAATATTAACAGTCATTCATAGGGTGGTGGGTGTGTGGCTGTCATTACGGTGCATGGACTGTAAATATCAATAGTCATTTATGGGGTGGTGGGTGTGTGGGTGTCATTACAGTGCTCGGACTGTAAATTTAAAATGTCATTCATGAGGTGGTGGTATGTGAGTGTCATTACATAGGTTGGACTGAAAATATAAAGAGTCATTCATGGGGTGGTGGGTGTGTGGGTGTCATTACAGTGCTTGAACTGTAAATGTCAACAGTTATTCATGGGGTGGTGGGTGTGTATGGTGTCATTACAGTGCTTGGACTGTAAATATCAACAGTCATTCATTGGGTGTTGGATGTGTGGGTGTCATTACAGGGCTTGGACTGTAAACATCATCAGTCATTCAAGGGATTGTGTGTGTGTAGGTGAAATAACAATGCTTGGACTGGTAATATCAGCAGTTATTAATGGGATGGTGGATGTGTGGGCGTCATTACAGAGGTTGGACTGGAAAAAACAACAGTCATTCATGGGGTGGTGTGTGCGTGGGTGTCATTACAGTGTTTGGACTGTAAATATCAACAGTCAGTCATGGGGTGGTGTGTGTCATTACAGTGCATGGACTGTAAATATCGACAGTCATACATGGGGTGGTGGGTGTGTGGGAATCATTACAGTGCTTGGACTGTAAATATCAACAGTTATTCATAGGGTGGTGGGTGTGAGGGTGTCATTACAATGTTTGGACTATAAATATCAAGAGTCATTCATATAGTGGTGGGTGTGTGGGTATCATTATAGTGCTTGGATTGTAAATATCAACAGTCATTCATGAAGTGGTGGGTGTGTGGGTGTCATTTTAGTGCTTGAACTGTAAACATCAACAGTAATTTATGGGGTTGTGAGTGGGTGGGTGTCATTATATTGATTGGACAGTAAATATCAACAGTCATTCATGGGGTGGTGGGTGTGTGGGTGTCATTACGGTGCTCGGACTGTAAATATCAACAGTCATTCATGGGGTGGTTGGTGCGTGGGTGCCATTACAGTGTTTGGACTAAAAACATCAATAGTCATTCATGGGGTGGTGGGTGTGTGGGTGTCATTACAGTGCTTGGACAGTAAATATCAACTGTCATTTATGGGGTGGTTGGTAATTGGGTGTCATTACAATGCTTGGACTTAAATATCAACAGTCATTAATAGGTCGGTGGGTATGTGGGTGTCCTTACAGTGCTTGGACTGCAAATATTAAACAGTCATTCATGGGGTGGTGGGTGTGTGGGTGTCATTACATTGTTTGGACTGGAAATTTCAAGTCATTCATAGGGTGGTGGGTGTGTGGGTGTCATTACAGTGCTTGGACTGTAAATATCAAGAGTCATCCATGGGGTGGTGGGTGTGTGGGTGTCATTACAGTGTTTGGACTGTAAATATCAACAGTCATTCATGGGGTGGATTGTGTATTGGTATCATTACAGTGCTTGGATTGTAAATATCAACAGTCATTCATGGGGTTGTGGGTGTGTGGGTGTCATTACAGTGTTTGGACTATAAATATCAACAGTCATTCCAGGGGTATTGGGTGTGTGGTTGTCATTACAGTGCATGGACTGTAAATTTAAATTGTCATTCATGAGGTGGTGGTATGTGGGTGTCATTACAGTGGTTGGACTGAAAATATCAAGAGTCATTCATGGGGTGGTAGATGTGTGGGTGTCATTACAGGGCTTGGACTGTAAATATCAACAGTCATTCATGGGGTGGTGGGTGTGTAGGTGTAATAACAATGCTTGGACTGGTAATATCAGCAGTTATTAATGGTGTTGTGGATGTGTGGACGTCATTACAATGGTTGGACTGGAAATAACAACAGTCATTCATGGGATGGTGTGTGTCATTACAGTGCATGGACTGTAAATATCGACAGTCATACATGGGGTGTTGGATGTGTGGGCATCATTACAGTGCTTGGACTGTAAATATCAACAGTCATTCATAGGGTGGTGGGTGTGTGGCTGTCATTACGGTGCATGGACTGTAAATATCAACAGTCATTCATTGGGTGGTGGGTGTGAGGGTGTCAATACAATGCTTGGACTATAAATATCAACAGTCATTCATATAGTGGTGGGTGTGTGGGTATCATTACAGTGCTTGGATTGTAAATATCAACAGTCATTCATGGAGTGGTGGGTGTGTGGGTGTCATTTTAGTGCTTGGACTGTAAATATTAACAGTAATTTATGGGGTTGTGAGTGTGTGGGTGTCATTATATTGATTGGACAGTAAAAATCAACAGTCATTTATAGGGTGGTGGGTGTATGGGCATCATTACAGTGCTTGGACTGTAAATTTCAACAGTCATTTATAGGGTGATGGGTGTTAGGGTGTTATTACAATGCTTGGACTATAAATATCAACAGTCATTCATATGGTGGTAGGTGTGTGGGTATCATTACAGTGCTTGGATTGTAAATATAAACAGTCATTCATGGGGTGGTGGGTGTGTGGGTGTCATTGCAGTGCTCGGACTGTAAATATCAACAGTCATTCATGGGGTGGTTGGTGCGTGGGTGTCATTACAGTGTTTGGACTAAAAATATCAATAGTCATTCATGGGGCGGCTTGTGTGTGGGTGTCATTACAGTGCTTGGACTGTAAATATCAACAGTCATTCAAGGGGTGGTGGGTGTGTGGGTGTCATAACAGTGCTTGGACTGTAAATATTAACAGTCATTCATAGGGTAGTGAGTATGTGGTTGTCATTACAGTGCTTGGACTTGTAATATAAACAGTCATTCATTGAATGGTGGATGAGTGGGTGTTATTACAGTGCTACAACTGTAAATATCAATAGTCATTCATGGGGTGGTGAGTGTGTGGGTATCATTACATAACTTTGACTGTAAATATCAATAGTTATTCATAAAGTGGTTGGTGTGTGGGGGTCATTACAGTGCTTGGACAGTAAATATCAACTGTCAATTATGGGGCGGTTGGAATATGGGTGTCATTACAATGCTTGGACTTAAATATCAACAGTCAATAATGGGTCGGTGGGTATGTGGGTGTCTTTACAGTGCTTGGACTGCAAATATTAAACAGTCATTCATGGGGTGGTGGGTGTGTGTGTGTCATTACATTGTTCGGACTGGAAATTTCAAGTCATTCTTAGGGTGGTGGGTGTGTGGGTGTCATTACAGTGCTTGGACTGTAAATATCAACAGTCATTCATGGGGTGGATTGTGTATTGGTATCATAACAGTGCTTGGATTGTAAATATCAACAGTCATTCATGGGGTGGTGGGTGTGTGGGTGTCATTACAGTGTTTGGACTATAAATATCAACAGTCATTCAAGGGGTATTGGGTGTGTGGTTGTCATTACAGTGCATGGACTGTAAATATCAACAGTCATTTATGGGATGGTAGATGTGTGGGTGTCATTACAGTGCTTGGACTGTAAATATCAATAGCCATTCATGGGGTGGTGGTTGTGTGGGTGATATTACAGTGCTTGGACTGTAAATTTAAATTTTCATTCATGAGGTGGTGGTATGTGGGTGTCATTACAGTGGTTGGACTGAAAATATCAAGAGTCATTCATGGAGTGGTGGGTGTGTGGGTGTCATTACAGTGCTTGAACTGTAAATGTCAACAGTCATTCATTGGGTGGTGGGTGTGTTTGGTGTCATTACGGTACTTGGACTGTAAATATCAACAGTCATTCAAGGGGTGGTGGGTGTGTTGGTGTCATAACAATGCTTGGACTGGTAATATCAGCAGTTATTAATGGGGTGATGGATGTTTGGGCGTCATTACAGTGGTTGGAATGGAAATATCAACAGTCTTTCATGGGGTGGTGGGTGCGTGGGTGTCATTACAGTGCTTGGACTGCAAATATTAAGTCATTCATAGGGTGGTGTGTGTCATTACAGTGCATGGACTGTATATATCGACAGTCATACATGTGGTGGCGGGTGTGTGGGCATCATTACAGTGCTTGGACTGTAAATATTAACAGTCATTCATAGGGTGGTGGGTGTGTGGCTGTCATTACGGTGCATGGACTGTAAATATCAATAGTCATTTATGGGGTGGTGGGTGTGTGGGTGTCATTACAGTGCTTGGACTGTAAATTTAAAATGTCATTCATGAGGTGGTGGTATGTGGGTGTCATTACTGAGGTTGGATTGAAAATATAAAGAGTCATTCATGGGGTGGTGGGTGTGTATGGTGTCATTACAGTCCTTGGACTGTAAACATCAACAGTCATTCAAGGGGTCGTGGGTGTGTAGGTGTAATAACAATGCTTGGACTGGTAATATCAGCAGTTATTAATGGGGTTTCGGATGTGTGAGCATCATTACAGTGTTTGGACTGTAAATATCAACAGTCATTCATGGGGTGGTGTGTGTCATTACAGTGCATGGACTGTAAATATCGACAGTCATACATGGGGTAGTGGGTGTGTGGGCATCATTACAGTGCTTGGACTGTAAATATCAACAGTCATTCATAGGGTGGTGGGTGTGTGGCAGTCATTACGGTAAATGGACTGTAAATATCAACAGTCATTTATTAGGTGGTGGGTGTGAGGGTGTCATTACAATGCTTAGACTATAAATATCAACAGTTATACATATATTGGTGGGTGTGTGGGTATCATTACAGTGCTTGGATTGTAAATATCAACAGTCATTCATAGAGTGGTGGGTGTGTGGGTGTCATTTTAGTGCTTGGACTGTAAATATCAACAGTAATTTATGGGGTTGTGAGTGTGTGGGTGTCATTATATTGATTGGACAGTAAATATCAATAGTCATTCAAGGGGTGGTGGCTGTATGGGCATCATTACAGTGCTTGGACTGTAAATATCAACAGTCATTTATAGTGTGGTGGGTGTGAAGGTGTTATTACAATGCTTGGACTATAAATATCAACAGTAATTCTTGAGGTGGTGGGTGTGTGGGTGTCATTTTAGTGCTTGGACTGGTAATATCAACAGTCATTCATGGGGTTTGGTGGGTGTGTGGGTGTCATTACAGTGTCTGGACTGTAAATATCAACAGTCATTAATGAGGTGGTGGGTGTGTTGGTGTCATTACAGTGCTTTGATTGTAAATATCAACAGTCATTCATGGGGTGGTTGGTATGTGGTTGTCATTACATTGTTTGGACTGATAATATCAACAGTCATTAATGGGGTGGTGGATGTGTGGGGGTCATTACCGTGCTTAGACTGTAAATATCAATAGTCATTCATGGGTTGGTGGGTGTGTGGGTGTCATTACAGTGCTTGGATTGTAAATTTAAAATGTCATTCATGAGGTGGTGGCATGTGGGTGTCATTACAGTGGTTGGACTGTAAATATCAAGAGTCATTAATAGGTTAGTGGGTGTGTGGGTGTCATTACAGTGTTTGGACTATAAATATCAACAGTCATTTATGGGGTATTGGGTGTGTGGTTGTCATTACAGTGCTTGGACTGTAAATATCAACAGTCATTCATGGGATGGTAGATGTGTGGGTATCATTACCGTGCATAGACTGTAAATATCAATAGTCATTCATCGGGTGGTGGGGGTGTGGGTGTGATTACAGTGCTAGGACTGCAAATATCACCAGTCATTATGGGGTGTGGGGGGGGGTGTCATTACATTGATTGGACTATAAATATCAACATTCATTCATGGGGTGTTGGGTGTGTAGGGGTCATAACAGTGCTCGGACTGTAAATATCAACAGTCATTAATGGGGTGGTGAGTATGTTGTTGTCATTACAGTGCTTGGACTGGTAATATAAACAGTCATTAATAAGGTGGTGGATGTGTGGGCGTCATTACAGTTTTTGGACTGTAAATATCAACAGACATTTATGCGGTGGTGGGTGTGTTGGTGTCATTACAGTGCTTGAACTGTAAATTTCAACAGTCATAAATGGGGTGGTGGGTATGTGGTTGTCATTACAGTGCTTGGACTGGTAATATCAACAGTCATTCATGGGATGGTGGATGTGAAGGTGTCATTACAGTGCTTAGACTGTATATATCTATAGTTATTTATGTGGTCGGGGGTGTGTAGGTATCATTACAGTGCTTGGACTGTAAATATCAACAGTCATACATTGGGTGGTGGTGGTGTGGGTTTGATTACAGTGCTAGGACTGCAAATATCAACAGTCATTCATGGAGTGGGGTTGTGTGTTGGTGTCATTACATTGATTGGACTGTAAATATCAAAAGTCATTCATTGGGAGGTGGGTATGTAGGTGTCATTACATTGTTTGGACTGTAAATATCAACAACCATTCATGTGGTTGTGGGTGTGTGGGTGTCATTACAGTGCTTGGACTATAAATATCAACTGTCATTCATTGGGTGGTGGGTGTGTTGGTATCATTAGAGTTCTTGGATTGTAAAAATCAACAGTCATTCATGGGGTGGTTTGTTTGTGGGTGTCATTACAGTGTTTGGGGTTGTGGGTGTGTGGGTGTCATTACAGTGCTTGGACTGTAAATATCAACAGTAACTCATGGGGTGGTGAGCATGTGGTTGTCATTACAGTGCTTGTACTGGTAATATCAACAGTCATTAATGGGCTGGTGGATGTATGGGCATCATTACTGTGTTTGGACTGTATATATCAATGGACATTCATGGGGTGGTGGGTGTGTTGGTGTCATTACAGTGCATTGATTGTAAATATCAAGTCATTCATGGGGTGTTGGGTGTGTGGGTTTCATTACAGAGCTTGGACTGTAAATATCAACAGTCATACATAGGGTGGGAGTGTGTGTGGGTGTCATTACATTGATTGGACTGTAAATATCAAAAGTCATTCATGGGGTGGTGGGTATGTAGGTGTCATTACAGTGCTTGGACTGTAAATATCAACAGTTATTTATGGGGTTGTGGGTGTGTAGGTGTTATTACATTGTTTGGACTGTAAACATCAACAGTCATTCATGAAGTGGAGGGTGTGTTGGTGTCATTACAGTGCTTGGACTGTAAATATCAACAGCCATATACGTGATTGTGGGTGTGTGGGTGTCCTTACAGTGTTTGGACTGTAAATATCAACAGTCATTTATAGGTTGGTGGGTGTGTGTCTGTCATTCCGGTGCATGGACTGTAAATATCAACAGTCATTAATGGGGTGGTGGGTGTGAGGGTGTCATTACAGTTCTTAAACTGTAAATATCAACAGTCATTCATTGGGTGGTTGGTGTGTTGGTATCATTAGAGTGCTTGGATTGTAAAAATCAAGAGTCATTAATGGGGTGGTGTGTGTGTGGGTGTCATTACAGTGCTTGGATTGTAAATATCAACAGTCATTCATTGGGTGGTGTGGGTGTGGGTGTTATTACAGTGCTTGGACTGTAAATATCAATAGTCATTCATGGGGTAGTGGGTATGTAGTTGTCATTACATTGCTTGGACTGGTAATATCAACAGTCATTAATAGGGTGGTGGGTGTGTTGGTGTCATTACAGTGTTTGGACTGTAAATATTAACAGTCATTTATGGGGTGTGTGGGTGTCATTACAGTGTTTAGACCGTAAATATATAGTCATTCATGGTGTGGTGGATGTGTGGGAGACATTACACTCCTTGGACTGTAAATTTCAACAGTTATTTAGGGGTTGGTGGGTGTGTGGGTATCATTACAGTGCTTGGACTGTAAATATCAACAGTCATTCATGGGGTGTGTTTGTGTCATTACAGTGATTGGACCATAAATATCAACAGTCATTCATGGGTTGGTGGGTGTATTGGTGTCATTGCAGTGCTTGGAGTGTAAATATCAACTGTCATATAAGGGGTTTGTTTGTTATTACATTGCTTGGACTGTAAATATCAACAATCGTTTATGGTATGGTGGGTGTGTGGGTGTCATTACAGTGCCTAAAATGTAAATATCAATATTCATTCATGGGGTGTGTGTGTCATTACAGTGCTTGGACTGTAAATAGCAACAGTCATTCATGGGGTGGTGGATGTGTGGGTGTCATTACAGTGCTTGGACTGTAAAAATCAACATTCATTCATGGAGCGTGTGTGTCACTACAATGCTTTGACTGTAAATATCAACAGTCATTCATGGGGTGGTGGGTGTGTGGGTGTCGTTACAGTGATTGGACTGTAAATATCAACAGTCATTTATGGGGTGTTTGTCATTACAGTTCTTGGACTGTATATATCAACAGTCATTCATGAGGTGGTGAGTGTGTAAGTGTCATTACAGTGCTTGGATTATAAATGTCAATAAGCATTCAAGGGGTTGTGAGTGTGTTGGTGGAATTACAGTTCTTGGACTGTAAATATCAATAGTAATTCATGGGGTGGTGAGTGTGTGGGTGTCATTACAGTGCTTGGACTTTAAATATCAACAATCATTCATGGGGTGGTGGGTGTATGGGTGTCATTACTGTGCTTGGACTGTAAATATTAACAGTCATTTATGTGATGAGTGGGTGTCATTACAGTCCTTGTACTGTAAATATCAACAGTTATTTATGGGGTTGTGGGGGTGTGGGTGTCATAACAGTGCTTAGACTATAAATATCAACAGTCATTCATGGGGTGGTATGTGTGTGGGTGTCATTATAGTGCTTGAACTGTAAATATCAACAGTAATTTTTGGGGTGAATGGGTGTCATAACAGTGCTAGGACTGTAAATATCAACAGTCATTTATGGGGTTGTGGGTGTGTGGGTGTCATAACAGTGCTTAAACTGTAAATATCAACAGTCATTCATGAGTTGTATGGGTGTCAATACAGTGCTTGGACTGTAAATATCAACAGTCATTCATGGGGTTGTGGGTGTGTGGATGTCATATCAGTGCTTAGACTGTAAATATCAACAGTCATTCATGGGGTGTGTGGGTGTCATTACAGTGCTTGGACTGTAAATATAAATAATCATTTATAGGGTGTTGGGTGTGTGGGGGTCATTACAGTGCTTGGACTGTAAATATTAACAGTCATTCATGAGGTGGTGGGTGTATGTGTGTCGATACAGTGCTTGGACGGTAAATATAAAGTCATTCATTGGGTGTTGTGTGTGGGGGTGTCATTACAGTCCTTGGACTGTAAATATCAACAGTCATTCATGGGGTGGTGGGTGTGTGGGTTTCGTTATGGTGCTTGGACTGTAAATATCAACAGTCATTCATGGGGTGGTAGGTGTGTGAGTCATTACCTTGCTAGGACTGTAAATATCAAGTCATTTATGAGGTATGTGTCATTACAGTGCTTGGACTGTAAATATCAACAGTCATTAATGGGGTGGTGAGTGTGTGGGTATCATTACAGTGCTTGGACTGTAAATACAAATAATCATTCGTAGGGTGTTGGGTGTTTGGGGGTCATTACAGTGCTTGGACTGTATATATCAACAGTCATTAAAGGGGTGGTGGGTGTGTGGGTTTTATTACAGTGCTTGGACTGAAAATATAAAGTCATCAACGTGGTGTTGGGTGTCGAGGTGTCATTAAAGTGCTTGGACTGTAAATATCAACAGTCATTAATGAGGTGGTGGGTGTCATTACCGTGCTTGGACTGTAAATATCAATAGTCATTTATGGGGTTGTTGGTGTGTGGGTGTCATAACAGTGCTTAGACTGTAAATATCAACAGTCATTAAAGGGGTGTATGGGTGTCAATACAGTGCTTGGACTGTAAATATCAATAGTCATTTATGGGGTGGTGAGTGTGTGGGTGTCATTACAGTGCTCGGACTGTAAATATCAATAGTCATTCATGGGGTGTTTGTGTTATTACAGTGCTTGGACTGTAAATATCAACAGTCATTTATGGGGTGAGTGGGTGTTACAATGCTTGGACTGTAAATATCAACAGTCATTCATGGGGTTGTGTGTATGTGGGAGTCATAATAGTGCTTAGACTGTAAATATTAACAGTCATTTATGGGGTGCGTAGGTGTTATTACAGTGCTTGGACTGTAAATATAAATAATCATTTGAAGGGTGTTGGGTGTGTGGGGGTCATTACACTGCTTGGACTGCAAATATCAATAGTCATTCATGCAGTTGTGGGTGTGTGGGTGCCATTACAGTGCTTGGACTGTAAATATTAACAATCATTCATGGGGTGGTATGTGTGTGGGTGTCATCACAGTGCTTGGACTGTAAATATCAACAGTCATTAATGTTGTGGTGGGTGTGTAGCTTTTATTACAGTGCTTGGACTGTAAATATCAACAGTCATTCAGATGGTAGTACGTGTGTGGTTGTCATTATGGTGCTTGGACTGTAAATATTAACAGTCAATCAAGGGGTGATAGGTGTTTGAGTCATTACAGTGCTTGGACTGTAAATATCAACAGTCATTCATGGGGTGGTGGATGTGTAGGTGTAATTACAGTGCTTGAACTGTAAATATCAACAGTTATTCATAGGGTAGTGGATGTTTTTTTTTTTTTTTTTTTTTTTTTATATGTTACGACACTGGACATAGGCTTAATCAAGCCCGTTACCGTGGCCCAGGTCAACTGCTACTCTCACACACACACGTCACGACTTCCGAACTGGTACCCAGCCACAGAGGGAGGGAATTGAGGGTTATTCCCCAATACTGCAGCTGTTATGGTACCAGTGAGGGTGTTTTACGATGTTCGGTGGCCTTATTGTTAGTGCCTGAAACTCAAATCGGAAGAGTAAATATTCTCAGGCCCTCACCTGAGAGGATCGATCTCCCGACCTCTAGGTTACGAGTCCAAAACACTAACCAATCGGCCACCTCCCCTACCATGTGTGGGTGTAATTGCAGTGCTTGGACTGTAAATATCAACAATCATTCGTGGGGTGGTGGGTGTGTGGGTGTCATTACAGTGCTTGGACTGTAAATATCAACAGTCATTTATGGGGTGAGTGGGTGTCATTACAGTCCTTGGACTGTAAATATCAACAGTCATTTATGGGGTTGTAGGTGTGTGGGTGTCATAACTGTGCTTAGACTGTAAATATCAACAGTCATTCATGGGGTGTGTGGGTGTCAATACAGTGCTTGGACTGTAAATATCAACAGTCATTTATGGGGTGGTGAGTGTGTGGGTGTCATTACAGTGCTCGGACTGTAAATATCAATAGTCATTCATGGGGTGTTTGTGTTATTACAGTGCTTGGACTGTAAATATTAACAGTCATTCATGGGGTAAGTGGGTGTCATTACAGTGTTTGGACTGTAAATATCAACAGTCATTTATGGGGTTGTGGGTGTGTCGGTGTCATTAGTGCTTGGACTGTAAATATCAACAGTCATTCATGGGGTGAGTGGGTGTCATTACAGTACTTGGACTGTAAATATCAACAGTCATTCATGTGGTTGTGGGTGTGTGGGAGTCATTACAGAGCTTGGACTGTAAATATTAACAGTCATTTATGTGGTGAATAGGTGTCATTACAGTGCTTGGACTGTAAATATCAACAGTCATTTATGGGGTTGTGGGTGTGTGGGTGTCATATCAGTGTTTAGACTGTAAATATCAATAGTCATTCATGGGGTGTGTGGGTGTCATTACAGTGCTTGGACTGTAAATATAAATAATCATTCGTAGGGTGTTGGGTGTGTGGGGGTCATTAAAGTGCTTGGACTGTAAGTATCAACAGTCATTCATGGGGTGGTAGGTGTGTGGGTGTCATTACAGTGCTTGGACTGTAATTATAGTCATTCAAGGGATGTTTGGTGTGGGGATGTCATTACAGTGCTTGGACTGTAAATATCAACAATCATTAATGGGGTGGTATGAGTGTGGGTGTCATTACAGTGGTTGAACTCTAAATATCACCAGTCATTAATGGGGTGGTGGGTGTGTGGCTGTTATTACAGTGCTTGAACTGTAAATATCAACAGTCATTCAGGTGGTGGTACGTGTGTGGGTGTTATTTTGGTGCTTGGACTGTAAAAATCAACAGTCATTCAAGGGGTGATAGGTGTGTGAGTCATTACAGTGCTTGGACTGTAAATATCAACAATCATTCATTGGGTGGTGGGTGTGTGGGTGTAATTACAGTGCTTGGACTGTAAATATCAACAGTTTTTCATTAGTTGGTGGGTGTGTGGGTGTCATTACTGTGAAAAGGACTGTAAATATTAACAGTCATTAATGGGGTTGTGGGTGTGTGGGTGTCATTACAGTGCTTGGATTATAAATGTCAATAGGCATTCATGAGGTTGTGAGTGTGTGGGTGTCATTACAGTGCTTGGACTGTATATATCATCAGTCATTCATGGGGTGTGTGGAAGTCATTACAGTGCATGGACTGTAAATATCAACAGTCAATTATGGGGTGGTGGATGTGTGGGTGTCATTACAGTGCTTGGACTGTAAACATCAACATTCATTTATGGGGTGTGTGTGTCATTACAGTGCTAGGACTGTAAATATCAACAGTCATTCATAGGGTGGTGGGTGTGGGGGTGTCATTACAGTGCTTGGACTGTAAATATCAACAGTCATTCATTGGGTGTGTGTGTCATTACAGTGCTTGGGCTGTAAATATCAACAGTCATTCATTGGGTGAGTGGGTTTCATAACAGTGCTTGAACTGTAAATATCAACAGTCATTTATAAAGTTGTGGGTGTGTGGGTGTCATAACAGTGCTTAGACTGTAAATATCAATAGTCATTAATGTGGTGGTTGATGTGTTAGTGTAATTACAGTGCTTTGACTGTAAATATTATCAGTCATTCATGGGGTGGTGAGTGTGTGGGTGTCATTACAGTGTTTGGACTGTATACATCATCAGTCATTCATGTGGTTTGTGGGAGTCATTACAGTGCATGGACTGTAAATATCAACAATCAATTATGGGGTGGTGGATGTGTGGGAGTCATTACAGTGCATGGACTGTAAATATCAACAGTCATTCATGGGGTGGTGAGTGTGTGGGTGTCAGTACAGTGCTTGGACTGTAAATATCAACAGTCATTCATAGGGTGTTGGGTGTGTGGGTGTCATTACAGTGCTTGGACTGTAAATATCAACAGTAATTCATGGGGTGTGGGTGTCATTACAGTGCTTGGACTGTAAATATCAACAGTCATTCATAGGGTGTGTGTGTCATTACAGTGCTTGGACTGTAAAGATCAACAGTCATTCATGAGGTGGTAAGTGTGTGGGTGTCATTACAGTGCTTGGATTATAAATGACAAAAGGCATTTTATGGGGTTGTGAGTGTGTTGGTGTCATTACAGTAATTGGACTGTAAATATCAACAATCATTCAGTTGGTGGTGGGTGTGTGGGTGTCATTACAGTGCTTGGTCTGTAATTATCAATAGTCATTCATGGGGTGTTTGTGTTATTACAGTTCTTGGACTGTAAATATCAACAGTCATTCATGGGGTGGTGGGTGTGTTGGTATCATTAGAGTTCTTGGATTGTAAAAATCAACAGTCATTCATAGGGTGGTGTGTGTGTGGGTGTCATTACAGTGCTTGGGGTTGTGGGTGTGTGGGTGTCATTACAGTGCTTGGATTGTAAAAATCAATAGTCATTCATGGGGTGGTGTGTGTGTGTGGGTGTCATTTCAGTGCTTGGGGTTGTGGGTGTGTGAGTGTCATTAGAGTGCTTGGATTGTAAATATCAACAGTCATTCATTGGGTGGTGTGGGTGTTGGTGTTATTACAGTGCTTGGACTGTAAATATCAACAGTCATTCATGGGGTAGTGGGTATTTAGTTGTCATTACATTGCTTGGACTGGTAATATCAACAGTCATTCATTGGGTGGTGTGGGTGTTGGTGTTATTACAGTGATTGGACCGTAAATATCAACAGTCATTCATGGGGTGGTGGGTGTGTTGGTGTCAATGCAGTGCTTGGACTGTATATATATAAACCGTCATATATGGGGTGTGTTTGTCATTACATTGCTTGGACTGTAAATATCAACAGTCGTTTATGGTATGGTGGGTGTGTGGGTGTCATTACAGCGCTTAAACTGTAAATATCAATAGTCATTCATGGGGTGTGTGTGTCATTACAGTGCTTGGACTGTAAATATCAACAGTCATTCATGGGGTGGTGGATGTGTGGGTGTCATTACAGTGCTTGGACTGAAAAAATCAACATTCATTTATGGAGTGTGTGTCATTACAGTGCTTGGACTGTAAATATCAACAGTCATTCATGAGGTGGTGAGTGTGTAAGTGTCATTACAGTGCTTGGATTATAAATGTCAATAAGCATTCATGGGGTTGTGAGTGTGTTGGTGGAATTACAGTTCTTGGACTGTAAATATCAACAGTAATTCATGGGGTGGTGGGTGTGTGGGTGTCATTACAGTGCTTGGACTGTAAATATCAACAATCATTCATGGGGTGGTGGGTGTATGGGTGTCATTACTGTTATTGGACTGTAAATATCAACAGTCATTTATTTGATGAGTGGGTGTCATTACAGTCCTTGGACTGTAAATATCAACAGTTATTTATTGGGTTGTGGGTGTGTGGGTGTCATAACAGTGCTTAGACTATAAATATCAACAGTCATTCATGGGGTGGTATGTGTGTGGGTGTCATTACAGTGCTTGGACTGTAAATATCAACAGTAATTTTTGGGGTGAGTGGGTGTCATAACAGTGCTTGGACTGTAAATATCAACAGTCATTTATGGGGTTGTGGGTGTGTGGGTGTCATAACAGTGCTTAAACTGTAAATATCAACATTCATTCATGGGGTGTATGGGTGTCAATACAGTGCTTGGACTGTAAATATCAACAGTCATTCATGGGGTTGTGGGTGTGTGGATGTCATATCAGTGCTTAGACTGTAAATATCAACAGTCATTCATGAGGTGTGTGGGTGTCATTATAGTGTTTGGACTGTAAATATAAATAATCATTTATAGGGTGTTGGGTGTGTGGGGGTCATTACAGTGCTTGGACTGTGAATATCAACAGTCATACATGGGGTAGTAGGTGTATGGGTGTCATTACAGTGCTTGGACGGTAAATATAAAGTCATTTATTGGGTGTTGTGTGTGGGGGTGTCATTACAGTCCTTGGACTGTAAATTTCAACAGTCATTCATGTTGTGGTGGGTGTGTGGGTGTCATTACAGTGCTTGGCCTGTAAATATCAACAGTCATTCAGGTGGTAGTGGGTGTGTGGGTTTCGTTATGGTGCTTGAACTGTAAACATCAACAGTCATTCATGGGGTGGTAGGTGTGTGAGTCATTAACTTGCTAGGACTGTAAATATCAAGTCATATATGAGGTGTGTGTCATTACAGTGCTTGGACTGTAAATATAAACAGTCATTAATGGGGTGGTGAGTGTGTGGGTATCATTACAGTGCTTGGACTGTAAATACAAATAATCATTCGTAGGGTGTTGGGTGTGTGGGGGTCATTACAGTGCGTGGACTGTATATATCAACAGTCATTAAAGGGGTGGTGGGTGTGTGGGTGTCATTACAGTGCTTGGACTGAAAATATAAAGTCATCAACGGGGTGTTGGGTGTGGGGATGTCATTAAAGTGCTTGGACTGTAAATATCAACAGTCATTCATTGGGTGGTGGGTGTGTGGGTGTCATTACAGTGCTTGGACTGTAAATATCAACAGTCATTTATGGGGTTGCGGGTGTGTGGGTGTCATTACAGTGCTCGGACTGTAAATATCAATAGTCATTTATAGGGTGTTTGTGTTATTACAGTGCTTGGACTGTAAATATCAACAGTCATTCATGGGGTGTGTGGGTGTCAATACAGTTCTTGGACTGTAAATATCAATTGTCATTAATGGGGTGCTGGGTGTTTGGGTGTCATTACAGTGCTTGGACTGTAAATATCAACAGTCATTCATGTGGTGTTTGTGTCATTAGTGCTTGGAATGTAAATATCAACAGTCATTCATGGGGTGAGTGGGTGTTAGAGTGCTTGGACTGTAAATATCAACAGTCATTCATGGGGTTGTGGGTATGTGGGTGTCATAATAGTGCTTAGATTGTAAATATTAACAGTCATTTATGGGGTGCGTAGGTGTCATTACAGTGCTTGGACTGTAAATATAAATAATCATTTGAAGGGTGTTGGGTGTGTGGGGGTCATTACAGTGCTTGGACTGTAAATATTAACAGTCAATCAAGGGGTGATAGGTGTTTGAGTCATTACAGTGCTTGGACTGTAAATATCAACAGTCATTCATGGGGTGGTGGATGTGTAGGTGTAATTACAGTGCTTGAACTGTAAATATCAACAGTTATTCATAGGGTAGTGGATGTTTGGGTGTAATTACAGTACTTGGACTGTAAATATCAACAATCATTCGTGGGGTGGTGGGTGTGTGGGTGTCATTACAGTGATTGGACTGTAAATATCAACAGTCATTAATGGGGTGAGTGGGTGTCATTACAGTCCTTGGACTGTAAATATAAACAGTCATTTATGGGGTTGTAGGTGTGTGGGTGTCATAACTGTGCTTAGACTGTAAATATCAACAGTCATTCATGGGGTGTGTGGGTGTCAATACAGTGCTTGGACTGTAAATATCAATAGTCATTTATGGGGTGGTGAGTGTGTGGGTGTCATTACAGTGCTCGGACTGTAAATATCAATAGTTATTCATGGGGTGTTTGTGTTATTACAGTGCTTGGACTGTAAATATCAACAGTCATTTATGGGGTAAGTGGGTGTCATTACAGTACTTGGACTGTAAATATCAACAGTCAATCATTGGGTTGTGGGTGTGTGGGTGTCATAACAGTGCATAGACTGTAAATATCAACAGTCATTCATCGGGTGTGTGGGTGTCATTACAGTGCTTGGACTGTAAATATCAACAATCATTCATGGGGTGGTGGGTGTGTGGGTGTCTTTAGTGCTTGGACTGTAAATATCAACAGTCATTCATGGGGTGAGTGGGTGTCATTACAATGCTTGAACTGTAAATATCAACAGTCATTCATGGGGTTGTGGGTGTCTGGGTGTCATAACAGTGCTTAGAAAGTAAATATTAACAGTCATTCAAGGGATGTATGGGTGTCAATACAGTGCTTGGACTGTAAATATTAATAGTCATTCATGGGGTGGTGGGTGTGTGGGAGTCATTACAGTGCTTGGACTGTAAATATCAATAGTCATTCATGGGGTGTGTGGGTGTCAATACAGTGCTTGGACTGTAAATATAAATAATCAATCGTAGGGTGTTGGGTGTGTGGGGGTCATTAAAGTGCTTGGACTGTAAATATCAACAGTCATTCATGGGGTGGTGGGTGTGTGGGTGTCATTACAGTGCTTGGACTGTAAATATCACCAGTCATTAATGGGGTGGTGGGTGTGTGGCTGTTATTACAGTGCTTGAACTGTAAATATCAACAGTCATTCAGGTGGTGGTACGTGTGTGGGTGTTATTACGGTGCTTGGACTGTAAAAATCAACAGTCATTCAAGGGGTGATAGGTGTGTGAGTCATTACAGTGCTTGGACTGTAAATATCAACAATCATTTATTGGATGGTGGGTGTGTGGGTGTAATTACAGTGCTTGGACTGTAAATATCAACAGTTTTTCATGGGTTGGTAGGTGTGTGGGTTTTATTACTGTGAAAAGGACTGTAAATATTAACAGTCATCAATGGGGTGGTGGGTGTGTGGGTGTCATTACAGTGCTTGGATTATAAATGTAAATAGTCATTCATGAGGTTGTGAGTGTGTAGGTGTCATTACAGTGCTTGGACTGTATATATCATCAGTCATTCATGGGGTGTGTGGAAATCATTACAGTGCATGGACTCTAAATATCAACAGTCAATTATGGGGTGGTGGATGTGTGGGTGTCATTACAGTGCTTGGACTGTAAACATCAACATTCATTTATGGGGTGTGTGTGTCATTACAGTGCTAGGACTGTAAATATCAACAGTCATTTATAGGGTGGTGGGTGTGGGGGTGTCATTACAGTGCTTGGACTGTAAATATCAACAGTCATTCATGGGGTGGTGGGTGTCTGGTTGTCATTACAGTGCTTGGACTGTAAATATCAACAGTCATTCATGTGTTGGTGGGTGCGTGGGTGTCATTACAGTGCTTGGTCTGTAAATATCAACAGTCATTCATTGGGTTGTGGGTGTGTGGGTGTCATAACAGTGCTTAGACTGTAAATATCAACAGTCATTCATGGGGTGTGTGGGTGTCAATACATTGCTTGGACTGTAAATTTCAATAGTCATTCTTGGGGTGGTGGGTGTGTGGGTGTCATTATAGTGCTTGGACTGTAAATATCAACAGCCATTCATGGGGTGTTTGTGTCATTACAGTGCTTGGACTGTAAATATCAACAGTCATTAATGGGGTGAGTGGGTATTATTACAGTGCTTGGACTATAAATATCAAGTCATTCATGGGGTTGTGGTTGTGTGGGTGTCATAACAGTGCTTAGACTGTAAATATCAACTGTCATTTATGGGGTGTGTTTGTGTCAATAAAGTGCTTGGACTGTAAATATCAACAGTCATTCAGGTGGTAGTGCGTGTGTGGGTGTCATTATGGTGCTTGGACTGTAAATATTAACAGTCATGCATGGGGTGGTAGATGTGTGAGTCATTACCTTGCTAGGACTGTAAATATCAAAAGTCATTGATGGGGTGGTGGGTGAGTGGGCATCATTACAGTGCTTGGACAGGAAATATCAACAATCATGCGTGGGGTAGTGGGTGTGTGGGTGTCATTACACTGCTTGGACTGTATATATCATCAGTCATTCATGGGGTGTGTGGGAGTCATTACAGTGCTTGGACTTTAAATATCAACAGTCATTCGTGGGGTGGTAAATGTGTGGGTGTCATTACAGTGCTTGGACTGTAAATATCAACAGTCATTTTTGAGGTGTGTGTCATTACAGTGCTTGGACTGTAAATATCAACAGTCATTCATGAGGTGGTGAGTGTGTGGGTGTCATTAAAGTGCTTGGACAGTAAATATAAATAATCATTCGTAGGGTGTTGGGTGTGTGGGGGTCATTACAGTGCTTGGACTGTAAATATCAACAGTCATTTATGGAGTGGTGGGTGTGTGGGTGTCATTACAGTGCTTGGATGTAAATATAAAGTCATTCATTGGGTGTTGGGTGTGGGAGTGTCATTACAGTGTTTGGACTGTAAATATCAATAGTCATTCATGGGGTGGTGGGTATGTTGGTGTCATTACAGTGCTTGGACTGTAATTATCAACAATTATTAATGGGGTGGTAAGTGTCATTAAAGTGCTTGGACTGTAAATATAAAGTCATTTATGGGGTGTGTGGGTGCTATTACCGTGCTTTAACTGTAAATATCAACAGTCATTCATGGGTTGGTGGGTGTCATTACAGTGCTTGGACTGTAAATATCAACAGTCATTCATGGGGTGTGTGGGTGTCAATACAGTGCTTGGACTTAAAAAATCAACAGTATTTATTGAGATGGTGGGTGTGTAAGTGTCATTACAGTGCTTGGACTGCAAATATAAAGTCATTCATGAGGTGTTGTGTGTGGGGATGTCATTACAGTGCTTGGACTGTAAATATCAACAGTCATTCATAGAATGGTGGGTGTGTGGGTGTCATTACTGTAATTGGACTATAAATATCACCAATCATGCATGGGGTGGTAGGTGTGTGGGTGTCATTACAGTGCTTGGACCGTAAATATCAACAGTCATTCATTGGGTGAGTGGGGGTCATTACAGTGCTTGGACTGTAAATATCAACAGTCATTCATGGGGTGGTGGTTGTGTAAGTGTCATTACTGTGCTTAGACTGTAAATATAGTCATTCATGGGGTGTTGTGTGTAAGGATGTCATTACAGTGCTTGGACTGTAAATATCAACAGTCATTCATGGGGTGGTGGGTGTGTGGGTGTCATAACAGTGCTTAGACTGTAAATATCAACAGTCATTCATGGGGTGTGTGGGTGTCAATACAGTGCTTGGACTGTAAATATCAACAGTCTTTCATGGAGTGGAGGGTGTGTGGGTGTCATTACAGTGCTTGGACTGTAAATATCAACAGCCATTCATGGGGTGTTTGTCATTACAGTGCTTGTACTGTAAATATCAAATCATTCATGGGGTGGTGAATGTGTAGGTGTAATTACAGTGCTTTGACTGTAAATATCAACAGTCATTCATGGGGTAGTAGGTGTGTGAGTCATTACCTTGCTAGGACTGTAAATATCAACAGTCATTCATTGGGTGGTGGGTGAGTGGGTATCATTACAGTGCTTGGACTGGAAATATCAACAGTCATTCATAGGGTGGTGGGTGTGTGGGTGTCATTACTGTGATTGGACTGTAAATATCAACAGTCATTCATTGGGTGAGTGGGTGTCATTACAGTGCTTGGACTGTAAATATCAACAGTAATTCATGGAGTGGTGGGTGTGTGAGTGTCATTACAGTGCTTGGACTGTAAATATAAAGTAATTCATGGGGTGAGTGGGTGTCATTACAGTGCTTGGACGGTAAATATTAACAGTCATTCATGGGGTGGTGGGTGTGTTGGTGTCATTACAGTGCTTGAACTGTAAATATCAACAATCAATAATGGAGTGGTGGGTGTCATTAAAGTGCTTGGACTGTAAATATCAACACTCACTTATGGGGTGTGTGGGTGCCATTACAGTGCTTGGACTGTAAATATCAACAGTCATTCATGGATTTGTGGGTGTCATTACAGTGCTTGGACTGTCAATATCAACAGTCATTCATGGGTTGGTGGGTGTGTGGGTGTCATTACCGTGCTTGGACTGTAAATATAAATTCATTCATGGGGTGCTGGGTATGGGAGTGTCATTACAGTTCTTGGACTGTAAATATCAACAGTCATTTATGGGGTTGTGGGTGTGTGGGTATCATTACAGTGCTTGGACTGTAAATATCAACAAACATTTAATGGGTGGTGGGTGTGTGGGTGTCATTACAGTGCTTGGACTGTAAATATCAACAATCATTATTGGGGTGGTGAGTGTCATAACAGTGCTTGGACTGTAAATATCAACAGTAATTTTTGGGGTGTGTGGGTGCCATTACAGGGCTTGGACTGTAAATATCAACAGTCATTCATGGGGTTGTGGGTGTGGGGATGTCATTACAGTGCTTGGACTGTAAATATCAACAGTCATTCAGGTGGTAGTGTGTGTGTGGGTGTCATTTTGGTGCTTGGACTGTAAATATTAACAGTCATTCATGGGGTGGTAGGTGTGTGAGTCATTACCTTGCTAGGACTGTAAATATCAAAAGTCATTCATGGGGTGGTGGGTGAGTGGGCATCATTACAGTGCTTGGACAGGAAATATCAACAGTCTTTCATAGGGTGGTGGGTGTGTGGGTGTCATTACTGTGATTGGACTGTAAATATCAACAATCATGCGTGGGGTGGTGGGTGTGTGGGTGTCATTACACTGCTTGGACTGTATATATCATCAGTCATTCATGGGGTGTGTGGGAGTCATTACAGTGCTTGAATTGTAAATATCAACAGTGATTCGTCGGGTGGTAAATGTGTGGGTGTCATTACAGTGCTTGGACTGTAAATATCAACAGTCATTTTTGAGGTGTGTGACATTACAGTGCTTGGACTGTAAATATCAACAGTCATTCATGGGGTGGTGAATGTGTGGGTGTCATTACAGTGCTTGGACTGTAAATATAAATAATCATTCGTAGGGTGTTGGGTGTGTGGGGGTCATTACAGTGCTTGGACTGTAAATATCAACAGTCATTTATGGAGTGGTGTGTGTGTGGGTGTCATTACAGTGCTTGGAGTGTAAATATAAAGTCATTCATTGGGTGTTGGGAGTGGGAGTGTCATTACAGTGCTTGGACTGTAAATATCAATAGTCATTCATCGGGTGGTGGGTGTGTTGGTGTCATTACAGTGCTTGGACTGTAATTATCAACATTATTAATGGGGTGGTAAATGTCATTAAAGTGCTTGGACTGTAAATATAAAGTCATTTATGGGGTGTGTGGGTGCTATTACCGTGCTTTAACTGTAAATATCAACACTCGTTCATGGGGTGTGTGGGAGTCAATACGGTGCTTGGACTGTAAATATCAACAGTCTTTTATGAGATGGTGGGTGTGTAAGTGTCATTACAGTTCTTGGACTGTAAATATAAAGTCATTCATGAGGTGTTGTGTGTGGGGATGTCATTACAGTGCTTGGACTGTAAATATCAACAATCATGCATGGGGTGGTAGGTGTGTGGGTGTCATTACAGTGCTTAGACTGTAAATATCAACAGTCATTCATCGGGTTTTGTGTGTGTCAATACAGTGCTTGGACTGTAAATATCAACAGTCATTCATTGGGTGAGTGGGGGTCATTACAGTGCTTGGACTGTAAATATCAACAGTCATTCATGGGGTGGTGGTTGTGTAAGTGTCATTACTGTGCTTGGACTGTAAATATAAAGTCATTCATGGGGTGTTGTGTGTGGGGATGTCATTACAGTGCTTGGACTGTAAATATCAACAGTCATTCAAGGGGTGGTGGGTGTGTGGGTGTCATTACTGTGAATGGACTGTAAATATCAACAGTCATTCATGGGGTGTTTATGTCATTACAGTTCTTGTACTGTAAATATCAAATCATTCATGGGGTGGTGAATGTATAGGTGCAATTATAGTGCTTTGATTGTAAATATCAATAGTCATTCATGGGGTGGTAGGTGTGTGAGTCATTACCTTGCTAGGACTGTAAATATCAACAGTCATTCATTGGGTGGTGGATGAGTGGGCATCATTACAGTGCTTGGACTGGAAATATCAACAGTCATTCATAGGGTGGTGGGTGTGTGGGTGTCATTACTGTGATTGGACTGTAAATATCAACAACCATGCATGGGGTGGTAGGTGTGTGGGTGTCATTACAGTGCTTGGACTGTAAATATCAATAATCATTCATTGGGTGAGTGGGTGTCATTACAATGCTTGGACTGTAAATATCAACAGTCATTCATGGGGTGGTGGGTGTGTAAGTGTCATTACAGTGCTTGGACTGTAAATATAAAGTCATTCATGGGGTGTTGTGTGTGGGGATGTCATTACAGTGCTTGGACAGTAAATATCAACAGTCATTGATGGGGTGGTGGGTGTGTGGGTGTCATAACAGTGCTTAGACTGTAAATATCAACAGTCATTCATGGGGTGTGTGGGTGTCATTACAGTGCTTGGACTATAAATATCAACAGTCATTCATGGGGTGTTTGTCATTACAGTTCTTGTACTGTAAATATCAAATCATTCATGGGGTGGTGAATGTGTAAGTGTAATTACAGTGCTTTGACTGTAAATATCAACAGTCATTCATGGGGTAGTAGGTGTGTGAGTCATTACCTTGCTAGGACTGTAAATTTCAACAGTCATTCATTGGGTGGTGGGTGAGTGGGCATCATTACAGTGTTTGGACTGGAAATATCAACAGTCATTCGTAGGGTGGTGGGTGTGTGGGTGTCATTACTGTGAATGGACTGTAAATATCAACAATCATGCATGGGGTGGTAGGTGTGTGGGTGTCATTATAGTGCTTGGACTGTAAATATTAACAATCAATAATGGAGTGGTGGGTGTGAGAGTGTCATTACAGTGCTTGGACTGTAAATATAAAGTCATTCATGGGGTGTTGTGTGTGGGGATGTCATTACAGTGCTTGGACGGTAAATATTAGCAGTCATTCATGGGCTGGTGGGTGTGTGGGCGTCATTACAGTGCTTGAACTGTAAATATCAACAATCAATAATGGAGTGGTGGGTGTCATTAAATTGCTTGGACTGTAAATATCAACATTCACTTATGGGGTGTGTGGGTGCCATTACAGTGCTTGGACTGTAAATATCAACAGTCATTCATGGATTTGTGGGTGTCATTGCAGTGCTTGGACTGTAAATATCAACAGTCATTAATGGGTTGGTGGGTGTGTGGGTGTCATTACCGTGCTTGGACTGTAAATATAAATTCATTCTTGGTGTGCTGGGTGTGGGAGTGTCATTACAGTTCTTGGACTGTAAATATCAACAGTCATTGATGGGATGGTGGGTGAGTGGGTGTCATTACAGTGCTTGGACTGTAAATATCATCAAACATTTAATGGGTGGTGGGTGTGTGGGTGTCATTACAGTGCTTGTACTGTAAATATCAACAATCATTAATGGGGTGGTGGGTGTCATAACAGTGCTTGGACTATAAATATCAACAGTCATTTATGGAGTGTGTGGGTGCCATTACAGGGCTTGGACTGTAAATATCAACAGTCATTCATGGGGTGGTGGGTTTAGGGATCTCATTACAGTGCTTGGACTGTAAATATCAACAGTCATTCATGGGGTGGTGGGTATGTGGGTGTCATAACAGTGCTTAGACTGTAAATATCAACAGTCATTCATTGGGTGTGTGGGTGTCAATACAGTGCTTGGACTGTAAATATCAACAGTCTTTCATGGGGTGGAGGGTGTGTGGGTGTCATTACGGTGCTTGGACTGTAAATATCAACAGTCATTCATGGGGTGTTTATGTCATTACCGTGCATGTACTGTAAATATCAAATCATTCATGGGGTGGTGAATGTGTAGGTGTAATTACAGTGCTTTGACTGTAAATATCAACAGTCATTCATGGGGTGGTAGGTGTGTGATTCATTACCTTGCTAGGACTGTAAATATCAACAGTCATTCATTGGGTGGTGGGTGAGTGGGCATCATTACAGTGCTTGGACTGGAAATATCAACAGTCATTCATTGGGTGAGTGGGTGTCATTACAGTGCTTGGACTGTAAATATCAACAGTCATTAATGGGGTTGTGGGTGTGTGAGCGTCATTACAGTGCTTGGACTGTAAATATAAAGTCATTCATGGGGTGTTGTGTGTGGGGATGTCATTACAGTGCTTGGACGGTAAATATTAAAAGTCATTCATGGGGTGGTGGGTGTCATTAAAGTGCTTGGACTGTAAATATCAACACTCACTTGTGGGGTGTGTGGGGGCCATTACAGTGCTTGGACTGTAAATATCAACAGTCATTAATGGATTTGTGGGTGTCATTACAGTGCTAGGACTGTAAATATCAACAGTCATTCATGGGTTGGTGGGTGTGTGAGTGTCATTACCGTGCTTGGACTGTAAATATAAATTCATTCATGGGTGCTGGGTGTGGGAGTGTCATTACAGTTCTTGGACTGTAAATATCAACAGTCATTCATGGGATGGTGGGTGCGTGGGTGTCATTACAGTGCTTGGACTGTAAATATCAACAAACATTTAATGGGTGGTGGGTGTGTGGGTGTTATTACAGTGCTTGGACTGTAAATATCAACAATCATTAATGGGGTAGCGGATGTCATAACAGTGCTTGGACTGTAAATATCATCAGTCATTTATAGGGTGTTGGGTGTGTGGGTGTCATTACTCTGCTTGGACTGTAAATATCAACAGTCATTCATGAGGTGTGTGTCATTACAGTGCTCTGACTGTAAATATCAACAGTCATTAATGGGGTGGTAAGTATGTGGGTGTCATTACAGTGCTTGGACTGTAAATATAAAAAATCATTCGTAGGGTGTAATGTGTGTGGGGGTCATTACAGTGATTGGACTGTAAATATCAACAGTCATTTATGGGGTGGTAGGTGTGTGGGTGTCATTACAGTGCTTGGACTGCATATATCATCAGTCATTCATGGGGTGTGTGGGATTCATTACAGTGATTGGACTGTAAATATCAACAGTCATTTATGGGGTGGTGAATGTGTGAGTGTCATTACAGTGCTTGGACTGTAAATATCAACAGTCATTCATGAGGTGTGTGTCATTACAGTGCTTGGACAGTAAATATCAACAGTCATTCATGGAGTGGTGAGTATGTGGGTGTCATTACAGTGCTTGGACTGTAAATATAAAAAATCATTCGTAGGGTGTTATGTGTGAGGGGGTCAATACAGTGCTTGGACTGTAAATATCAACAGTCATTCATGGGGTGTTTATGTCATTACAGTGCTTGTACTGTAAATATCAAATCATTCATGGGGTGGTGAATGTGTAGGTGTAATTACAGTGCTTTGACTGTAAATATCAACAGTCATTCATGGGGTAGTAGGTGCGTGAGTCATTACCTTGCTAGGACTGTAAATATCAACAGTCATTCATTGGGAGGTGGGTGAGTGGGCATCATTACAATGCTTGGACTGGAAATATCAACAGTCATTCATAGGGTGGTGGGTGTGTGGGTGTCATTACAGTGATTGGACTGTAAATATCAACAGTCATTCAAGGGGTTGTGGGTGTGTGAGTGTCATTACAGTGCTTGAACTGTAAATATAAAGTCATTCATGGGGTGTTGTGTGTGGGGATGTCATTATAGTGCTTGGACGATAAATATTAACAGTCATTCATGGGGTGGTAGGTGTGTGAGTCATTACCTTGCTAGGACTGTAAATATCAACAGTCATTCATTGGGTGGTGGGTGAGTGGGCATCATTACAGTGCTTGGACTGGAAATATCAACAGTCATTCATTGGGTGAGTGGGTGTCATTACAGTGCTTGGACTATAAATATCAACAGTCATTAATGGGGTCGTGGGTGTGTGAGCGTCATTACAGTGCTTGGACTGTAAATATAAAGTCATTCATGGGGTGTTGTGTGTGGGGATGTCATTACAGTGCTTGGACGGTAAATATTAACAGTCAATCATGGGGTGGTGGGTGTCATTAAAGTGCTTGGACTGTAAATATCAACACTCACTTGTGGGGTGTGTGGGGGCCATTACAGTGCTTGGACTGTAAATATCAACAGTCATTAATGGATTTGTGGGTGTCATTACAGTGCTAGGACTGTAAATATCAACAGTCATTCATGGGTTGGTGGGTGTGTGAGTGTCATTACCGTGCTTGGACTGTAAATATAAATTCATTCATGGGTGCTGGGTGTGGGAGTGTCTTTACAGTTCTTGGACTGTAAATATCAACAGTCATTCATGGGATGGTGGGTGCGTGGGTGTCATTACAGTGCTTGGACTGTAAATATCAACAAACATTTAATGGGTGGTGGGTGTGTGGGTGTTATTACAGTGCTTGGAATGTAAATATCAACAATCATTAATGGGGTAGCGGATGTCATAACAGTGCTTGGACTGTAAATATCATCAGTCATTTATAGGGTGTTGGGTGTGTGGGTGTCATTACTGTGCTTGGACTGTAAATATCAACAGTCATTCATGAGGTGTGTGTCATTACAGTGCTTGGACTGTAAATATCAACAGTCATTAATGGGGTGGTGAGTATGTGGGTGTCATTACAGTGCTTGGACTGTAAATATAAAAAATCATTCGTAGGGTGTAATGTGTGTGGGGGTCATTACAGTGATTGGACTGTAAATATCAACATTCATTTATGGGGTGGTAGGTGTGTGGGTGTCATTACAGTGCTTGGACTGCATATATCATCAGTCATTCATGGGGTGTGTGGGATTCATTACAGTGATTGGACTGTAAATATCAACAGTCATTTATGGGGTGGTGAATGTGTGAGTGTCATTACAGTGCTTGGACTGTAAATATCAACAGTCATTCATGAGGTGTGTGTCATTACAGTGCTTGGACAGTAAATATCAACAGTCATTCATGGAGTGGTGAGTATGTGGGTGTCATTACAGTGCTTGGACTGTAAATATAAAAAATCATTCGTAGGGTGTTATGTGTGTGGGGGTCAATACAGTGCTTGGACTGTAAATATCAACAGTCATTCATGGGGTGTTTATGTCATTACAGTGCTTGTACTGTAAATATCAAATCATTCATGGGGTGGTGAATGTGTAGGTGTAATTACAGTGCTTTGACTGTAAATATCAACAGTCATTCATGGGGTAGTAGGTGTGTGAGTCATTACCTTGCTAGGACTGTAAATATCAACAGTCATTCATTGGGAGGTGGGTGAGTGGGCATCATTACAATGCTTGGACTGGAAATATCAACAGTCATTCATAGGGTGGTGGGTGTGTGGGTGTCATTACAGTGATTGGACTGTAAATATCAACAGTCATTCAAGGGGTTGTGGGTGTGTGAGTGTCATTACAGTGCTTGGACTGTAAATATAAAGTCATTCATGGGGTGTTGTGTGTGGGGATGTCATTATAGTGCTTGGACGATAAATATTAACAGTCATTCATGGGGTGGTGGGTGTCATTAAAGTGCTTGGACTGTAAATATCAACACTCACTTATGGGGTGTGTTGGGGCCATTACAGTGCTTGGACTGTAAAAATCAACAGTCATTAATGGATTTGTGGGTGTCATTACAGTGCTAGGACTGTAAATATCAACAGTCATTCATGGGTTGGTGGGTGTGTGGGTGTCATTACCGTGCTTGGACTGTAAATATCAACAGTCATTCATGGGGTGGTGGGTGCGTGGGTGTCATTACAGTGCTTGGACTGTAAATATCAACAATCATTAATGTGGTGGCGGGTGTCATAACAGTGCTTGGACTGTAAATATCAACAGTCATTTATATGGTGTGTGGGTGCCATTACAGGGCTTGGACTGTAAATATCAACAGTCATTCATGGGGTGGTGGGTGTCATTACAGTGCTTGGACTGTAAATACCAACAGTTATTCATAGGGTGGTGGGTGTGTGTGTCATTACAGTGCTTGGACTGTAAATATCAACAGTCGTTAATGGGGTGTGAGTGTGTCATTACAGTGCTAGGACTGTAAATATCAACAGTTATTCATGGAATGGTGTGTTTGTGATTGACATTACAGTGCTTGGACTGTAAATATCAACAATCATTCATGGGGTGGTGGGTGTGTGGGTGTCATTACAGTGTTTGGACTGTAAATGTCAGTCATTTTAGGGGTGGTGGGTGTGTGGGTTTCATTACAGTGCTTGGACTGTAAATATTAATAGTCATTCATGGGGCGATGGGTGTGTGGGTGTCATTACAGTGCTTGGACTGTAAATATCAACAGTCATTCATGGGGTGGTAGGTGTGTGGGTGTCATAACAGTGCTTAGACTGTAAATATCAACAGTCATTCATGGGGTGTGTGGGAGTCAATACAGTGCTTGGACTGTAAATATCAACAGTCATTCATGGGTTGGTGGGTGTCATTAAAGTGCTTGAACTGTAAATATTAATAGTCATTCAAAGGGTGGTGGGTGTGTGGGTGTCATTACAGTGCTTGGACTGTAAATATAAAGTTATTCATGGGGTGCTGGGTGTGGGGGTGTCATTACAGTTCGTGGACTGTAAATATCAACAGACATTCATGGGGTGGTGAGTGTGTAGGTGTCATTACAGTGCTTGGACTGTAAATATAAAGTCATTCATGGGGTGTTGGGTGTGGGGGTGTCATTACAGTGCTTGGACTGTAAATATCAACAATCATTCATGGGGTGGTGGGTGTGTAGGTGTCAATAAAGTGTTTGGACTGTAAATATCAACAGTCATTCAAGTGGTAGTGGGTGTGTGGGTGTCATTATGGTGCTTGGATGGTAAATATCAACAGTCATTCATGGGGTGGTAGGTGTGTGAGTCATTACCTTGCTAGGACTGTAAAAATCAACAGTCATTCATTGTGTGGTGGGTGAGTGGGCATCATTACAGTGCTTGGACTGTAAATATTAAGTCATTCATGGGGTGTTGTGTGTGGGGATGTCATTACAGTGCTTGGACGGTAAATATTAACAGTCATTCATGGGGTGGTGGGTGTGTGGGTGTCATTACAGTGCTTGAACTGTAAATATCAACAATCAATAATGGGGTGGTGGGTGTCATTAAAGTGCTTGGACTGTAAATATCAACACTCACTTATGGGGTGTGTGGGTGACATTACAGTGCTTGGACTGTAAATATCAACAGTCATTCATGGATTTTTAGGTGTCATTGCAGTGCTTGGACTGTAAATATCAACAGTCATTCATGGGTTGGTGGGTGTGTGGGTGTCATTACCGTGCATGGACTGTAAATATAAATTCATTCATGGGGTGCTGGGTGTGGGAGTGTCATTACAGTTCTTGGACTGTAAATATCAACAGTCATTTATGGGGTGGTGGGTGCGTGGGTTTCATTACTGTGCTAGGACTGTAAATATCAACAAACATTAAT
The DNA here is from genome assembly GCA_033782935.1 of Petrolisthes cinctipes. NCBI lineage: Eukaryota > Metazoa > Arthropoda > Malacostraca > Decapoda > Porcellanidae > Petrolisthes > Petrolisthes cinctipes. The sequence continues at coordinate 736,284 of JAWQEG010000425.1, read as the reverse complement.
GGGTGGTAGGTGTGTGGGTGTCATTACAGTGCTTGGACTGTAAATATCAACAATTATTATTGGGGTGGTGGGTATCATAACAGTGCTTGGACTGTAAATATCAACAGTCATTTATGGGGTGTGTGGGTGCCATTACAGGGCTTGGACTGTAAATATCAACAGTCATTCATGGGGTGGTGGGTGTGGTGATGTCATTACAGTGCTTGGACTGTAAATATCAACAGTTATTCATGGGGTGGTGGGTGTGTGGGTGTCATAACAGTGCTTAGACTGTAAATATCAACAGTCATTCATGGGGTGTGTGGGTGTCAATACAGAGCTTGGACTGTAAATATCAACAGTCTTTCATGGCATGGAGGGTGTGTGGGTGTCATTACAGAGCTTGGACTGTAAATATCAAAAGCCATTCATGGGGTGTTTATGTCATTACAGTGCTTGTACTGTAAATATCAAATCATTCATGGGGTGGTGAATGTGTAGGTGTAATTACAGTGCTTTGACTGTAAATATCAACCGTCATTCGTGGGGTAGTAGGTGTGTGAGTCATTACTTTGCTAGGACAGTAAATATCAACAGTCATTCATTGGGTGGTGGGTGAGTGGGCATCATTACAGTGCTTGTACTGGAAATATCAACAGTCATTCATGGGGTGGTGGGTGTGTAATTGTCATTACAGTGCTTGGACTGTAAATATAAAGTCATTCATGGGATGTTGTGTGTGGGGATGTCATTTCAGTGATTGGACTGTAAATAACAACAGTCATTCATGGTGTTTTCGGTGTGGGGGTGTCATAACAGTGCTTATACTGTAAATATCAACAGTCATTCATGGGGTGTGTGGGTGTCAATACAGTGCTTGGACTGTAAATATCAACAGTCTTTCGTGGGGTAGGGTGTGTGGGTGTCATTACAGTGCTTGGACTGAAAATATCAACAGTCATTCATGGGGTGTTTATGTCATTACAGTGCTTGTACTGTAAATATCAAATCATTCATGGGGTGGTGAATGTGTAGGTGTAATTACAGTGCTTTGACTGTAAATATCAACCTTCATTCGTGGGGTAGTAGGTGTGTGAGTCATTACCTTGCTAGGACTGTAAATATCAACAGTCATTCATTGGGTGGTGGGTGAGTGGGCATCATTACAGTGCTTGGACTGGAAATATCAACAGTCATTCATAGGGTGGTGGGTGTGTGGGTGTCATTACTGTGATTGGACTGTAAATATCAACAATCATGCATGGGGTTGTAGGTGTGTTGGTGTCCTTACAGTGATTGGACTGTAAATATCAACAGTCATTCATTGGGTGAGTGGGTGTCAATACAGTGCTTGGACTGTAAATATCAACAGTCATTCATGGGGTTGTGGGTGTGTGAGTGTCATTACAGTGCTTGGACTGTAAATATAAAGTCATTCATTGGGTGTTGTGTGTGGGGATGTCATTACAGTGCTTGGACGGTAAATATTAACAGTCATTCATGGGGTGGTGGGTGTCATTAAAGTGCTTGGACTGTAAATATCAACACTCACTTGTGGGGTGTGTGGGGGCCATTACAGTGCTTGGACTGTAAATATTAACAGTCATTAATGGATTTGTGGGTGTCATTACAGTGCTAGGACTGTAAATATCAACAGTCATTCATGGGTTGGTGGGTATGTGAGTGTCATTAACGTGCTTGGACTGTAAATATAAATTCATTCATGGGTGCTGGGTGTGGGAGTGTCATTACAGTTCTTGGACTGTAAATATCAACAGTCATTCATGGGATGGTGGGAGCGTGGGTGTCATTACAGTGCTTGGACTGTAAATATCAACAAACATTTAATGGGTGGTGGGTGTGTGGTTGTCATTATAGTGCTTGGACTGTAAATATCAACAATCATTAATAGGGTGGCGGGTGTCATAACAGTGCTTGGACTGTAAATATCAACAGTCATTTATGGGGTGTGTGGGTGCCATTACAGGGCTTGGATTGTAAATATCAACAGTCATTCATGGGGTGGTGGGTGTCATTACAGTGCTTGGACTGTAAATACCAACAGTCATTCATAGAGTGGTGGGTGTGTGTGTCATTACAGTGCTTGGACTGTAAATTTCAACAGTCGTTAATGGGGTGTGAGTGTGTCATTACAGTGCTAGGACTGTAAATATCAACAGTTATTCATGGAATGGTGTGTTTGTGGGTGTCATTACAGTGCTTGGACTGTAAATATCAACAATCATTCATGGGGTGGTGGGTGTGTGGGTGTCATTACAGTGCTTGGACTGTAAATGTCAGTCATTCTCGGGGTGGTGGGTGTGTGGGTGTCATTACAGTGCCTGGACTGTAAATATTAACAGTCATTCATGGGGCGATGGGTGTGTGGGTGTCATTACAGTGCTTGGACTGTAAATATCAACAGTCATTCATGAAGTGGTAGGTGTGTGGGTGTCATAACAGTGCTTAGACTGTAAATATCAACAGTCGTTCATGGGGTGTGTGGGTGTCAATACAGTGCTTGGACTGTAAATATCAACAGTCATTCATGGGTTGGTGGGTGTCATTACAGTGCTTGGACTATAAATATCAATTGTTATTCATGGGGTGGTGGGTGTGTGGGTGTCATTACAGTGCTTGGACTGTAAATATAAAGTTATTCATGGGGTGCTGGTTGTGGGGGTGTCATTACAGTTCGTGGACTGTAAATATCAACAGTCATTCATGGAGTGGTGGGTGTGTAGGTGTCATTACAGTTCTTGGACTGTAAATATAAAGTCATTCATGGGGTGTTGGGTGTCGGGGTGTCATTACAGTGCTTGGACTGTAAATATCAACAGTCATTCATAGGGTGGTGGGTGTGTAGGTGTCATTACAGTTCTTGGACTGTAAATATAAAGTCATTCAAGTGGTAGTGGTTGTGTGGGTGTCATTATGGTGCTTGGACAGTAAATATCAACAGTCATTCATGAGGTGGTAGGTGTGTGAGTCATTACCTTGCTAGGACTGTAAATATCAACAGTCATTCATTGGGTGGTGGGTGAGTGAGCATCATTACAGTGCTTGGACTGGAAATATCAACTGTCATTCATAGGGTGTTGGGTGTGTGGGTGTCATTACTGTGCTTGGACTGTAAATATCAACAGTCATTCATGAGGTGTGTGTCATTACAGTGCTTGGACTGTAAATATCAACAGTCATTCATGGGGTGGTGAGTATGTGGGTGTCATTACAGTGCTTGGACTGTAAATATAAAAAATCATTCGTAGGGTGTTATGTGTGTGGGGGTCATTACAGTGCTTGGACTGTAAATATCAACAGTCATTCATGGGGTGGTAGGTGTGTGGGTGTCATTACAGTGCTTGGACTGCATATATCATCAGTCATTCATGGGGTGTGTGGGATTCATTACAGTGAATGGACTGTAAATATCAACAGTCATTTATGGGATGGTGAATGTGTGGGTGTCATTACATTGCTTGGACTGTAAATATCAACAGTCATTCATGAGGTGTGTGTCATTACAGTGCTAGGACTGTAAATATCAACAGTCATTCATGGGTTGGTGGGTGTGTGGGTGTCATTACCGTGCTTGGACTGTAAATATAAATTCATTCATGGGGTGCTGGGTGTGGGAGTGTCATTACAGTTCTTGGACTGTAAATATCAAAAGTCATTCATGGGGTGGTGGGTGCGTGGGTGTCATTACAGTGCTTGGACTGTAAATATCAACAATCATTAATGTGGTGGTGGGTGTTATAACAGTGCTTGGACTGTAAATATCAACAGTCATTTATGGGGTGTGTGGGTGCCATTACAGGGCTTGGACTGTAAATATCAACAGTCATTCATTGGGTAGTGGGTGTCATTACAGTGTTTGGACTGTAAATACCAACAGTTATCCATTGGGTGGTGGGTGTGTGTGTCCTTACAGTGCTTGGACTGTAAATATCAACAGTCGTTAATAGGGTGTGAGTGTGTCATTACAGTGCTAGGACTGTAAATATCAACAGTTATTCATGGAATGGTGTGTTTGTGGGTGTCACTACAGTGCTTGGACTGTAAATATCAACAATCATTCATGGGGTGGTGGGTGTGTGGGTGTCATTACAGTGCTTGGACTGTAAATGTCAGTCATTCTCGGGGTGGTGGGTGTGTGGGTGTCATTACAGTGCTTGGACTGTAAATATTAACAGTCATTCATAGGGCGATGGGTGTGTGGGTGTCATTACAGTGCTTGGACTGTAAATATCAACAGTCATTCATGGGGTGGTAGGTGTGTGGGTGTCATAACAGTGCTTAGACTGTAAATATTAACAGTCATTCATGGGGTGTGTGGGAGTCAATACAGTGCTTGGACTGTAAATATCAACAGTTATTCATGGGTTGGTGGGTGTTTTTACAGTGGTTGGACTGTAAATATCAATAGTCATTCATGGGGTGGTGGGTGTGTGGGTGTCATTACAGTGTTTGGACTGTAAATATAAAGTTATTCATGGGGTGCTGGGTGTGGGGGTGTCATTATAGTTCGTGGACTGTAAATATCAACAGTCATTCATGGGGTGGTGGGTGTGTAGGTGTCATTACAGTGCTTGGACTGTAAATATAAAGTCATTCATGGGGTGTTGGGTGTGGGGGTGTCATTACAGTGCTTGGACTGTAAATATCAACAATCATTCATGGGGTGGTGGGTGTGTAGGTGTCAATAAAGTGTATGGACTGTAAATATCAACAGTCATTCAAGTGGTAGTGGGTGTGTGAGTCATTACCTTGCTAGGACTGTAAATATCAACAGTCATTCATTGGGTGGTGGGTGAGTGGGCATCATTACAGTGCTTGGACTGGAAATATCAACAGTCATTCATAGGGTGTTGGGTGTGTGGGTGTCATTACTGTGCTTGGACTGTAAATATCAACAGTCATTCATGAGGTCTGTGTCATTACAGTGCTTGGACTGTAAATATCAACAGTCATTCATGGGGTGGTGAGTGTGTGGGTGTCATTACAGTGCTTGGACTGTAAATATCAACAGTCATTCATAGGGTGTTGGGTGTGTGGGTGTCATTACAGTGCTTGGACTGTAAATATCAACAGTAATTCATGGGGTGTGGGTGTCATTAGAGTGCTTGGACTGTAAATATCAACAGTCATTCATAGGGTGTGTGTGTCATTACAGTGCTTGGACTGTAAAGATCAACAGTCATTCATGAGGTGGTAAGTGTGTGGGTGTCATTACAGTGCTTGGATTATAAATGTCAAAAGGCATTTTATGGGGTTGTGAGTGTGTTGGTGTCATTACAGTAATTGGACTCTAAATATCAACAATCATTCAGTTGGTGGTGGGTGTTTGGGTGTCATTACAGTGCTTGGTCTGTAAATATCAATAGTCATTCATGGGGTGTTTGTGTTATTACAGTTCTTGGACTGTAAATATCAATAGTCATTCATAGGGTGGTGGGTGTGTTGGTATCATTAGAGTTCTTGGATTGTAAAAATCAACAGTCATTCATGGGGTGGTGTGTGTGTGGGTGTCATTACAGTGCTTGGGGTTGTGGGTGTGTGGGTGTCATTACAGTGCTTGGATTGTAAAAATCAATAGTCATTCATGGGGTGGTGTGTGTGTGTGGGTGTCATTTCAGTGCTTGGGGTTGTGGGTGTGTGAGTGTCATTAGAGTGCTTGGATTGTAAATATCAACAGTCATTCATTGGGTGGTGTGGGTGTTGGTGTTATTACAGTGCTTGGACTGTAAATATCAACAGTCATTCATGGGGTAGTGGGTATGTAGTTGTCATTACATTGCTTGGACTGGTAATATCAACAGTCATTCATTGGGTGGTGTGGGTGTTGGTGTTATTACAGTGATTGGACCGTAAATATCAACAGTCATTCATGGGGTGGTGGGTGTGTTACTGTCAATGAAGTGCTTGGACTGTATATATATAAACCGTCATATATGGGGTGTGTTTGTCATTACATTGCTTGGACTGTAAATATCAACAGTCGTTTATGGTATGGTGGGTGTGTGGGTGTCATTACAGCGCTTAAACTGTAAATATCAATAGTCATTCATGGGGTGTGTGTGTCATTACAGTGCTTGGACTGTAAATATCAACAGTCATTCATGGGGTGGTGGATGTGTGGGTGTCATTACAGTGCTTGGACTGTAAAAATCAACATTCATTTATGGAGTGTTTGTGTCATTACAGTGCTTGGACTGTAAATATCAACAGTCATTCATGGGGTGGTGAGTGTGTAAGTGTCATTACAGTGCTTGGATTATAAATGTCAATAAGCATTCATGGGGTTGTGAGTGTGTTGGTGGAATTACAGTTCTTGGACTGTAAATATCAACAGTAATTCATGGGGTGGTGGGTGTGTGGGTTTCATTACAGTGCTTGGACTGTAAATATCAACAATCATTCATGGGGTGGTGGGTGTATGGGTGTCATTACTGTGCTTGGACTGTAAATATCAACAGTCTTTTTTTTGATGAGTGGGTGTCATTACAGTCCTTGGACTGTAAATATCAACAGTTATTTATGGGGTTGTTGGTGTGTGGGTGTCATAACATTGCTTAGACTATAAATATCAACAGTCATTCATGGGGTGGTATGTGTGTGGGTGTCATTACAGTGCTTGGACTGTAAATATCAACAGTAATTTTTGGGGTGAGTCGGTGTCATAACAGTGCTTGGACTGTAAATATCAACAGTCATTTATGGGTTTGTAGGTGTGTGGGTGTAATAACAGTGCTTAAACTGTAAATATCAACATTCATTCATGGGGTGTATGGTGTCAATACAGTGCTTGGACTGTAAATATCAACAGTCATTCATGGGGTGGTAGGTGTATGGGTGTCATTACAGTGCTTGGACGGTAAATATAAAGTCATTTATTGGGTGTTGTGTGTGGGGGTGTCATTACAGTCCTTGGACTGTAAATATCAACAGTCATTCATGTTGTGGTGGGTGTGTGGGTGTCATTACAGTGCTTGGCCTGTAAATATCAACAGTCATTCAGGTGGTAGTGGGTGTGTGGGTTTCGTTATGGTGCTTGAACTGTAAACATCAACAGTCATTCATGGGGTGGAAGGTGTGTGAGTCATTACCTTGTTAGGACTGTAAATATCAAGTCATTTATGAGGTGTGTGTCATTACAGTGCTTGGACTGTAAATATCAACAGTCATTAAAGGGGTGGTGGGTGTATGGGTGTCATTACAGTGCTTGGACTGAAAATACAAATAATCATTCGTAGGGTGTTGGGTGTGTGGGGGTCATTACAGTGCTTGGACTGTATATATCAACAGTCATTAAAGGGGTGGTGGGTGTATGGGTGTCATTACAGTGCTTGGACTGAAAATATAAAGTCATCAACGGGGTGTTGGGTGTGGGGATGTCATTAAAGTGCTTGGACTGTAAATATCAACAGTCATTCATTGGGTGGTGGGTGTGTGGGTGTCATTACAGTGCTTGAACTGTAAATATCAACAGTCATTTATGGGGTTGTGGGTGTGTGGGTGTCATTACAGTGCTCGGACTGTAAATATCAATAGTCATTCATATGGTGTTTGTGTTATTACAGTGCTTGGACTGTAAATATCAACAGTCATTCATGGGGTGTGTGGGTGTCAATACAGTGCTTGGACTGTAAATATCAATAGACATTAATGGGGTGCTGGGTGTGTGGGTGTCATTACAGTGCTTGGACTGTAAATATCAACAGTCATTCATGTGGTGTTTGTGTCATTAGTGCTTGGAATGTAAATATCAACAGTCATTCATGGGGTGAGTGGGTGTTAGAGTGCTTGGACTGTAAATATCAACAGTCATTCATGGGGTTGTGGGTATGTGGGTGTCATAATAGTGCTTAGACTGTAAATATTAACAGTCATTTATGGGGTGCGTAGGTGTCATTACAGTGCTTGGACTGTAAATATAAATAATCATTTGAAGGGTGTTGGGTGTGTGGGGGTCATTACAGTGCTTGGACTGTAAATATTAACAGTCAATCAAGGGGTGATAGGTGTTTGAGTCATTACAGTGCTTGGACTGTAAATATCAACAGTCATTCATTGGGTAGTGGATGTTTGTAAGTAATTACAGTACTTGGACTGTAAATATCAACAATCATTCGTGGGGTGGTGGGTGTGTGGGTGTCATTACAGTGCTTGGACTGTAAATATCAACAGTCATTAATGGGGTGAGTGGGTGTCATTACAGTCCTTGGACTGTAAATATAAACAGTCATTTATGGGGTTGTAGGTGTGTGGGTGTCATAACTGTGCTTAGACTGTAAATATCAACAGTCACTCATGGGGTGTGTGGGTGTCAATACAGTGCTTGGACTGTAAATATCAATAGTCATTTATGGGGTGGTGAGTGTGTGGGTGTCATTACAGTACTCGGACTGTAAATATCAATAGTTATTCATGGGGTGTTTGTGTTATTACAGTGCTTGGACTGTAAATATCAACAGTCATTCATTGGGTGAGTGGGTGTCATTACAGTGCTTGGACTGTAAATATCAACAGTAATTCATGGAGTGGTGGGTGTGTGAGTGACATTACAGTGCTTGGACTGTAAATATAAAGTCATTCATGGGGTGTTGTGTGTGGGGATGTCATTACAGTGCTTGGACGGTAAATATTAACAGTCATTCATGGGGTGGTGGGTGTGTGGGTGTCATTACAGTGCTTGAACTGTAAATATCAACAATCAATAATAGAGTGTTGGGTGTCATTAAAGTGCTTGGACTGTAAATATCAACACTCACTTATGGGGTGTGTGGGTGCCATTACAATGCTTGGACTGTAAATATCAACAGTCATTCATGGATTTGTGGGTGTCATTACAGTGCTTGGACTGTAAATATCAACAGTCATTCATGGGTTGGTGGGTGTGTGGGTGTCATTACCGTGCTTGGACTGTAAATATAAATTCATTCATGGGGTGCTGGGTATGGGAGTGTCATTACAGTTCTTGGATTGTAAATATCAACAGTCATTTATGGGGTGGTGGGTGCGTGGGTGTCATTACAGTGCTTGGACTGTAAATATCAACAAACATTTAATGGGTGGTGGGTGTGTGGGTGTCATTACAGTGCTTGGACTGTAAATATCAACAATCATTATTGGGGTGGTGGGTGTCATAACAGTGCTTGGACTGTAAATATCAACAGTCATTTATGGGGTGTGTGGGTGCCATTACAGGGCTTGGACTGTAAATATCAACAGTCATTCATGGGGTTGTGGGTGTGGGGATGTCATTACAGTGCTTGGACTGTAAATATCAACAGTCATTCAGGTGGTAGTGCGTGTGTGGGTGTCATTATGGTGCTTGGACTGTAAATATTAACAGTCATTCATGGGGTGGTAGGTGTGTGAGTCATTACCTTGCTAGGACTGTAAATATCAAAAGTCATTCATGGGGTGGTGGGTGAGTGGGCATCATTACAGTGTTTGGACAGGAAATATCAACAGTCTTTCATAGGGTGGTGGGTGTGTGGGTGTCATTACTGAGATTGGACTGTAAATATGAACAATCAAGCGTGGGGTGGTGGGTGTGTGGGTGTCATTACACTGCTTGGACTGTATATATCATCAGTCATTCATGGGGTGTGTGGGAGTCATTACAGTGCTTGGACTGTAAATATCAACAGTGATTTGTGGGGTGGTAAATGTGTGGGTGTCATTACAGTGCTTGGACTGTAAATATCAACAGTCATTTATGAGGTGTGTGACATTACAGTTCTTGGACTGTAAATATCAACAGTCATTCATGGGGTGGTGAATGTGTGGGTGTCATTACAGTGCTTGGACTGTAAATATAAATAATCATTCGTAGGGTGTTGGGTGTGTGGGGGTCATTACAGTGCTTGAACTGTAAATATCAACAGTCATTTATGGAGTGGTGTGAGTGTGTGGGTGTCATTACAGTGCTTGGAGTGTAAATATAAAGTCATTCATTGGGTGTTGGGTGTGGGAGTGTCATTACAGTGCTTGGACTGTAAATATCAATAGTCATTCATGGGGTGGTGGGTGTGTTGGTGTCATTACAGTGCTTGGACTGTAATTATCAACATTATTAATGGGGTGGTAAATGTCATTAAAGTGCTTGGACTGTAAATATAAAGTCATTTATGGGATGTGTGGGTGCTATTACCGTGCTTTAACTGTAAATATCAACAGTCATTCATGGGGTGTGTGGGAGTCAATACAGTGCTTGGACTGTAAATATCAACAGTCTTTTATGAGATGGTGGGTGTGTAAGTGTCATTACAGTGCTTGGACTGTAAATATAAAGTCATTCATGAGGTGTTGTGTGTGGGGATGTCATTACAGTGCTTGGACTGTAAATATCAACAATCATGCATGGGGTGGTAGGTGTGTGGGTGTCATTACAGTGCTTGGACTGTAAATATCAACAATCATTCATTGGGTGAGTGGGTGTCATTACAATGCTTGGACTGTAAATATCAACAGTCATTCATGGGGTGGTGGTTGTGTAAGTGTCATTACAGTGCTTGGACTGTAAATCTAAAGTCATTCATGGGGTGTTGTGTGTGGGGATGTCATTACAGTGCTTGGACTGTAAATATCAACAGTCATTCATGGGGTGGTGGGTGTGTGGGTGTCATAACAGTGCTTAGACTGTAAATATCAACAGTCATTCATGGGGTTTTGTATGTGTCAATACAGTGCTTGGACTGTAAATATCAACAGTCATTCATTGGGTGAGTGGGGGTCATTACAGTGCTTGGACTGTAAAAATCAACAGTCATTCATGGGGTGGTGGTTGTGTAAGTGTCATTACTGTGCTTGGACTGTAAATATAATGTCATTCATGGGGTGTTGTGTGTGGGGATGTCATTACAGTGCTTGGACTGTAAATATCAACAGTCATTCATGGGGTGGTTGGTGTGTGCGTGTCATAATAGTGCTTAGACTGTAAATATCAACAGTCATTCATAGGGTGTGTGGGTGTCAATACAGTGCTTGGACTGTAAATATCAACAGTCTTTTATGGGGTGGAGGGTGTGTGGGTGTCATTACAGTGCTTGGACTGTAAATATCAACAGTCATTCATGGGATGTTTACGTCATTACAGTGCTTGTACTGTAAATATCAAATCATTCATGGGGTGGTGAATGTATAGGTGCAATTATAGTGCTTTGATTGTAAATATCAACAGTCATTCATGGGGTGGTAGGTGTGTGAGTCATTACCTTGCTAGGACTGTAAATATCAACAGTCATTCATTGGGTGGTGGATGAGTGGGCATCATTACAGTGCTTGGACTGGAAATATCATCAGTCATTCATAGGGTGGTGGGTGTGTGGGTGTCATTACTGTGATTGGACTGTAAATATCAACAACCATGCATAGGGTGGTAGGTGTGTGGGTGTCATTACAGTGCTTGGACTGTAAATATAAAGTCATTCATGGGGTGTTTTGTGTGGGGATGTCATTACAGTGCTTGGACTGTAAATATCAACAGTCATTCATGGGGTGGTGGGTGTGTGGGTGTCATAACAGTGCTTAGACTGTAAATATCAACAGTCATTCATGGGGTTTGTGGGTGTCAATACAGTGCTTGGACTGTAAATATCAACAGTCTTTCATGGAGTTGAGGGTGTGTGGGTGTCATTACAGTGCTTGGACTATAAATATCAACAGTCATTCATGGGGTGTTTGTCATTACAGTTCTTGTACTGTAAATATCAAATCATTCATGGGGTGGTGAATGTGTAGGTGTAATTACAGTGCTTTGACTGTAAATATCAACAGTCATTCATGGGGTAGTAGGTGTGTGAGTCATTACCTTGCTAGGACTGTAAATTTCAACAGTCATCCATTGGGTGGTGGGTGAGTGGGCATCATTACAGTGCTTGGACTGGAAATATCAACAGTCATTCGTAGGGTGGTGGGTGTGTGGGTGTCATTACTGTGATTGGACTGTAAATATCAACAATCATGCATGGGGTGGTATGTGTGTGGGTGTCATTATAGTGCTTGGACTGTAAATATTAACAATCAATAATGGAGTGGTGGGTGTGAGAGTGTCATTACAGTGCTTGGACTGTAAATATAAAGTCATTCATGGGGTGTTGTGTGTGGGGATGTCATTACAGTGCTTGGACGGTAAATATTAACAGTCATTCATGGGCTGGTGGGTGTGTGGGCGTCATTACAGTGCTTGAACTGTAAATATCAACAATCAATAATGGAGTGGTGGTGTCATTAAATTGCTTGAACTGTAAATATCAACACTCACTTATGGGGTGTGTGGGTGCCATTACAGTGCTTGGACTGTAAATATCAACAGTCATTCATGGATTTGTGGGTGTCATTGCAGTGCTTGGACTGTAAATATCAACAGTCATTCATGGGTTGGTGGGTGTGTGGGTGTCATTACCGTGCTTGGACTGTAAATATAAATTCCTTCTTGGTGTGCTGGGTGTGGGAGTGTCATTACAGTTCTTGGACTGTAAATATCAACAGTCATTTATGGGATGGTGGGTGAGTGGGTGTCATTACAGTGCTTGGACTGTAAATATCAACAAACATTTAATGGGTGGTGGGTGTGTGGGTGTCATTACAGTGCTTGTACTGTAAATATCAACAATCATTAATGGGGTGGTGGGTGTCATAACAGTGCTTGGACTGTAAATATCAACAGTCATTTATGGAGTGTGTGGGTGCTATTACAGGGCTTGGACTGTAAATATCAACAGTCATTCATGGGGCGGTGGGTGTAGGGATCTCATTACAGTGCTTGGACTGTAAATATCAACAGTCATTCATGGGGTGGTGGGTGTGTGGGTGTCATAACAGTGCTTAGACTGTAAATATCAACAGTCATTCATTGGGTGTGTGGGTGTCAATACAGTGCTTGGACTGTAAATATCAACAGTCTTTCATGGGGTGGAGGGTGTGTGGGTGTCATTACAGTGCTTGGACTGTAAATATCAACAGTCATTCATGGGGTGTTTATGTCATTACCGTGCTTGTACTGTAAATATCAAATCATTCATGGGGTGGTGAATGTGTAGGTGTAATTACAGTGCTTTGACTGTAAATATCATCAGTCATTCATGGTGTGGTAGGTGTGTGAGTCATTACCTTGCTAGGACTGTAAATATCAACAGTCATTCATTGGGTGGTGGGTGAGTGGGCATCATTACAGTGCTTGGACTGGAAATATCAACAGTCATTCATTGGGTGAGTGGGTGTCATTACAGTGCTTGGACTGTAAATATCAACAGTCATTAATGGGGTTGTGGGTGTGTGAGCGTCATTACAGTGCTTGGACTGTAAATATAAAGTCATTCATGGGGTGTTGTGTGTGGGGATGTCATTACAGTGCTTGGACGGTAAATATTAACAGTCATTCATGGGGTGGTGGGTATCATTAAAGTGCTTGGACTGTAAATATCAACACTCACTTGTGGGGTGTGTGGGGGCCATTACAGTGCTTGGACTGTATATATCAACAGTCATTAATGGATTTGTGGGTGTCATTACAGTGCTAGGACTGTAAATATCAACAGTCATTCATGGGTTGGTGGGTGTGTGAGTGTCATTACCGTGCTTGGACTGTAAATATAAATTCATTCATGGGTGCTGGGTGTGGGAGTGTCATTACAGTTCTTGGACTGTAAATATCAACAGTCATTCATGGGATGGTGGGTGCGTGGGTGTCATTACAGTGCTTGGACTGTAAATATCAACAAACATTTAATGGGTGGTGGGTGTGTGGGTGTCATTACAGTGCTTGGACTGTAAATATCAACAATCATTAATGGGGTAGTGGATGTCATAACAGTGCTTGGACTGTAAATATCATCAGTCATTTATAGGGTGTTGGGTGTGTGGGTGTCATTACTGTGCTTGGACTGTAAATATCAACAGTCATTCATGAGGTGTGTGTCATTACAGTGCTTGGACTGTAAATATCAACAGTCATTAATGGGGTGGTGAGTATGTGGGTGTCATTACAGTGCTTGGACTGTAAATATAAAAAATCATTCGTAGGGTGTTATGTGTGTGCGGGTCATTACAGTGATTGGACTGTAAATATCAACAGTCATTCATGGGGTGGTAGGTGTGTGGGTGTCATTACAGTGCTTGGACTGCATATATCATCAGTCATTCATGGGGTGTGTGGGATTCATTACAGTGATTGGACTGTAAATATCAACAGTCATTTATGGGGTGGTGAATGTGTGAGTGTCATTACAGTGCTTGGACTGTAAATATCAACAGTTATTCATGAGGTGTGTGTCATTACAGTGCTTGGACAGTAAATATCAACAGTCATTCATGGAGTGGTGAGTATGTGGGTGTCATTACAGTGCTTGGACTGTAAATATAAAAAAATCATTCGTAGGGTGTTATGTGTGTGGGGGTCAATACAGTGCTTGGACTGTAAATATCAACAGTCATTCATGAGGTGTTTATGTCATTACAGTGCTTGTACTGTAAATATCAAATCATTCATGGGGTGGTGAATGTGTAGGTGTAATTACAGTGCTTTGACTGTAAATATCAACAGTCATTCATGGGGTAGTAGGTGTGTGAGTCATTACCTTGCTAGGACTGTAAATATCAACAGTCATTCATTGAGTGGTGGGTGAGTGGGCATCATTACAATGCTTGGACTGGAAATATCAACAGTCATTCATAGGGTGGTGGGTGTGTGGGTGTCATTACAGTGATTGGACTGTAAATATCAACAGTCATTCAAGGGGTTGTGGGTGTGTGAGTGTCATTACAGTGCTTGGACTGTAAATATAAAGTCATTCATGGGGTGTTGTGTGTGGGGATGTCATTATAGTGCTTGGACGATAAATAATAACAGTCATTCATGGGGTGGTGGGTGTCATTAAAGTGCTTGGACTGTAAATATCAACACTCACTTATGGGGTGTGTTGGGGCCATTACAGTGCTTGGACTGTAAAAATCAACAGTCATTAATGGATTTGTGGTTGTCATTACAGTGCTAGGACTGTAAATATCAACAGTCATTCATGGGTTGGTGGGTGTGTGGGTGTCATTACCGTGCTTGGACTGTAAATAAAAATTCATTCATGGGGTGCTGGGTGTGGGAGTGTCATTACAGTTCTTGGACTGTAAATATCAACAGTCATTCATGGGGTGGTGGGTGCGTGGGTGTCATTACAGTGCTTCGACTGTAAATATAAACAAACATTTAATGGGTGGTGGGTGTGTGGTTGTCATTATAGTGCTTGGACTGTAAATATCAACAATCATTAATAGGGTGTCGGGTGTCATGACAGTGCTTGGACTGTAAATATCAACAGTCATTTATGGGGTGTGTGGGTGCCATTACAGGGCTTGGATTGTAAATATCTACAGTCATTCATGGGGTGGTGGGTGTCATTACAGTGCTTGGACTGTAAATACCAACAGTCATTCATAGAGTGGTGGGTGTGTGTGTCATTACAGTGCTTGGACTGTAAATTTCAACAGTCGTTAATGGGGTGTGAGTGTGTCATTACAGTGCTAGGACTGTAAATATCAACAGTTATTCATGGAATGGTGTGTTTGTGGGTGTCATTACAGTGCTTGGACTGTAAATATCAACAATCATTCATGGGGTGGTGGGTGTGTGGGTGTCATTACAGTGCTTGGACTGTAAATGTCAGTCATTCTCGGGGTGGTGGGTGTGTGGGTGTCATTACAGTGCCTGGACTGTAAATATCAACAGTCATTCATGAAGTGGTAGGTGTGTGGGTGTCATAACAGTGCTTAGACTGTAAATATCAATTGTCATTCATGGGGTGGTGGGTGTGTGGGTGTCATTACAGTGCTTGGACTGTAAATATAAAGTTATTTATTAGGGTGCTAGTTGTGGGGGTGTCATTACAGTTCGTGGACTGTAAATATCAACAGTCATTCATGGGGTGGTGGGTGTGTAGGTGTCATTACAGTTCTTGGACTGTAAATATAAAGTCATTCATGGGGTGTTGGGTGTCGGGGTGTCATTACAGTGCTTGGACTGTAAATATCAACAATCATTCATGGGGTGGTGGGTGTGTAGGTGTCAATAAATTGTTTGGACTGTAAATATCAACAGTCATTCAAGTGGTAGTGGGTGTGTGGGTGTCATTATGGTGCTTGGACAGTAAATATCAACAGTCATTCATGAGGTGGTAGGTGTGTGAGTCATTACCTTGCTAGGACTTTAAATATCAACAGTCATTCATTGGGTGGTGGGTGAGTGAGCATCATTACAGTGCTTGGACTGGAAATATCAACAGTCATTCATAGGGTGTTGGGTGTGTGGGTGTCATTACTGTGCTTGGACTGTAAATATCAACAGTCATTTATGAGGTGTGTGTCATTACAGTGCTTGGACTGTAAATATCAACAGTCATTCATGGGGTGGTGAGTATGTGGGTGTCATTACAGTGCTTGGACTGTAAATATAAAAAATCATTCGTAGGGTGTTATGTGTGTGGGGGTCATTACAGTGCTTGGACTGGAAATATCAACAGTCATTCATGGGGTGGTAGGTGTGTGGGTGTCATTACAGTGCTTGGACAGCATATATCATCAGTCATTCATGGGGTGTGTGGGATTCATTACAGTGATTGGACTGTAAATATCAACAGTCATTTATGGGGTGGTGAATGTGTGGGTGTCATTACAGTGCTTGGACTGTAAATATCAACAGTCATTCATGAGGTGTGTGTCATTACAGTGCTTGGACAGTAAATATCAACAGTCATTCATGGAGTGGTGAGTATGTGGGTGTCATTACTGTGCTTGGACTGTAAATATAAAAAATCATTCGTAGGGTGTTATGTGTGTGGGGGTCATTACAGTGCTTGGACTGTAAATATCAACACTCACTAATGGGGTGTGTGGAGGCCATTACAGTGCTTGGACTGTAAATATCAACAGTCATTAATGGATTTGTGGGTGTCATTACAGTGCTAGGACTGTAAATATCAACAGTCATTCATGGGTTGGTGGGTGTGTGGGTGTCATTACCGTGCTTGGACTGTAAATATAAATTCATTCATGGGGTGCTGGGTGTGGGAGTGTCATTACAGTTCTTGGACTGTAAATATCAAAAGTCATTCATGGGGTGGTGGGTGCGTGGGTGTCATTACAGTGCTTGGACTGTAAATATCAACAGTCGTTAATAGGGTGTGAGTGTGTCATTACAGTGCTAGGACTGTAAATATCAACAGTTATTCATGGAATGGTGTGTTTGTGGGTGTCACTACAGTGCTTGGACTGTAAATATCAACAATCATTCATGGGGTGGTGGGTGTGTGGGTGTCATTACAGTGCTAGGACTGTAAATGTCAGTCATTCTCGGGGTGGTGGGTGTGTGTGTGTCATTACAGTGCTTGGACTGTAAATATTAACAGTCATTCATGGGGCGATGGGTGTGTGGGTGTCATTACAGTGCTTGGACTGTAAATATCAACAGTCATTCATGGGGTGGTAGGTGTGTGGGTGTCATAACAGTGCTTAGACTGTAAATATTAACAGTCATTCATGGGGTGTGTGGGAGTCAATACAGTGCTTGAACTGTAAATATCATCAGTCATTCATGGGTTGGTGGGTGTTTTTACAGTGCTTGGACTGTAAATATCAATAGTCATTCATGGGGTGGTGGGTGTGTGGGTGTCATTACAGTGTTTGGACTGTAAATATAAAGTTATTCATGGGGTGCTGGGTGTGGGGGTGTCATTACAGTTCGTGGACTGTAAATATCAACAGTCATTCATGGGGTGGTGGGTGTGTAGGTGTCATTACAGTGCTTGGACTGTAAATATAAAGTCATTCATGGGGTGTTGGGTGTGGGGGTGTCATTACAGTGCTTGGACTGTAAATATCAACAATCATTCATGGGGTGGTGGGTGTGTAGGTGTCAATAAAGTGTTTGGACTGTAAATATCAACAGTCATTCAAGTGGTAGTGGGTGTGTTGGTGTCATTATGGTGCTTGGACGGTAAATATCAACAGTCATTCATGGGGTGGTAGGTGTGTGAGTCATTACCTTGCTAGGACTGTAAATATCAACAGTCATTCATTGGGTGGTGGGTGAGTGGGCATCATTACAGTGCTTGGACTGGAAATATCAACAGTCATTAATAGGGTGTTGGGTGTGTGGGTGTCATTAGTGTGCTTGGACTGTAAATATCAACAGTCATTCATGAGGTTTGTGTCATTACAGTGCTTGGACTGTAAATATCAACAGTCATTCATGGGGTGGTGAGTATGTGGGTGTCATTACAGTGCTTGGACTGTAAATATAAAAAATCATTCATAGGGTGTTATGTGTGTGGGGGTCATTACAGTGCTTGGACTGGAAATATCAACAGTCATTCATAGGGTGTTGGGTGTGTGGGTGTCATTACTGTGCTTGGACTGTAAATATCAACAGTCATTAATGAGGTCTGTGTCATTACAGTGCTTGGACTGTAAATATCAACAGTCATTCATGGGGTGGTAGGTGTGTGGGTGTCATTACAGTGCTTGAACTGTATATATCATCAGTCATTCATGGGGTGTGTGGGATTCATTACAGTGATTGGACTGTAAATATCAACAGTCATTTATGGGGTGGTGAATGTGTGGGTGTCATTACAGTGCTTGGACTGTAAATATCAACAGTCATTCATGAGGTGTGTGTCATTACCGTGCTTGGACAGTAAATATCAACAGTCATTGATGGGGTGGTAAGAATGTGGGTGTCATTACAGTGCTTGGACTGTAAATATAAAAAATCATTCGTAGGGTGTTATGTGTGTGGGAGTCATTACAGTGCTTGGACTGTAAATATAAAGTCATTCATTGGGTGTTGGGTGTGAGGGTGTAATTACAGGTCTTGGACTGTAAATATCAACAGTCATTTATGGGGTGGTGAATGTGTGGGTGTCATTACAGTGCTTGGACTGTAAATATCAACAGTCATTCATGAGGTGTGTGTCATTACAGTGCTTGGACTGTAAATATCAACAGTCATTCATGGGGTGGTGTGTGTGTAGGTGTCATTACAGTGCTTGGACTGTAAATATAAAGTTATTCATGGGGTGTTGGGTGTGGAGGTGTCAGTACAGTGCTTGGACTGTAAATATCAACAGTCGTTCATGGGGTGGTGGGTGTGTAGGTGTCAATGAAGTGTTTGTACTGTAAATATCAACAGTCATTCAGGTGGTAGTGGGTGTGTGGGTGTCATTATGGTGCTTGGACGGTAAATATTAATAGTCATTCATGGGGTGGTAGGTGTGTGAGTCACTACCTTGCTAGGAATGTAAATATCAACAGTCATTCATGGGGTGGTGGGTTAGTGGGCATCATTACAGTGCATGGACTGGAAATATCAACAGTCATTCATAGGGTGGTGGGTGTGTGGGTGTCATTACTGTGATTGGACTGTAAATATCAACAATCATGCATGGGGTTGTAGGTGTGTGGGTGTCATTACAGTGCATTAACTGTATATATCATCAGTCATTCATGGGGTGTGTGGGATTCATTACAGTGCTTGGACTGTAAATATCAACAGTCATTAATGGGGTGTTGAATGTGTGGGTGTCATTACAGTGCTTGGACTGTAAATATCAACAGTCATTCATGGGGTAGTGAGTATGTGGGTGTCATTACAGTGCTTGGACTGTAAATATAAAAAAATCATTCGTATGGTGTTGGGTGTGTGGGGGTCATTACAGTGCTTGGACTGTAAATATCAACAGTCATTAATAGGGTGGTGGGTGTGTGTGTCATTACAGAGCTTGGACTGTAAATATAAAGTCATTCATAGGGTGCTGTGTGTGGGGGTGTCATTACAGTGCTTGGACGGTAAATATCAACAGTCATTCATGGGGTGGTGGGTGTGTGGGTGTCATTACAATGCTTGGAAGGTAAATATCAACAATCATTAATGGAGTGGTGGGTGTCATTAAAGTGTTTGGACTGTAAAAATCAACAATCACTTATAGGGTTTGTGGGTGCCATTACAGTGCTTGGACTGTAAATATCAACAGTCATTCATGGATTTATGGGTGTCATTACAGTGCTTGGACTGTAAATATCAATAGTCATTCATGGGTTGTTGGTGTGTGGGTGTCATTACAGTGCTTGGACTGTAAATATAAAGTCATTCATGGGGTGCTGGGTGTGGGAGTGTCATTACAGTTCTTGGACTGTAAATATCAACAGTCATTCATGGGGTGGTGGGTGCGTGGGTGTCATTACAGTGCTTGGACTGTAAATATCAACAAACATTCAATGGGTGGTGGGTGTGTGGGTGTCATTACAGTGCTTGGACTGTATATATCAACAATCACTAATTAGGTGGTAGGTGTCATAACAGTGCTTTGAATGTAAATATCAACAGTCATTTATGGGGTGTGTGGGTGCCATTACAGGGCTTGGACTGTAAATATCAACAGTCATTCATGGGGTAGTGGGTGTCATTACAGTGCTTGGACTGTAAATACCAACAGTCATTCATATTGTGGTGGGTGTGTGTGTCATTTAAGTGCTTGGACTGAAAATATCAACAGTCATTCATGGGGTGTGAGTGTGTCATTACAGTGCTAGGACTGTAAATATCAACAGTTATTCATGTAATAGTGTGTTTGTGGGTGTCATTAAAGTGCTTGGACTGTAAATATCAACAATCATTCATGGGGTGGTGGGTGTGTGGTTGTCATTTTAGTGCTTGGACTGTAAATGTCAGTCATTCTCGGGGTGGTGGGTGTGTGGGTGTCATAACAGTGCTTATACTGTAAATATCAACAGTCATTAATGGTGTGTGGGGGTGTCAATACTGTGCTTGGACTGTAAATATCAACAGTCATTCATTAGTTGGTGGGTGTCATTACAGTGCTTTGACTGTAAATATCAACAGTCATTCATGGGGTGGTGGGTGTGTGGGTGTCATTACAGTGAGTGGACTGTAAATATAAAGTTATTAATGGTGTGCTGGGTGTGGGGGTGTCATTACAGTTCGTGGACTGTAAATATCAACAGTCATTTATGGCGTGGTGAGTGTGTGGGTGTCATTACAGTGCTTGGACTGTAAATATAAAGTCATTCATAGGGTGTTGGGTGTGGGGGTGTCATTACAGTGCTTGGACTGTAAATATCAACAGTCATTCAGAAGGTAGTGGGTGTGTGGTTGTCATTATGGTGCTTGGACGGTAAATATCAACAGTCATTCATGGTGGTGGTAGGTGTGTGAGTCATTACCTTCCTAGGAGAGTAAATATCAACAGTTATTCATTAGGTGGTAGGTGAGTGGGCATCATTACAGTGCTTGGATTGGAAATATCAACAGTCATTCATAGGGTGGTGGGTGTGTGGGTGTCATTACTGTTATTGGACTGTAAATATCAACAATCATGCATGGGGTGGTAGGTGTGTGGGTGTCATTACAGTGCGTGGACTGTAAATATAAAGTTATTAATGGGGTGCTGGGTGTGGGGGTGTTATTACAGTTCGTGGACTGTAAATATCAACAGTCATTTATGGCGTGGTGAGTGTGTGGGTGTCATTACAGTGCTTGGACTGTAAATATAAAGTCATTCATAAGGTGTTGGGTGTGGGGGCGTAATTACAGGTCTTGGACTGTAAATATCAACAGTCATTTATGAGGTGGTGAATGTGTGGGTGTCATTACAGTGCTTGGACTGTAAATATCAACAGTCATTCATGAGGTGTGTGTCATTACAGTGCTTGGACTGTAAATATCAACAGTCATTCATGGGGTGGTGTGTGTGTGGGTGTCATTACAGTGCTTGGACTGTAAATATAAAGTTATTCATGGGGTGTTGGGTGTGGAGGTGTCAGTACAGTGCTTGGACTGTAAATATCAACAGTCGTTCATGGGGTGGTGGGTGTGTAGGTGTCAATGAAGTGTTTGTACTGTAAATATCAACAGTCATTCAGGTGGTAGTGGGTGTGTGGGTGTCATTATGGTGCTTGGACGGTAAATATTAACAGTCATTCATGGGGTGGTAGGTGTGTGAGTCACTACCTTGCTAGGAATGTAAATATCAACAGTCATTCATGGGGTGGTGGGTTAGTGGGCATCATTACAGTGCTTTGACTGGAAATATCAACAGTCATTCATAGGGTGGTGGGTGTGTGGGTGTCATTACTGTGATTGGACTGTTAAAATATCAACAATCATGCATGGGGTTGTAGGTGTGTGGGTGTCATTACAGTGCATTAACTGTATATATCATCAGTCATTCATGGGGTGTGTGGGATTCATTACAGTGCTTGGACTGTAAATATCAACAGTCATTAATGGGGTGTTGAATGTGTGGGTGTCATTACAGTGCTTGGACTGTAAATATCAACAGTCATTCATGGGGTAGTGAGTATGTGGGTGTCATTACAGTGCTTGGACTGTAAATATAAAAAAATCATTCGTAGGGTGTTGGGTGTGTGGGGGTCATTAAAGTGCTTGGACTGTAAATATCAACAGTCATTAATAGGGTGGTGGGTGTGTGTGTCATTACAGTGCTTGGACTGTAGATATAAAGTCATTCATAGGGTGCTGTGTGTGGGGTGTCATTACAGTGCTTGGACGGTAAATATCAACAGTCATTCATGGGGTGGTGGGTGTCATTATAGTTCTTGGACTGTAAATATCAACAGTCATTCATGAGGTGTGTGTCATTACAGTGCTTATACTGTAAAAATCAACAGTCATTAATGGTGTGTGGGGGTGTCAATACAGTGCTTGGACTGTAAATATCAACAGTCATTCATTAGTTGGTGGGTGTCATTACAGTGCTTTGACTGTAAATATCAACAGTCATTCATGGGGTGGTGGGTGTGTGGGTGTCATTACAGTGCGTGGACTGTAAATATAAAGTTATTAATGTGGTGCTGGGTGTGGGGGTGTCATTACAGTTCGTGGACTGTAAATATCAACTGTCATTTATGGTGTGGTGAGTGTGTGGGTGTCATTACAGTGCTTGGACTGTAAATATAAAGTCATTCATAGGGTGTTGGGTGTGGGGGTGTCATTACAGTGCTTGGACTGTAAATATCAACAGTCATTCAGGAGGTAGTGGGTGTGTGGTTGTCATTATGGTGCTTGGACGGTAAATATCAACAGTCATTCATGGTGGTGGTAGGTGTGTGAGTCATTACCTTCCTAGGAGAGTAAATATCAACAGTTATTCATTAGGTGGTGGGTGAGTGGGCATCATTACAGTGCTTGGATTGGAAATATCAACAGTCATTCAAAGGGTGGTGGGTGTGTGGGTGTCATTACTGTTATTGGACTGTAAATATCAACAATCATGCATGGGGTGGTAGGTGTGTGGGTGTCATTACAGTGTGTGGACTGTAAATATAAAGTTATTAATGGGGTGCTGGGTGTGGGGGTGTTATAACAGTTCGTGGACTGTAAATATCAACAGTCATTTATGGCGTGGTGAGTGTGTGGGTGTCATTACAGTGCTTGGACTGTAAATATAAAGTCATTCATAGGGTGTTGGGTGTGGGGGTGTAATTACAGGTCTTGGACTGTAAATATCAACAGTCATTTATGGGGTGGTGAATGTGTGGGTGTCATTACAGTGCTTGGACTGTAAATATTAACAGTCATTCATGAGGTGTGTGTCATTACAGTGCTTGGACTGTAAATATCAACAGTCATTCATGGGGTGGTGTGTGTGTGGGTGTCATTACAGTGCTTGGACTGTAAATATAAAGTTATTCATGGGGTGTTGGGTGTGGAGGTGTCAGTACAGTGCTTGGACTGTAAATATCAACAGTTGTTCATGGGGTGGTGGGTGTGTAGGTGTCAATGAAGTGTTTGTACTGTAAATATCAACAGTCATTCAGGTGGTAGTGGGTGTGTAGGTGTCATTATGGTGCTTGGACGGTAAATATTAACAGTCATTCATGGGGTGGTAGGTGTGTGAGTCACTACCTTGCTAGGAATGTAAATATCAACAGTCATTCTTGGGGTGGTGGGTTAGTGGGCATCATTACAGTGCTTGGACTGGAAATATCAACAGTCATTCATAGGGTGGTGGGTGTGTGGGTGTCATTACTGTGATTGGACTGTAAATATCAACAATCATGCATGGGGTTGTAGGTGTGTGGGTGTCATTACAGTGCATTAACTGTATATATCATCAGTCATTCATGGGGTGTGTGGGATTCATTACAGTGCTTGGACTGTAAATATCAACAGTCATTAATGGGGTGTTGAATGTGCGGGTGTCATTACAGTGCTTGGACTGTAAATATCAACAGTCATTCATGGGGTAGTGAGTATGTGGGTGTCATTACAGTGCTTGGACTGTTAATATAAAAAAATCATTCGTAGGGTGTTGGGTGTGTGGGGGTCATTAAAGTGCTTGGACTGTAAATATCAACAGTCATTAATAGGGTGGTGGGTGTGTGTGTCATTACAGTGCTTGGACTGTAAATATAAAGTCATTCATAGGGTGCTGTGTGTGGGGTGTCATTACAGTGCTTGGACGGTAAATATCAACAGTCATTCATGGGGTGGTGGGTGTCATTATAGTTCTTGGACTGTATATATTAACTATCATTGATGGGTTTGTGGGTGTGTGGGCATCATTACAGTGCTTGGGCTGTAAATATCAACTGTCATTCATGGGTTGGTGTATGTGTGGGTGTAACTACAGTGCTTGGACTGTAAATATCAAAAGTCATTTATGAGGTGGTGGGTGTGTGGCTGTCATTACAGTGCTTGGGCTATAAACATCAACAGTTATTTATGGGGTGGTGTGTGTGTGTGGGAGTCATTACAGTGCATGGACTGTAAATATCAAAAGTTATTCATGGGGTGGTGGGTGTGTGGGGGTCATTACAGTGTTTGGACTGTAAATATCAAAAGTCTTTCATGGGGTGGTGGGTGTCATTATAGTACTTGGACTGTAAATATCAACTGTCATTCATGGGGTGGTGTGTGTGTGTGGGAGTCATTACAGTGCATGGACTGTAAATATCAACAGTTATTCATGGGTTGGAAGGTGTGTGGGTGTCATTACATTGCTTGGACTGTAAATATGGACAGTCATTCATGAGGTGGTGGGTGTGTGGGTGTTATTACAGTGCTTGGACTGTAAATAAAAACTGTCATTCATGGGATGGTAGGTGTGTGGGTATCATTACAGTGATTGGACTTTAAATATCAACAGTCATTCATGGGGTGGCGGGTGTGTTGGTGAAATTACTGTGCCTGGACTGTAAATATCAACTGTCATTTATTTAGTGGTTGGTGTGTGGGGGTCATTACAGTGCTTGGGCTATAAATATCAACAGTTATTCATGCTGTGGTTGGGGTGTGGGTGTCATTACAGTGCATGGACTGTAAATATGGACAGTCATTCGTGGGTTGGTGGGTGTGTGGGCATCATTACTGTGCTTGGACTGTAAATATCAACAGTCATTCCTGAGGTGGTGGGTGTGTGGGTGTCATTACAGTGCTTGGACTGAAAATATAAGAAGTCATTAATGGGGTGGTGGGTATGTGGGTGGCATTACAGTGCTTAAACTGTAAATTTCAACAGTAATTCATGGGGTGGTGGGTGTGTGGGCTTCATTACAATGCTTGACTGTATATATCAACAGTTATTCATTTGGTGGTGGGTGTCTGGGTATCATTACAGTGCTTGGACTGTTAATTTTAACAGTCTTCCATGGGGTGGTGGGTATGTGGGTGTCATTACAGTGCTTGGACTGTAAATATCAACAGTAATTCATGGGGTGGTGGGTGTGTGGGTATCATTACAGTGCTTGGACTATATATATCAACAGTCATTTATGGGGTGGTTGGTGTGTAGGTGTCATTACAGTGCTTGGATTGAAAATATCAACCATCATTCATAGGGTGGTGGGTGTGTTGGTGTCATTATATTGATTGGAGAGTAAAAGTCAATAGTCATTCATGAGGTGGTTGGTGTGTGGGTGACATTAGAGTGCTTGGGCTGTAAATATCAACAGTCATTCATGAGGTGATGGGTGTGTAGCTGTCATTTCAGTGTTTGGACTCTAAATATCAACACTTGTTCATAGCGTGGTGAATGTGTGGCTGTCATTATGGTGCATGGACTGTAAATATCAACAGTCATTCATAGGGTGGTGGGTGTGTCGGTGTCATTACAGTGCTTGGACTGTAAATATCAACAGTCATTCGTGGGTTGGTGGGTGTGAGGGTATCATTACAATGCTTGGATTGTAAATATCAACAATCATTATGGGGTGGTGGGCTTGTGGGTGTCATTACAATGCTTGGAGTGTAAATATCAATAGTCAATCATGGGGTGGTGTGTGTGTGGGTATCATTACATTGTTTTTACTGTAAATATCATCAGTCATTCATGGGGTGGTGGGTGTGTGGGTGTCATTACATTGCTTGGACTCTAATTATCAGCTGTCAATTATGGGGTTGTACGAATGTGAGTGTCATTACAGTGCTTGGACTGAAAATATTAAAAGTCATTTATGGGGTGGTTGGTATGTGGGTATAATAACAGTGCTTAAACTTTAAATATCAACAGTCATTCATTGGGTGGTGAGTGTGTGGGTGTCATTACAGTGCTTGGACTGTATATATCAACAGTTATTCATGGGGTGTTGGGTGTGTCGGTATCATTACAGTGCTTGGACTGTTAATTTCAACAGTCATTCATGTGGTGGCGGGTGTGTAGGTGTCATTACAGTGCTTGGACTATAAATATCAACAGTCATTCATAGGGTTGTGGGTGTGTAGGTGTCATTACAGTGCTTGGACTTAAAATATCAACCATCATTCATAGGGTGGTGGGTGTGTTGGTGTCATTATATTGATTGGACAGTAAATGTCAACAGTCATTCATGAGGTGGTGGGTGTGTGGGTGACATTATAGTGCTTGGACTGTAAATATCAACAGTCATTCATGAGGTGATGGGTGTGTAGCTGTCATTTCATTGCTTTGACTCTAAATATCAACAGTCGTTCATGGGTTGGTGGGTGAGTGGGTGTCATTACAGTGATTGGACTGTAAATATCAACAGTCATTCATTGGGTGGTGGGTGTCATTACAGTACATGGACTGTAAATATCAACAGTCATACATGGGGTGGTGGGTGTGTGGGCATCATTACAGTGCTTGGACTGTAAATATCAACAGTCATTCATATGGTGGTGGGTGTGTGGCTGTCATTACGGTGCATGGACTGTAAATATCAAAAGTCATTCATGGGGTGGTGGGTGTGAGGGTGTCATTACAATGTTCTGACTATAAATATCAACAGTCATTCATATGGTGGTGGGTGTGTGGGTGTCTTTACATTGCTTGGACTGGAAATATCAATAGTCATTCATAAGGTGTTTGGTGTGTAGGTATCATTATAGTGCTTTGACTGTAAATATCAACAGTCATTTATGTTGTATTGGGTGTCATTACAGTGCTTGGACTGTAAATATTAACTGTCATTCATGGGGTGGTGGGTGTGTGGCTATCATTACAGTGCTTGGATTGTAAATATCAACAGTCATTTATGGGGTGGTGGGTGTATGAGTGTCATTACAGTGTTTGGACTGTAAATATCAACAGTCAATTATAAGTTGGTGGGTGTGTGGGTGTCATTAAAATGCTTGGACTGTAAATATCAATAGTCATTCATGCGGTGGTACGTGTGTGTGTATCATTACATTGCTTTGACTGTAAATATCATCAGTCATTCATGGGGTTGTGGGTGTGTGGGTGTTATTACAGTGCTTGGACTGTAAATATCAACTATCCTTAATGGAATGGTGGGTATGTGGGTGTCATTACAGTGCTTGGACTGTAAATATCAACAGTCATTCATGGGGTGGTGGGTATGTGGGTGTCTTTACACTGCTTGTACTGTAAATATCAACAGTCACTCATGTGGGTTGGTGTGTGGGTGTCATTACAGTGCTTGGACTGTAAATATCAACAGTCATTCACGGTGTGTGTGTGACATTACAGTGCTTGGACTGTAAATATCAACAGTCATTCATATGGTAGTGAGTATTTAATTGTCATTACAGTGCTTGGACTGTAAATATCAACAATCATTCATGGGGTGGTGTATGTGTGCGAGTCATTACAGTGCTTGTACTGAAAATATCAACAGTCATTTATAGGATTGTGGGTGTCATTACAGTGCTTGGGCTGTAAATATCAAGTCATTAATGGGGTGGTGGGTGTGTGGGTGTCATTACAGTGCTTGGACTTTAAATATTAACAGACAGTAATGGGGTGGTAAGTGTGTGGGTGTCATTACCGTGCTGGGAATGTATATATCAACAATCATTCATGGGGTGGTGGGTGTGTGGGTGTCATTACAGTGCTTGGACATTATATATCAACAGTCATTCATGGGGTGGTGAGTGTGTGTGTGTCATTACAAAGCGTGGACTGTTAATATAAACAATCATTTATTGGGTGGTGGGTGTGTGGGTGTAGTTACCGTGCTTGGGCTCTAAATATCAACAATCATTTATTAGGTAGTAAGTGTGTGGGTGTCATTACAGTGCTTGGAATGTGCATATCAACAATCATTCATGGTGTGGTGGATGTGTGGGTGTCATTACAGTGCTTAGAGTGTAAATATCAACAGTCATTAATGGGCAGGAGTGTCATTACATTGCTTGGACTATAAAAATCAACAGTCATTCATGTGGTGATGAGTGTGTAGGTGTCATTACAGTATTTGGACTGTAAATATCGACAATCATTTATAGGGTGGTGGGTGTGTGGGAGTCATTACAGTGCTTGGACCGTAAATATCAACAGTCATTCATGGGGTGGTGGGTATGTGGGTTTCATTACAGAGCTTGGACTATAAATATCAAAAGTCATTAAGGTAAGGGTCGGTGTGTGAGTGTCATTATGGTGCTAGGACTGTAAAAATCAACAATCATTCACAGGGTGGTGGGTGTGTGAGTCATTACAGTGCTTGGACTGTAAATATCAACAGTCATTCATAGAGTTAGTGGGTGTCATTACAGTGCTTGGACTGTAAACATCAACAGTCATTCATAGAGTGTGTGGGTGTCATTACATTGCTTGTACTGTAAATATCAACAGTCATTCATGAGTGGTGGTTGTGTGGGTGTCATTATAGTGCTTGGACTGTATACATTAATGATTATTGATGGGGTGTGTGTCATTACAGTTCTTGGACTGTAAATATCAACAGTCATTCATGGGTTGGTGAGTGTGTGGGTGTCATTACAGTGTGTGGACTGTAAATATCAACAGTCATTTATATGGTGGTGGGTGTATAAGTGTCATTATAGTGCTTGGACTTTAAATATCAACATTCATTCATGGGGGTTGGTGTGTGTGTGTCATTACAGTGCTTGGACTGTAAATATCAACAGTCATTCATGGGGTGGTAGGTGTGTGGGTGTCATTACAATGCTTGGACTGTAAATAACAAGTCATTCATAGTGTGGTGGGTGTGTGGGTGTCATTACAGTGCTTGGACTGTAAATAACAAGTCATTCATAGTGTGGTGGGTGTGTGGGTGTCATTACAGTGCTTGGACTGTAAATATCAACAGTCATTCATGGGGTGGTGGGTGTCATTACAGTACTTGGACTGTAAATATCAAGTCATTAATATGTTGGTAGGTGTGTGGGCATCATTGCAATGCTTGGACTGTAAATAACAAGTCATTCATAGTGTGGTGGGTGTGTGGGTGTCATTACAGTGCTTGGACTGTAAATATCAACAGTCATTCATGGGTTAGTGGATGTGGTGGTGTCATTACAGTGCTTGGACTGTAAATATCAAATATCAACATTCATTCTTGTGGTAGTGAGTGTGTAGGGGTCATTACAGTGCTTGGACTGTAAATATCAACAATCATTCATGGAGTGGTGGGTGTGTGGAAGTCAATACAGTGCTTGGACTGTAAATATCAACAGTCATTCATAAGGTTGTGGGTGTCAATACAGTGCATGAACTTTGAATAGCAAGTCATTCATGGGTTGGTAGGTGTGTGGGTATCATTACAATGCTTGGACTGTAAATAACAATGGTCATTCATTGAGTGGTGGGTGTGTGGGTGTCAGTACAGTGTTTAAACTGTAAATATCAACAGTCATTCATACGGTTGTGAGTGTGTGGGTTTAATTACATTGCTGGGAATGTATATATCAACAATCATTCATGGGGTTGTGTGTGTGTGGGTGTTATTACAGTGCTTGGACTGTAAATATCAACATTCATTCATGGGGAGTGTAGGTGTCATTACAGTGCTTGGACTGTAAATATCAACAGTCATTCATGGGGTGGTGAGTGTGCGGATGTAATTACAGTGCTTGGACTGTAAATATCAACAGTCATTAATGGGGTGGTAAGTGTGTGGGTGTCATTATATTGCTTGGAATGTAAATATCAATAATCATTCATGGGGTGGTAGGTGTGTGGGTGTCATTACAGGGCTTGGACTGTAAATATCAACAGTCATACATGAGGTGTGTGGGTATCATTACAGTGCTTGTAATGTAAATATCATCAGTCATTTATGGGGTAGTGGGTGTGTGGGTGTCATTACAGTGCTTGGACTGTGTATATTACCGCTAATTTATGGCGGGGGGTCAATACAGTGCTATGACTGTAAATATCAACAGTCATTCATGGGGCGGTGAGTGTGTGGGTGTCATTACTGTGCTTGGACTATAAATATCAAAGGTTATTTATGGGGTGGAGGGTTTGTGGGTGTCATTACAGTGCTTAAACTGTAAATGTCAACAGTCATTCATGGGGTAGTGGGTGTCATTACAGTGCTTGGACTGTAGATATCAACAGTCATTCATGGGGTGGTGGGTGTGTGGGAGTCATAACAGTGCTTGGACTGTAAAAATCAACAGTAATTTATAAGGTGGTTGGTGTGTGAGTATCATTACAGTGCTTGGACTGTAAATATCAACAGTCATTTAGGTGGTGGCTGGTGTGTGGGTGTCATTACGGTGCTTGGACTGTAAATATCAACAATCATTCATGGGGTGGTGGGTGTGTGAGCCATTACAGTGCTTTAACTGTAAATATCAACAGTCATTTATAGTGTGTGGGTGTCATTACAGTGCTTGGACTGTAATTATCAATAGTCATTCATGGAGTGTATGGGTCATTACAGTGCTTGGACTGTAAATATCAACAGTCATTCATGGGTTAGTAGGTGTGTTGGTGTCATTACAGTGCTTTGATTGTAAATATCAACAGTCATTCACATGGTAGTGAGTGTGTAGGTGTCATTACAGTGCTTGGACTGTAAATATCAACAATAATTTATGGGGTGGTGGGTGTGTGGGAGTCATTACAGTGCTTGGACTGTAAATATCAACAGTCATTCAAGGGGTGGTGGGTGTCATTACAGTGCTTGGACTTTGAATAGCAAGTCATTCATGGGTTGGTAGGTTTGTGGGTGTCATTACAATGCTTGGACTGTAAATAACAATGGTCATTCATTGAGTGGTGGGTGTGTGGGTGTTAGTACAGTGTTTGAACTGTAAATATCAACAGTCATTCATAGGGTTGTGAGTGTGTGGGTTTCATTACAGTGCTGGGAATGTATATATCAATATTAATTCATGGGGTGGTGTGTGTGTGGGTGTTATTACATTGCTTGGACTGTAAATATCAATAGTCATTAATGGGGAGTGTGGGTGTCTTTACAGTGCTCGTACTGTAAATATCAACAGTCATTCATGGAATAGTGGGTGTGTGGGTGTCATTACAGTGCTTGGACTGTAAATATCAATGCTTATTCATGGGGTGAGTGTGTCTTTACAGTGCTTGGACATTAAATATCAACAGTCATTCATGGGATAGTGAGTGTGTTCGTGTCATTACAAAGCGTGGACTGTAAATATCAACAATCATTCATTGGGTTGTGGGTGTGTTGGTGCAGTTACAGTGCTTGGACTGTAAATATCAACAATCATTCATTAGGTAGTGAGTGTGTGGGTGTCATTACAGTGCTTGGAATGAATATATCAACAATCATTCATGGTGTGGCAGATGTGTGGGTGCCATTACAGTTCTTAGACTGTAAATATTAACAGTCATTAATGGGGGAGGGGTGTCATTACAGTGCTTTGACTGTAAATATCAACAGTCATTCATGTGATGGTGAGTGTGTAGGTGTCATTACAGTGCTTGGACTGTAAATATCAACAGTCATTCATGGGGTGGTGGGTATGTGAGTGTCTTTACAGTGTTTGGACTGTAAATATCAACAGTCATTCAGGTAGGGGTGGGTGTGAGGGTGTCATTACAATGCTTGTACTGTAAATATCAACAGTCATTCATGGGGTGGTGGGTGTGTGGGTGTCATTACAATGCTTGGACTGTATATATCATGCTCATTCATGGGATGTGTGTCATTACTGTGCTTGGACTGTAAATATCAACAGTCATTCATGAGGTGGTGAGTGTGTGGGTGTCATTACAGTGCGTGGACTGTAAATATCAACAATATTTCATTGGGTGTTGAGTGTCATTACAGTGCTTGGACTGTAAATATCAACACTCATTCATGGGGTGGTGGGTTTGTGGGTGTCATTACAGTGTTTGGACTGTATATATCAATAGTCATTCATGGGGTGTGTGTGTCATTACAGTGCTTGGAATGTATATATCAACAGTCATTCATGTGGTGATCAGTGTGTAAGTGTCATTACAGTGCTTGGACTGTAAATCTCGACAATCATTTATGGGGTGGTGTGTGTGTGGGAGTCATAACAGTGCTTGGACTGTAAATATCAACAATTATTTATGGGGTGGTGGTTGTGTGACTCATTACAGTGATTGGACTGTAAATATAAACAGTCATTCAAGTTGTGGTGGGTGTGTGGGTGTTATTACAGTGCTTGGACTGTAAATATCAGTCAGTCAGTCATGGGGTGGTGAGTGTGTGGGTGTCATTACAGTGCTGGGAATGTATATATCAACAATCATTTATGGGGTGGTGTGTGTGTAGTAGTCATTACAGGTCTTGGACTGTAAATATCAACAGTCATTCATGGATTGGTGGGAGTCATTACAGTGCTTGGACTGTAAATATCAAGTCATTAATGGGTTGGTAGGTGTGTGGGTATTATTACAGTGCTTGGACTGTAAATAACAACCGTCATTCATAGGGTGGTGGGTTTGTGGGTGTCATTACAGGTCTTGGACTGCAAATATCAACAGTTATTCATGGGGTGGTGGGAGTCATTACAGTGCTTGGACTGTAAATATCAAGTCATTAATGGGTTGGTAGGTGTGTGGGTATTATTACAGTGCTTGGACTGTAAATAACAACTGTCATTCATAGGGTGGTTGGTGTGTGGGTGTCATTACAGTGCTTGGACTGTAAATATCAACAGTCAGTCATGGGGTGTTGAGTGTGTGGGTGTCATTACAGTGCTGGGAATGTATATATCAACAATCATTCATAAAGTGGTGGGTGTGTGGGTGTTATTACAGTGCTTGGACTGTAAATATCAACAGTCATTTATGGGGAGTGTGGGAGTCATTACAGTGCTTGTACTGTAAATATCAACAGTCATTCATGGAATGGTGGGTGTGTGGGTGTCATTACAGTGCTTGGACTGTAAATATCAATGCTCATTCATGGAGTGTGTCATTACAGTTCTTGGACTGTAAATATCAAAAGACATTCATGGGGTGGTGAGTGTGTGTGTGTCATTACAAAGCATGGACTGTAAGTATCAATAATTATTCATTGGGTGGTGGGTGTAATTAGTGCTTGGACTGTAGATATCAATAATCATTCATGGGGTGTGTGTGTCATTACAGTGCTTGGAATGTAAATATCAACAGTCATTCATGTTGTGGTGGGTGTGTAGGTGTCATAACAGTGCTTGGACTGTAAATATCAACAATCATTAATGGGGTGGTGTGTGTGTGGGAGTCATTACAGTTCTTGGACTGTAAATATCAACAGTCATTAATGGGTGGTGGGTGTGTGGGTGTCATTACAGTGCTTGGACTGTAAATATCAACAGTTATTTAGGTGGTGGTAGGTGTGTGGGTGTCATTACGGTGCTTGGACGGTAAATATCAACAATCAATTATGGGGTGGTGGGTGTGTGACTCATTACAGTGATTGGACTGTAAATATAAACAGTCATTCATGGGGTGGTGGGTGTGTGGATGTCATTACAGTGCTTGGACTGTAAATATCAACAGACATTCATGGGGTGTGTCATTACAGTGCTTGGACTGTAAATATCAACAAACATTCATGGGGTGGTGAGTGTGTGCATGTCATTACAAAGCGTGGAGTGTAAATATCAAATATTATTCATTGGGTGGTGGGTGTGTGGGTGTAATTACAGTGCTTGGACTGTAAATATCAACAGTTATTAAAAGAGTGGTAAGTGTGTGGGTGTCATTACAGTGCTTGGGAAGTAAATATCAATAATCATTCATGGGGTGGTGGGTGTGTGGGTGTCATTACAGGGCTTGGAGTGTAAATATCAACAGTCATACATGGGGTGTGTGGGTGTCATTAGAGTGCATGTAATGTAAATATCAATAGTCATTCATTGCGTGTATGTGTCATTACAGTGCTTGGACTGTAAATATCAACAGTCATTTATGGGGTAGTGGGTGTGTGTATGTCATTACAGTGCTTGAACTGTGTATATCAATGCTAATTTAAGTGGGGGTGTCAATACAGTGCTTCGACTGTAAATATCAACAGTCATTCATGAGGTGGTGAGTGTGTGGGTGTCATTACATTGCGTGGACAGTAATAATCAACAATATTTCATTGGGTGGTGGATTTGTGGGTGTCATTACTGTGCTTGGACTATAAATATCAACAGTCATTAATGGTGTGGTGGGTGTGTGGGTGTCATTACAGTGCTTCGACTTTAAATATCAACAGTCATTCAGGTAGTGGTGGGTGTGTGGGTATCATTACAGTGCTTGGACTGTAAATATCAACAATCATTCATGGGGTGGTGGGTGTGAGCCATTACAGTGCTTGGACTGTAAATATCAACAGTCATTTATAGTGTGTGGGTGTTATTACAGTGCTTGGACTGTAAACATCAACAGTCATTCATAGAATGTGTGGGTGTCATTAAAGTGTTTGTACTGTAAATATCAATAGTCATTCATGGGGTCTTGGTTGTGTGTGTGTCATTACATTCCTTGAACTGTATATATCAACAATCATTCATGGGGTGTGTGTCATTACAGTTCTTGGACTGTAAATATCAACAGTCATTCAAGGGTTGGTGGGTGTGTGGGTGTCATTACTGTGTTTGGACTGTAAATATCAACAGTCATTCATCGGGTGGTGGGTGTGTGCGTGTCATAACAGTGCTTGGACTGTAACTATCAATAGTCATTCATTGCGTGTATGTGTCATTACAGTGCTTGGACTGGAAATATCAACAGTCATTTATGTGGTAGTGAGTGTGTAGTTGTCATTACAGTTCTTGGACTGTAAATATCAAAAATAATTCATGGGGTGGTAAGTGTGTGTGAGTCATTACAGTGATTAGACTGTAAATAACAACAGTAATTTATTAGGTGCTGGGTGTGTGGGTGTCATTACAGTGCTTGGACTGTAAATATCAACTGTCATTCATGGGGTTGTGAGTGTGTGGGTGTCATTACAGTGCTGGAAATGTATATATCAACAAGCATTCTTGGGGTGATGGGTGTGTCGGTGGTATTACAGTGCTTGGACTGTAAATATCAACAGTCATTCATGGGGAGTGTGGGTTTCATTACAGTGCTTGTACTGTAAATATCAATAGTCATTCATGGGGTGGTGGGTGTGTGGGTGTCATTACAGTGCTTGGACTGTAAATATCAACAGTCATTCATGGGGTGGTGAGTGTGTGGGTGTCATTATAGTGCTTGGACTGTAAATATCAACAATAATACAAAGGGTGTGGGGTGTGATTACAGTGCTTGTACTGTAAATATCAACAGTCATTCATGGGGTGGTGGGTGAGGGGGTGGTTGGTGTGTGGGTGTCATTACAGTGCTTGGACTTTATATATCAACACTCATTCATGGGATGTGTGTCATTACAGTGCTTGGACTGTAAATATCAACAGTCATTCATGGGGTGGTGAGTGTGTGGGTGTCATTACAGGGCGTGGACTGTAAATATCAACAATATTTCATTGGGTGGTGGGTGTGTGGGTTTCATTACAGTGCTTGGACTGTAAATATCAAAAGTCATTCATGGGGTGGTGGGTTTGTGGGTGTCATTACAGTGCTTAGACTGTAAATGTCAACAGTCATTCATGGGGTTGTGCGTGTCCTTACAGTGCTTGGACTGTAAATATCAACAGTCATTTATGGGGTTGTGGGTGTGTGGGTGTCATTACAGTGCTTGGACTGTAAATATCAATAATCATTCATGGGGTGTGTGTGTCATTACAGTGCTTGGAATGTAAATATCAACAGTCATTCATGTGGTGGTAAGTGTAAAGGTGTCATTACAGTGCTTGGACTGTAAATATCAACAATCATTTATGGGGTGGTGTGTTTGTGGGAGTCATTACATTGCTTGGACTGTAAATATCAACAGTCATTAATGGGGTGGTGGGTTTGTGGGTGTCATTACAGTGCTTGGATTGTAAATATCAACAGTCATTTAGGTGATGGTAGGTGTGTGGGTGTCATTACAGTGCTTGGACTGTAAATATCAACAATCATTAATGGGGTGGTTGGTGTGTGACTCATTAGAGTGATTGGACTGTATATATAAACCGTCATTCATGGAGTGGTGGGTGTGTGGGTGTTATTACAGTGCTTGGACTATAAATATCAACAGTCATTCATATGGTGGTTGGTGTGTAGGTGTCATTACAGTGCTTGGACTGTAAATATCAACAATCATTTATGGGGCGGTCAGTGTGTTGGAGTCATTACAGTCCTTGGACTGTAAATTTCAACAGTCATTCATTGGGTGGTGGGTGTCATTACAGTGTTTGGACTGTAAATATCAATAGTCATTCAGGTGGTGGTGGGTGTATGGGTGTCATTACGGTGTTTTGACTGTAAATATTAACAGTCATTCATGAGGTGGTGGGTGTGTGTGATTACAGTGCTTGGACTGTAAATATAAACACAATAATCATTCATGGGGTGGTGAGTGTGTGGGTGTCATTGCAGTGCTTAGACTGTAAATATAAATAATTAATTATGGGGTGTTGGGTGTGTGGGTGTCATTACAGTGATTGGACTGTAAATATCAACAGTCATTCATGGGGTGTGTGGGATTCATTACAGTTGTTGGACTGTAAATATCAACAGTTATTTATGGGGTGGTGAATGTGTGGGTGTCATTACAGTGCTTGGACTGTAAATATCAATAGTCATTCATGAGGTGTGTGTCATTACAGTGCTTGGACAGTAAATATCAACAGTCATTCATGGAGTGGTGAGTATGTGGGTGTCATTACAGTGCTTGGACTGTAAATATAAAAAATCATTCATAGGGTGTTATGTGTGTGGGGGTCATTACAGTGCTTGGACTGTAAATATCAACAGTCATTCATGGGGTGGTGGGTATGTGGGAGTCATTACAGTGCTTGGACTGTAAATGTAAAGTCATTCATTGGGTGTTGGGTGTGGGGGTGTAATTACAGTGCTTGGACTGTAAATATCAACAGTCATTCATAGGGTGGTGAATGTGTGGGTGTCATTACGGTGCTTGGACTGTAAATATCAACAGTCATTCATGAGGTGTGTGTCATTACAGTGCTTGGACTGTAAATATCAACAGTCATTCATGGGGTGGTGTGTGTGTGGGTGTCATTACAGTGCTATGACTGTAAATATAAAGTTATTCATGGAGTGCTGGGTGTGGGGGTGTCATTACAGTTCGTGGACTGTAAATATCAACAGTCATTCATGGGGTGGTGGGTGTGTGGGTGTCATTACAATGTTTGGACTGTAAATATAAAGTCATTTATGGGGTGTTGGGTGTGGAGGTGTCATTACAGTGCTTGGACTGTAAATATCAACAGTCGTTCATGGGGTGGTGGGTGTGTAGGTGTCAATGAAGTGTTTGGACTGTAAATATCAACAGTCATTCAGGTGGTAGTGGGTGTGTGGGTGTCATTATGGTGCTTGGACGGTAAATATTAACAGTCATTCATGGGGTGGTAGGTGTGTGATTCATTACCTTGCTAGGACTGGAAATATCAACAGTCATTCATGGGGTGGTGGGTTAGTGGGCATCATTACAGTGCTTGGACTGGAAATATCAACAGTCATTCATAGGGTGGTGGGTGTGTGGGTGTCATTACTGTGATTGGACTGAAATATCAACAATCATGCATGGGGTTGTAGGTGTGTGGGTGTCATTACAGTGCATGAACTGTATATATCATCAGTCATTTATGGGGTGTGTGGGATTCATTACAGTGCTTTGACTGTAAATATCAACAGTCATTTATGGGGTGTTGAATGTGTGGGTGTCATTACAGTGCTTGGACTGTAAATATCAACAGTCATTCAAGGGGTAGTGAGTATGTGGGTGTCATTACAGTGCTTGGACTGTAAATATAAAAAATCATTCGTAGGGTGTTGGGTGTGTGGGGGTCATTACAGTGCTTGGACTGTAAATATCAACAGTCATTAATAGGGTGGTGGGTGTGTGTGTCATTACAGTGCTTGGACTGTAAATATAAAGTCATTCATAGGGTGCTGGGTGTGGGAGTGTCATTACAGTTCTTGGACTGTAAATATCAACAGTCATTCATGGGGTAGTTGGTGCGTGGGTGTCATTACAGTGCTTGGACTGTAAATATCAACAATCATTAATTAGGTGGTAGGTGTCATAACAGTGCTTGGAATGTAAATATCAACAGTCATTTATGGGGTGTGTGGGTGCCATTACAGGGCTTGGACTATAAATATCAACAGTCATTCATGGGGTGGTGGGTGTCATTACAGTGCTTGGACTGTAAATACCAACAGTCATTCATATGGTGGTGGGTGTGTGTGTCATTACAGTGCTTGGACTGTAAATATCAACAGTCATTCATGGGGTGTGAGTGTGTCATTACAGTGGTAGGACTGTAAATATCAACAGTCATTCATGAGGTGTGTGTCATTACAGTGCTTGGACAGTAAATATCAACAGTCATTCATGGAGTGGTGAGTATGTGGGTGTCATTACAGTGCTTGGACTGTAAATATAAAAAATCATTCGTAGGGTGTTATGTGTGTGGGGGTCATTACAGTGCTTGGACTGTAAATATCAACAGTCATTCATGGGGTGGTGGGTATGTGGGAGTCATTACAGTGCTTGGACTGTAAATATATAGTCATTCATTGGGTGTTGGGTGTGGGGGTGTAATTACAGTGCTTGGACTGTAAATATCAACAGTCATTCATAGGGTGGTGAATGTGTGGGTATCATTACAGTGCTTGGACTGTAAATATCAACAGACATTCATGAGGTGTGTGTCATTACAGTTCTTGGACTGTAAATATCAACAGTCATTCATGGGGTGGTGTGTGTGTGGGTGTCATTACAGTGCTAGGACTGTAAATATAAAGTTATTCATGGAGTGCAGGGTGTGGGGGTGTCATTACAGTTCGTGGACTGTAAATATCAACAGTCATTCATGGGGTGGTGGGTGTGTGGGTGTCATTACAATGTTTGGACTGTAAATATAAAGTCATTTATGGGGTGTTGGGTGTGGAGGTGTCATTACAGTGCTTGGACTGTAAATATCAACAGTCGTTCATGGGGTGGTGGGTGTGTAGGTGTCAATGAAGTGTTTGGACTGTAAATATCAACAGCCATTCAGGTGGTAGTGGTTGTGTGGGTGTCATTATGGTGCTTGGACGGTAAATATTTACAGTCATTCATGGGGTGGTAGGTGTGTGATTCATTACCTTGCTAGGACTGTAAATATCAACAGTCATTCATGGGGTGGTGGGTTAGTGGGCATCATTACAGTGCTTGGACTGGAAATATCAACAGTCATTCATAGGGTGGTGGGTGTGTGGGTGTCATTACTGTGATTGGACTGAAATATCAACAATCATGCATGGGGTTGTAGGTGTGTGGGTGTCATTACAGTGCATGAACTGTATATATCATCAGTCATTTATGGGGTGTGTGGGATTCATTACAGTGCTTGGACTGTAAATATCAACAGTCATTTATGGGGTGTTGAATGTGTGGGTGTCATTACAGTGCTTGGACTGTAAAAATCAACAGTCATTCAAGGGGTAGTGAGTATGTGGGTGTCATTACAGTGCTTGGACTGTAAATATAAAAAATCATTCGTAGGGTGTTGGGTGTGTGGGGGTTATTACAGTGCTTGGACTGTAAATATCAACAATCATTCATGGGGTGGTGGGTGTGTGGGTGTCATTACAGTGCTTGGAAGGAAAATATCAACAATCATTAATGGGGTGGTGGGTGTGTGGGTGTCATTACAGTGCTTGGACTGTAAATATCAACAAACATTCAATGGGTGGTGGGTGTGTGGGTGTCATTACAGTGCTTGGACTGTAAATATCAACAATCATTAATTAGGTGGTAGGTGTCATAACAGTGCTTGGAATGTAAATATCAACAGTCATTTATGGGGTGTGTGGGTGCCATTACAGGGCTTGGACTGTAAATATCAACAGTCATTCATTAGTTGGTGGGTGTCATTACAGTGCTTGGACTGTAAATACCAACAGTCATTCATATGGTGGTGGGTGTGTGTGTCATTACAGTGCTTGGACTGTAAATATCAACAGTCATTCATGGGGTGTGAGTGTGTCATTACAGTGGTAGGACTATAAATATCAACAGTTATTTATGGAATGGTGTGTTTGTGGGTGTCATTACAGTGCTTGGACTGTAAATATCAACAATCATTCATGGGGTGGTGGGTGTGAGGTTGTCATTTTAGTACTTGGACTGTAAATGTCAGTCATTCTCGGGGTGGTGGGTTTGTGGGTGTCATTACAGTGCTTGGATTGTAAATATTAACAGTCATTTATGGGACAGTGGGTGTGTGGGTGTCATTACAGTGCTTGGACTGTAAATATCAACAGCCATTCATGGGGTGGTGGGTGTGTGTGTGTCATAACAGTGCTTAGACTGTAAATATCAACAGTCATTCATGGTGTGTGTGGGTGTCAATACAGTGCTTGGACTGTAAATATCAACAGTCATTCATGGGTTGGTGGGTGTCCTTACAGTGCTTTGACTGTAAATATCAACAGTCATTCATGGGGTGGTGGTTGTGTGGGTGTCATTACAGTGCTTGGACTGTAAATATAAAGTTATTAATGGGGTGCTGGGTGTGTTGGTGTCATTACAGTTCATGGACTGTAAATATCAACAGTCATTTATGGGGTGGTGAGTGTGTAGGTGTCATTACAGTGCTTGGACTGTAAATATAAAGTCATTCATAGGGTGTTGGGTGTGGGGGTGTCATTACAGTGCTGGGACTGTAAATATCAACTGTCATTCATGGGGTGGTGGGTGTGTAGGTGTCAATAAAGTGTTTGGACTGTAAATATCAACAGTCATTTAGGAGGTAGTGGGAGTGTGGTTGTCATTATCGTGCTTGGACGGTAAATATCAACAGTCTTTCATGGTGGTGGTAGGTGTGTGAGTCATTACCTTCCTAGGACAGTAAATATCAATAGTTATTCATTAGGTGGTGGGTGAGTGGGCATCATTACAGTGCTTGGACTGCAAATATCAACAGTCATTCATAAGGTGGTTGGTGTGTGGGTGTCATTACTGTGATTGGACTGTAAATATCAACAGTCATTCATAGGGTGGTGGGTTTGTGGGTGTCATTACTGTAATTGGACTGTAAATATCAACAGTCATTTAGGAGGTAGTGGGAGTGTGGTTGTCATTATCGTGCTTGGACGGTAAATATCAACAGTCATTCATGGTGGTGGTAGGTGTGTGAGTCATAACCTTCCTAGGACAGTAAATATCAATAGTTATTCATTAGGTGGTGGGTGAGTGGGCATCATTACAGTGCTTGGACTGGAAATATCAACAGTCATTCATAGGGTGGTGGGTGTGTGGGTGTCATTACTGTGATTGGACTGTAAATATCAACAGTCATTCATTTATTTGTGGGTGTCATTGCAGTGCTTGGACTGTAAATATCAACAGTCATTCATGTGTTGGTGGGTTTGTGGATGTCATTACCGTGCATGGAATGTAAATATAAATTCATTCATGGGGTGCTGGGTGTGGGAGTGTCATTACAGTTTTTGGACTGTAAATATCAACAGTCATTTATGGGGTGGTGGGTGCGTGGGTGTCATTACAGTGCTTGGACTGTAAATATCAACAAACATTTAATGGGTGGTGGGTGTGTGGGTGTCATTACAGTGCTTGGACTGTAAATATCAACAATCATTAATGGGGTGGTGGGTGTCATAACAGTGCTTGGACTGTAAATATCAACAGTCTTTTATGGGTTGTGTGGGTGCCATTACAGGGCTTGGACTGTAAATATCAACAGTCATTCATGGGGTGGTGGGTGTGGTGATTTCATTACAGTGCTTGGACTGTAAATATCAACAGTCATTCATGGGGTGGTTGGTGTGTGGGTGTCATAACAGTGCTTAGACTGTAAATATCAACAGTCATTCATGGGGTGTGTGGGTGTCAATATAGTCCTTGGACTGTAAATATCAATAGTCTTTCATGGGGTGGAGGGTGTGTGGGTGTCATTACAGTGCTTGGACTGTAAATATCAACAGTCATTCATGGGGTGTTTATGTCATTACCGTGCTTGTACTGTAAATATCAAATCATTCATGGGGTGGTGAATGTGTAGGTGTAATTACAGTGCTTTGACTGTAAATATCAACAGTCATTCATGGGGTGGTAGGTGTGTGAGTCATTACTTTGCTAGGACTGTAAATATCAACAGTCATTCATTGGGTGGTGGGTGAGTGGGCATCATTACAGTGCTTGGATTGGAAATATCAACATTCAT
Source organism: Petrolisthes cinctipes (assembly GCA_033782935.1). Lineage (NCBI taxonomy): Eukaryota > Metazoa > Arthropoda > Malacostraca > Decapoda > Porcellanidae > Petrolisthes > Petrolisthes cinctipes. The sequence continues at coordinate 693,317 of JAWQEG010000425.1, read as the reverse complement.
TCATAGGGTTGTTGAGGTGTGGGTGTCATTACTGTGATTGGACTGTAAATATCAACAATCATGCATGGGGTGGTAGGTGTGTGGGTGTCATTACAGTGCTAGGAGTGTAAATATCAACAATCATTCATTGGGTGAGTGGGTGTCATTACAATGCTTGGACTGTAAATATCATTCTGTCTTTCATGGGGTAGGGTGTGTGGGTGTCATTACAGTGCTTGGACTGTAAATATCAACAGTCATTCATGGGGTGTTTATGTCATTACAGTGCTTGTACTGTAAATATCAAATCATTCATGGGGTGGTGAATGTGTAGGTGTAATTACAGTGCTTTGACTGTAAATATCAACCGTCATTCATGGGGTAGTAGGTGTGTGAGTCATTACCTTGCTAGGACTGTAAATATCAACAGTCATTCATTGGGTGGTGGGTGAGTGGGCATTATTACAGTGCTTGGACTGGAAATATCAACAGTCATTCATAGGGTGGTGGGTGTGTGGGTGTCATTACTGTAATTGGACTGTAAATATCAACAATCATGCATGGGGTGGTAGGTGTGTGGGTGTCATTACAGTGCTTGGACTGTAAATATCAACAGTCATTCATTGGTGAGTGGGTGTCATTACAGTGCTTGGACTGTAAATATCAACTGTCATTCATGGGGTTGTGGGTATGTGAGCGTCATTACAGTGCTTGGACTGTAAATATAATGTCATTCATGGGGTGTTGTGAGTGGGGATGTCATTACAGTGCTTGGACGGTAAATATTAACAGTCATTTATGGGGTGGTGTGTGTCATTAAAGTGCTTGGACTGTAAATATCAACACTCACTTGTGGGGTGTGTGGGGGCCATTACAGTGCTTGGACTGTAAATATCAACAGTCATTATGGATTTGTGGGTGTCATTACAGTGCTAGGACTGTAAATATCAACAGTCATTCATGGGTTGGTGGGTGTGTGAGTGTCATTACCGTGCTTGGACTGTAAATATAAATTCATTTATGGGTGCTGGGTGTGGGAGTGTCATTACAGTTCTTGGACTGTAAATATCAACAGTCATTCATGGGATGGTGGGTGCGTGGGTGTCATTACAGTGCTTGGACTGTAAATATCAACAAACATTTAATGGGTGGTTGGTGTGTGGGTGTCATTACAGTGCTTGGACTGTAAATATCAACAATCATTAATGGGGTAGCGGGAGTCATAACAGTGCTTGGATTGTAAATATCAACAGTCATTCATAGGGTGTTGGGTGTGTGGGTGTTATTACTGTGCTTGGACTGTAAATATCATTCTGTCTTTCATGGGGTAGGGTGTGTGGGTGTCATTACAGTGCTTGGACTGTAAATATCAACAGTCATTCATGGGGTGTTTATGTCATTACAGTGCTTGTACTGTAAATATCAAATCATTCATGGGGTGGTGAATGTGTAAGTGTAATTACAGTGCTTTGACTGTAAATATCAACCGTCATTCATGGGGTAGTAGGTGTGTGAGTCATTACCTTGCTAGGACTGTAAATATCAACAGTCATTCATTGAGTGGTGGGTGAGTGGGCATCATTACAGTGCTTGGACTGGAAATATCAACAGTCATTCATAGGGTGGTGGGTGTGTGGGTGTCATTACTGTAATTGGACTGTAAATATCAACAATCATGCATGGGGTGGTAGGTGTGTGGGTGTCATTACAGTGCTTGGACTGTAAATATCAACAGTCATTCATTGGGTGAGTGGGTGTCATTACTGTGATTGGACTGTAAATATCAACAGTCATTCATGGGGTGGTGGGTGTGTGGGTGTCATAACAGTGCTTAGACTGTAAATATCAACAGTCTTTCATGGAGTGGAGGGTGTGTGGGTGTCATTACAGTGCTTGGACTGTAAATATCAACAGTCATTCATGGGGTGTTTGTCATTACAGTGCTTGTACTGTAAATATCAAATCATTCATGGGGTGGTGAATGTGTAGGTGTAATTACAGTGCTTTGACTGTAAATATCAACAAAAATTCATGGGGTGGTGGGTGTGTGAGTGTCATTACAGTGCTTGGTCTGTAAATATAAAGTCATTCATTGGGTGTTGTGTGTGGGGATGTCATTACAGTCCTTGGACGGTAAATATTAACAGTCATTCATGGGGTGGTGGGTGTGTGGTTGTCATTACAGTGCTTGAACTGTAAATATCAACACTCACTTATGGGTGTGTGGGTGCCATTACAGTGCTTGGACTGTAAATATCAACAGTCATTCATGGATTTGTGGGTGTCATTGCAGTGCTTGGACTGTAAATATCAACAGTCATTCATGTGTTGGTGGGTTTGTGGATGTCATTACCGTGCATGGAAAGTAAATATCAATTCATTCATGGGGTGCTGGGTGTAGGAGTGTCATTAGTTTTTGGACTGTAAATATCAACAGTCATTTATGGGGTGGTGGGTGCGTGGGTGTCATTACAGTGCTTGGACTGTAAATATCAACAAACATTTAATGGGTGGTGGGTGTGTGGGTGTCATTACAGTGCTTGGACTGTAAATATCAACAATCATTAATGGGGTGGTGGGTGTCATAACAGTGCTTGGACTGTAAATATCAACAGTCATTTATGGGGTGTGTGGGTGCCATTACAGGGCTTGGACTGTAAATATCAACAGTCATTCATGGGGTGGTGGGTGTGGTGATTTCATTACAGTGCTTGGACTGTTAATATCAACAGTCATTCATGGGGTGGTGGGTGTGTGGGTGTCATAACAGTGCTTAGACTGTAAATATCAACAGTCATTCATTGGGTGAGTGGGTGTCATTACAGTGCTTGGACTGTAAATATCAACAGTCATTCATGGGGTTGAGGGTATGTGAGCGTCATTACAGTGCTTGGACTGTAAATATAATGTCATTCATGGGGTGTTGTGTGTGGGGATGTCATTACAGTGCTTGGACGGTAAATATTAACAGTCATTTATGGGGTGGTGTGTGTCATTAAAGTGCTTGGACTGTAAATATCAACACTCACTTGTGGGGTGTGTGGGGGCCATTACAGTGCTTGGACTGTAAATATCAACAGTCATTATGGATTTGTGTGTGTCATTACAGTGCTAGGACTGTAAATATCAACAGTCATTCATGGGTTGGTGGGTGTGTGAGTGTCATTACCGTGCTTGGACTGTAAATATAAATTCATTTATGGGTGCTGGGTGTGGGAGTGTCATTACAGTTCTTGGACTGTAAATATCAACAGTCATTCATGGGATAGTGGGTGCGTGGGTGTCATTACAGTGCTTGGACTGTAAATATCAACAAACATTTAATGGGTGGTTGGTGTGTGGGTGTCATTACAGTGCTTGGACTGTAAATATCAACAATCATTAATGGGGTAGCGGGTGTCATAACAGTGCTTGGATTGTAAATATCAACAGTCATTCATAGGGTGTTGGGTGTGTGGGTGTTATTACTGTGCTTGGACTGTAAATATCATTCTGTCTTTCATGGGGTAGGGTGTGTGGGTGTCATTACAGTGCTTGGACTGTAAATATCAACAGTCATTCATGGGGTGTTTATGTCATTACAGTGCTTGTACTGTAAATATCAAATCATTCATGGGGTGGTGAATGTGTAAGTGTAATTACAGTGCTTTGACTGTAAATATCAACCGTCATTCATGGGGTAGTAGGTGTGTGAGTCATTACCTTGCTAGGACTGTAAATATCAACAGTCATTCATTGAGTGGTGGGTGAGTGGGCATCATTACAGTGCTTGGACTGGAAATATCAACAGTCATTCATAGGGTGGTGGGTGTGTGGGTGTCATTACTGTAATTGGACTGTAAATATCAACAATCATGCATGGGGTGGTAGGTGTGTGGGTGTCATTACAGTGCTTGGACTGTAAATATCAACAGTCATTCATTGGGTGAGTGGGTGTCATTACTGTGATTGGACTGTAAATATCAACAGTCATTCATGGGGTGGTGGGTGTGTGGGTGTCATAACAGTGCTTAGACTGTAAATATCAACAGTCATTAATGGGGTTTGTGGGTGTCAATTCAGTGCTTGGACTGTAAATATCAACAGTCTTTCATGGAGTGGAGGGTGTGTGGGTGTCATTACAGTGCTTGGACTGTAAATATCAACAGTCATTCATGGGGTGTTTGTCATTACAGTGCTTGTACTGTAAATATCAAATCATTCATGGGGTGGTGAATGTGTAGGTGTAAATACAGTGCTTTGACTGTAAATATCAACAAAAATTCATGGGGTGGTGGGTGTGTGAGTGTCATTACAGAGCTTGGACTGTAAATATTAAGTCATTCATTGGGTGTTGTGTGTGGGGATGTCATTACAGTCCTTGGACGGTAAATATTAACAGTCATTCATGGGGTGGTGGGTGTGTGGTTGTCATTACAGTGCTTGAACTGTAAATATCAACACTCACTTATGGGTGTGTGGGTGCCATTACAGTGCTTGGACTGTAAATATCAACAGTCATTCATGGATTTGTGGGTGTCATTGCAGTGCTTGGACTGTAAATATCAACAGTCATTCATGTGTTGGTGGGTTTGTGGATGTCATTACCGTGCATGGAAAGTAAATATCAATTCATTCATGGGGTGCTGGGTGTGGGAGTGTCATTACAGTTTTTGGACTGTAAATATCAACAGTCATTTATGGGGTGGTGGGTGCGTGGGTGTCATTACAGTGCTTGGACTGTAAATATCAACAAACATTTAATGGGTGGTGGGTGTGTGGGTGTCATTACAGTGCTTGGACTGTAAATATCAACAATCATTAATGGGGTGGTGGGTGTCATAACAGTGCTTGGACTGTAAATATCAACAGTCATTTATGGGGTGTGTGGGTGCCATTACAGGGCTTGGACTGTAAATATCAACAGTCATTCATGGGGTGGTGGGTGTGGTGATTTCATTACAGTGCTTGGACTGTTAATATCAACAGTCATTCATGGGGTGGTGGGTTTGTGGATGTCATTACCGTGCATGGAAAGTAAATATCAATTCATTCATGGGGTGCTGGGTGTGGGAGTGTCATTACAGTTTTTGGACTGTAAATATCAACAGTCATTTATGGGGTGGTGGGTGCGTGGGTGTCATTACAGTGCTTGGACTGTAAATATCAACAAACATTTAATGGGTGGTGGGTGTGTGGGTGTCATTACAGTGCTTGGACTGTAAATATCAACAATCATTAATGGGGTGGTGGGTGTCATAACAGTGCTTGGACTGTAAATAACAACAGTCATTTATGGGGTGTGTGGGTGCCATTACAGGGCTTGGACTGTAAATATCAACAGTCATTCATGGGGTGTGTGGGTGTCAATATAGTCCTTGGACTGTAAATATCAATAGTCTTTCATGGGGTGGAGGGTGTGTGGGTGTCATTACAGTGCTTGGACTGTAAATATCAACAGTCATTCATGGGGTGTTTATGTCATTACCGTGCTTGTACTGTAAATATCAAATCATTCATGGGGTGGTGAATGTGTAGGTGTAATTACAGTGCTTTGACTGTAAATATCAACAGTCATTCATGGGGTGGTAGGTGTGTGAGTCATTACCTTGCTAGGACTGTAAATATCAACAGTCATTCATTGGGTGGTGGGTGAGTGGGCATCATTACAGTGCTTGGATTGGAAATATTAACATTCATTCATAGGGTGGTGGGTGTGTGGGTGTCATTACTGTGATTGGACTGTAAATATCAACAATCATGCATGGGGTGGTAGGTGTGTGGGTGTCATTACAGTGCTTGGACTGTAAATATCAACAATCATTCATTGGGTGAGTGGGTGTCATTACAATGCTTGGACTGTAAATATCAACAGTCATTCATGGGGTGGTGGGTGTGTAAGTGTCATTACAGTGCTTGGACTGTAAATATAAAGTCATTCATAGGGTGTTGTGTGTGGGGATGTCATTTCAGTGCTTGGACTGTAAATAACAACAGTCATTCATGGTGTGGTCGGTGTGTGGGTGTCATAACAGTGCTTAGACTGTAAATATCAACAGTCATTCATGGGGTGTGTGGGTGTCAATACAGTGCTTGGACTGTAAATATCATTCTGTCTTTAATGGGGTAGGGTGTGTGGGTGTCATTACAGTGCTTGGACTGTAAATATCAACAGTCATTCATGGGGTGTTTATGTCATTACAGTGCTTGTACTGTAAATATCAAATCATTCATGGGGTGGTGAATGTGTAGGTGTAATTACAGTGCTTTGACTGTAAATATCAACCGTCATTCATGGGGTAGTAGGTGTGTGAGTCATTACCTTGCTAGGACTGTAAATATCAACAGTCATTCATTGGGTGGTGGGTGAGTGGGCATCATTACAGTGCTTGGACTGGAAATATCAACAGTCATTCATAGGGTGGTGGGTGTGTGGGTGTCATTACTGTAATTGGACTGTAACTATCAACAATCATGCATAGGGTGGTAGGTGTGTGGGTGTCATTACAGTGCTTGGACTGTAAATATCAACAGTCATTCATTGGGTGAGTGGGTGTCATTACAGTGCTTGGACTGTAAATATCAACAGTCATTCATGGGGTTGTGGGTGTGTGAGCATCATTACAGTGCTTGGACTGTAAATATAATGTCATTCATGGGGTGTTGTGTGTGGGGATGTCATTACAGTGCTTGGACGGTAAATATTAACAGTCATTTATGGGGTGGTGTGTGTCATTAAAGTGCTTGGACTGTAAATAACAACACTCACTTGTGGGGTGTGTGGGGGCCATTACAGTGCTTGGACTGTAAATATCAACAGTCATTATGGATTTTTGGGTGTCATTACAGTGCTAGGACTGTAAATATCAACAGTCATTCATGGGTTGGTGGGTGTGTGAGTGTCATTACCGTGCTTGGACTGTAAATATAAATTCATTTATGGGTGCTGGGTGTGGGAGTGTCATTACAGTTCTTGGACTGTAAATATCAACAGTCATTCATGGGATGGTGGGTGCGTGGGTGTCATTACAGTGCTTGGACTGTAAATATCAACAAACATTTAATGGGTGGTTGGTGTGTGGGTGTCATTACAGTGCTTGGACTGTAAATATCAACAATCATTAATGGGGTAGCGGGTGTCATAACAGTGCTTGGATTGTAAATATCAACAGTCATTCATAGGGTGTTGGGTGTGTGGGTGTTATTACTGTGCTTGGACTGTAAATATCATTCTGTCTTTCATGGGGTAGGGTGTGTGGGTGTCATTACAGTGCTTGGACTGTAAATATCAACAGTCATTCATGGGGTGTTTATGTCATTACAGTGCTTGTACTGTAAATATCAAATCATTCATGGGGTGGTGAATGTGTAGTTGTAATTACAGTGCTTTGACTGTAAATATCAACCGTCATTCATGGGGTAGTAGGTGTAAGAGTCATTACCTTGCTAGGACTGTAAATATCAACAGTCATTCATTGAGTGGTGGGTGAGTGGGCATCATTACAGTGCTTGGACTGGAAATATCAACAGTCATTCATAGGGTGGTGGGTGTGTGGGTGTCATTACTGTAATTGGACTGTAAATATCAACAATCATGCATGGGGTGGTAGGTGTGTGGGTGTCATTACAGTGCTTGGACTGTAAATATCAACAGTCATTCATTGGGTGAGTGGGTGTCATTACAGTGCTTGGACTGTAAATATCAACAGTCATTCATGGGGTTGTGGGTGTGTGAGCATCATTACAGTGCTTGGACTGTAAATATAATGTCATTCATGGGGTGTTGTGTGTGGGGATGTCATTACAGTGCTTGGACGGTAAATATTAACAGTCATTTATGGGGTGGTGTGTGTCATTAAAGTGCTTGGACTGTAAATATCAACACTCACTTGTGGGGTGTGTGGGGGCCATTACAGTGCTTGGACTGTAAATATCAACAGTCATTATGGATTTGTGGGTGTCATTACAGTTGTAGGACTGTAAATATCAACAGTCATTCATGGGTTGGTGGGTGTGTGAGTGTCATTACCGTGCTTGGACTGTAAATATCAACAGTCATTCATGGGGTGGTGGGTGTGTGGGTGTCATAACAGTGCTTAGACTGTAAATATCAACAGTCATTCATGGGGTGTGTGGGTGTCAATACAGTGCTTGGACTGTAAATATCAACAGTCTTTCATGGGGTGGAGGGTGTGTGGGTGTCATTACAGTGCTTGGACTGTAAATATCACCAGTCATTCATGGGGTGTTTATGTCATTACAGTGCTTGTACTGTAAATTTCAAATCATTCATGGGTTGGTGAATGTGTAGGTGTAATTACAGTGCTTTGACTGTAAATATCAACAGTCATTCATGGGGTGGTAGGTGTGTGAGTCATTACCTTGCTAGGACTGTAAATATCAACAGTCATTCATTGGGTGGTGGGTGAGTGGGCATCATTATAGTGCTTGTACTGGAAATATCAACAGTCATTCATAGGGTGGTGGGTGTGTGGGTGTCATTACTGTGATTGGACTGTAAATATCAACAATCATGCATGGGGTTGTAGGTGTGTGGGTGTCATTACAGTGCTTGGACTGTAAATATCAACAATCATTCATTGGGTGAGTGGGTGTCATTACAATGCTTGGACTGTAAATATCAATAGTCATTCATGGGGTGGTGGGTGTGTAATTGTCATTACAGTGCTTGGACTGTAAATATAAAGTCATTCATAGGATGTTGTGTGTGGGGATGTCATTTCAGTGCTTGGACTGTAAATAACAACAGTCATTCATGGTGTGGTCGGTGTGTGGGTGTCATAACAGTGCATATACTGTAAATATCAACAGTCATTCATGGGGTGTGTGGGTGTCAATACAGTGCTTGGACTGTAAATATCAACAGTCTTTCGTGGGGTAGGGTGTGTGTGTGTGTCATTACAGTGCTTGGACTGTAAATATCAACAGTCATTCATGTTGTGTTTATGTCATTACAGTGCTTGTACTGTAAATATCAAATCATTCATGGGGTGGTGAATGTGTAGGTGTAATTACAGTGCTTTGACTGTAAATATCAACCGTTATTCATGGGGTAGAAGGTGTGTGAGTCATTACCTTGCTAGGACTGTAAATATCAACAGTCATTCATTGGGTGGTGGGTGAGTGGGCATCATTACAGTGCTTGGACTGGAAATATCAACAGTCATTCATAGGGTGGTGGGTGTGTGGGTGTCATTACTGTGATTGGACTGTAAATATCAACAATCATGCATGGGGTTGTAGGTGTGTGGGTGTCCTTACAGTGCTTGGACTGTAAATATCAACATTCATTCATTGAGTGAGTGGGTATCATTACAGTGCTTGGACTGTAAATATCAACAGTCATTCATGGGGTTGTAGGTGTGTGAGTGTCATTACAGTGCTTGGACTGTAAATATAAAGTCATTCATTGTGTGTTGTGTGTGGGGATGTCATTACAGTGCTTGGACAGTAAATATTAACAGTCATTCATGGGGTTATGGGTGTCATTTAAGTGCTTGGACTGTAAATATCAAAACTCACTTATGGGGTGTGTGGGGGCCATCACAGTGCTTGGACTGTAAATATCAACAGTCATTAATGGATTTGTGTGTGTCATTACAGTGCTAGGACTGTAAATATCAACAGTCATTCATGGGTTGGTGGGTGTGTGAGTGTCATTACCGTGCTTGGACTGTAAATATAAATTCATTCATGGGTGCTGGGTGTGGGAGTGTCATTACAGTTCTTGGACTGTAAATATCAACAGTCATTCATGGGATGGTAGGTGCGTGGGTGTCATTACAGTGCTTGGACTGTAAATATCAACAAACATTTAATGGGTGGTGGGTGTGTGGTTGTCATTACAGGGCTTGGACTGTAAATATCAACAATCATTAATGGGGTGGCGGGTGTCATAACAGTGCTTGGACTGTAAATATCAACAGTCATTTATGGGGTGTGTGGGTGCCATTACAGGGCTTGGATTGTAAATATCAACAGTCATTCATGGGGTGGTGGGTGTCATTACAGTGCTTGGACTGTAAATACCAACAGTCATTCATAGAGTGGTGGGTGTGTGTGTCATTACAGTGCTTGGACTGTAAATTTCAACAGTCGTTAATGGGGTGTGAGTGTGTCATTACAGTGCTAGGACTGTAAATATCAACAGTTATTCATGGAATGGTGTGTTTGTGGGTGTCACTACAGTGCTTGGACTGTAAATATCAACAATCATTAATGGGGTGGTGGGTGTGTGGGTGTCATTACAGTGCTTGGACTGTAAATGTCAGTCATTCTCGGGGTGGTGAGTGTGTGGGTGTCATTACAGTGCTTGGACTGTAAATATTAACAGTCATTCATGGGGCGATAGGTGTGTGGGTGTCATTACAGTGCTTGGAATGTAAATATCAACAGTCATTCATGGGGTGGTAGGTGTGTGGGTGTCATAACAGTGCTTAGACTGTAAATATCAACCGTCATTCATGGGGTGTGTGGGAGTCAATAAAGTGCTTGGACTGTAAATATCAACAGTCATTCATGGGTTGGTGGGTGTTTTTACAGTGCTTGGACTGTAAATATCAATAGTCATTCATGGGGTGGTGGATGTGTGGGTGTCATTACAGTGTTTGGACTGTAAATATAAAGTTATTCATGGGGTGCTGGGTGTGGGGGTGTTATTACAGTTCGTGGACTGTAAATAGCAACAATCATTCATGGGGTGGTGGGTGTGTAGGTGTCAATAAAGTGTTTGGACTGTAAATATCAACAGTCATTCAAGTGGTAGTGGGTGTGTGGGTGTCATTATGGTGCTTGGACGGTAAATATCAACAGTCATTCATGGGGTGGTAGGTGTGTGAGTCATTACCTTGCTAGGACTGTAAATATCAACAGTCATTCATTGGGTGGTGGGTGAGTGGGCATCAATACAGTGCTTGGACTGGAAATATCAACAGTCATTCATAGGGTGTTGGGTGTGTGGGTGTCATTACTGTGCTTGGACTGTAAATATCAACAGTCATTCATGAGGTCTGTGTCATTACAGTGCTTGGACTGTAAATATCAACAGTCATTCATGGGGTGGTGAGTATGTGGGTGTCATTACAGTGCTTGGACTCTAAATATAAAAAATCATTCATAGGGAGTTATGTGTGTGGGGGTCATTACAGTGCTTGGACTGTAAATATCAACAGTCATTCATGGGGTGGTAGGTGTGTGGGTGTCATTACAGTGCTTGAACTGTATATATCATCAGTCATTCATGGGGTGTGTGGGATTCATTACAGTGATTGGACAGTAAATATCAACAGTCATTTATGGGGTGGTGAATGTGTGGGTGTCATTACAGTGCTTGGACTGTAAATATCAACAGTCATTTATGAGGTGTGTGTCATTACCATGCTTGGACAGTAAATATCAACAGTCATTGATGGGGTGGTAAGTATGTGGGTGTCATTACAGTGCTTGGACTGTAAATATAAAAAATCATTTGTAGGGTGTTATGTGTGTGGGGGTCATTACAGTGCTTGGACTGTAAATATCAACAGTCATTCATGGGGTGGTGGGTATGTGGGAGTCATTACAGTGCTTGGACTGTAAATATAAAGTCATTCATTGGGTGTTGGGTGTGAGGGTGTAATTACAGGTCTTGGACTGTAAATATCAACAGTCATTTATGGGGTGGTGAATGTGTGGGTGTCATTACAGTGCTTGGACTGTAAATATCAACAGTCATTCATGAGGTGTGTGTCATTACAGTGCTTGGACTGTAAATATCAACAGTCATTCATGGGGTGGTGTGAGTGTGGGTGTCATTACAGTGCTTGGACTGTAAATATAAAGTTATTCATGGGGTGTTGGGTGTGGAGGTGTCAGTACAGTGCTAGGATTGTAAATATTAACAGTCGTTCATGGGGTGGTGGGTGTGTAGGTGTCAATGAAGTGTTTGTACTGTAAATATCAACAGTCATTCAGGTGGTAGTGGGTGTGTGGGTGTCATTATGGTGCTTGGACGGTAAATATTAACGGTCATTCATGGGGTTGTAGGTGTGTGAGTCATTACCTTGCTAGGACTGTAAATATCAACAGTCATTCATGGGGTGGTGGGTTAGTGGGCATCATTAAAGTGCTTGGACTGGAAATATCAACAGTCATTCATAGGGTGGTGGGTGTGTTTGTGTCATTACTGTGATTGGACTGTAAATATCAACAATCATGCATGGGGTTGTAGGTGTGTGGGTGTCATTACAGTGCATTAACTGTATATATCAACAGTCATTCATGGGGTGTGTGGGATTCATTACAGTGCTTGGACTGTAAATATCAACAGTCATTAATGGGGTGTTGAATGTGTGGGTGTCATTACAGTGCTTGGACTGTAAATATCAACAGTCATTCATGGGGTAGTGAGTATGTGGGTGTCATTACAGTGCTTGGACTGTAAATATAAAAAAATCATTCGTAGGGTGTTGGGTGTGTGGGGGTCATTACAGTGCTTGGACTGTAAATATCAACAGTCATTAATAGGGTGGTGGGTGTGTGTGTCATTACAGTGCTTGGACTGTAAATATAAAGTCATTCATAGGGTGCTGTGTGTGGGGGTGTCATTACATTGCTTGGACGGTAAATATCAACAGTCATTCATGGGGTGGTGGGTGTGTGGGTGTCATTACAATGCTTGGAAGGTAAATATCAACAATCATTAACGGAGTGGTGGGTGTCATTAAAGTGTTTGGACTGTAAATATCAACAATCACTTATAGGGTTTGTGGGTGCCATTACAGTGCTTGGACTGTAAATATCAACAGTCATTCATGGATTTATGGGTGTCATTACAGTGCTTGGACTGTAAATATCAATAGTCATTCATGGGTTGTTGGGTGTGTGGGTGTCATTACAGTGCTTGGACTGTAAATATAAAGTCATTCATGGGGTGCTGGATGTGGGAGTGTCATTACAGTTCTTGGACTATAAATATCAACAGTCATTCATGGGGTGGTGGGTGCGTGGGTGTCATTACAGTGCTTGGACTGTAAATATCAACAAACATTCAATGGGTGGTGGGTGTGTGGGTGTCATTACAGTGCTTGGACTGTATATATCAACAATCACTAATTAGGTGGTAGGTGTCATAACAGTGCTTTGAATGTAAATATCAACAGTCATTTATGGGGTGTGTGGGTGCGATTACAGGGCTTGGACTGAAAATATCAACAGTCATTCATGGGGTAGTGGGTGTCATTACAGTGCTTGGACTGTAAATACCAACAGTCATTCATATTGTGGTGGGTGTGTGTGTCATTACAGTGCTTGGACTGTAAATATCAACAGTCATTCATGGGGTGTGAGTGTGTCATTACAGTGCTAGGACTGTAAATATCAACAGTTATTCATGTAATGGTGTGTTTGTGGGTGTCATTACAGTGCTTGGACTGTAAATATCAACAATCATTCATGGGGTGGTGGGTGTGTGGTTGTCATTTTAGTGCTTGGACTGTAAATGTCAGTTATTCTCGGGGTGGTGGGTGTGTGGGTGTCATAACAGTGCTTATACTGTAAATATCAACCGTCATTAATGGTGTGTGGGGGTGTCAATACAGTGCTTGGACTGTAAATATCAACAGTCATTCATTAGTTGGTGGGTGTCATTACAGTGCTTTGACTGTAAATATCAACAGTCATTCATGGGGTGGTGGGTGTGTGGGTGTCATTACAGTGCGTGGACTGTAAATATAAAGTTATTAATGGGGTGCTGGGTGTGGGGGTGTCATTACAGTTCGTGGACTGTAAATATCAACAGTCATTTATGGCGTGGTGAGTGTGTGGGTGTCATTACAGTGCTTGGACTGTAAATATAAAGTCATTCATAGGGTGTTGGGTGTGGGGGTGTCATTTCAGTGCTTGGACTGTAAATATCAACAGTCATTAATAGGGTGGTAGGTGTGTAGGTGTCAATAAAGTGTTTGGACTGCAAATATCAACAGTCATTCAGGAGGTAGTGGGTGTGTGGTTGTCATTATGGTGCTTGGACGGTAAATATCAACAGTCATTCATGGTGGTGGTAGGTGTGTGAGTCATTACCTTCCTAGGATAGTAAATATCAACAGTTATTTATTAGGTGGTGGGTGAGTGGGCATCATTACAGTGCTTGGATTGGAAATATCAACAGTCATTCATAGGGTGGTGGGTGTGTGGGTGTCATTACTGTTATTGGACTGTAAATATCAACAATCATGCATGGAGTGGTAGGTGTGTGGGTGTCATTACAGTGCGTGGACTGTAAATATAAAGTTATTAATGGGGTGCTGGGTGTGGGGGTGTCATTACAGTTCGTGGACTGTAAATATCAACAGTCATTTATGGCGTGGTGAGTGTGTGGATGTCATTACAGTGCTTGGACTGTAAATATAAAGTCATTCATAGGGTGTTGGGTGTGGGGGTGTCATTACAGTGCTTGGACTGTAAATATCAACAGTCATTAATAGGGTGGTGGGTGTGTAGGTGTCAATAAAGTGTTTGGACTGTAAATATCAACAGTCATTCAGGAGGTAGTGGGTGTGTGGTTGTCATTATGGTGCTTGGACGGTAAATATCAACAGTCATTCATGGTGGTGGTAGGTGTGTGAGTCATTACCTTCCTAGGACAGTAAATATCAACAGTTATTCATTAGGTGGTGGGTGAGTGGGCATCATTACAGTGCTTGGATTGGAAATATCAACAGTCATTCATAGGGTGGTGGGTGTGTGGGTGTCATTACTGTTATTGGACTGTAAATATCAACAATCATGCATGGGGTGGTAGGTGTGTGGGTGTCATTACAGTGCTTGGACTGTATATATCATCAGTTATTCATGGGGTCTGTGGAATTCACTACAGTGCTTCGACTGTAAATATCAACAGTCATTTATGGGGTGGTGAATGTGTGGGTGTCATTACAGTGCTTGGACTGTAAATATCAACAGTCATTTATGAGGTGTGTGTCATTACAGTGCTTATACTGTAAATATCAACAGTCATTCATGGGGTGGTGATTATGTGGGTGTCATTACAGTGCTTGGACTGTATATATAAAAAATCATTTTTAGGGTGTTATGTGTGTGGGGGTCATTACAGTGATTGGACTGTAAATATCAACAGTCATTCATGGGGTGGTGGGTATGTGGGTGTCATTACAGTGCTTGCAGTGTAAATATAAAGTCATTCATTGGGTGTTGGGTGTGAGGGTGTCATTACAGTGCTTGGACTGTAAATATCAACAGTCATTCATGGGGTGGTGTGTGTGTGGGTGTCATTACAGTTCTTGGACTGTAAATATCAACAATTATTAATGGGGTGGTGGGTGTCATTAAAGTGCTTGGACTGTAAATATAAAGAGTCATTTTTAGGGTGTGTGTGTGCTATTACAGTGCTTGGACTGTAAATATCAACAGTCATTCATGAGTTGATGGGTGTCATTACAGTGCTTGGACTGTAAATATCAAAAGTCATTCATGGGGTGGTGGGTGTGTAAGTGTCATTACAGTGCTTGGACTGTAAATATAAAGTTATTCATGGGGTGCTGGGTGTGGGGGTGTCATTACAGTGCTTGGACTGTAAATATCAACAGTCATTCATGGGGTGGTGGGTGTCATTATAGTTCTTGGACTGTATATATTAACTATCATTGATGGGTTTGTGGGTGTGTGGGCATCATTACAGTGCTTGGGCTGTAAATATCAACTGTCATTCATGGGTTGGTGTATGTGTGGGTGTAATTACAGTGCTTGGACTGTAAATATCAAAAGTCATTTATGAGGTGGTGGGTGTGTGGCTGTCATTACAGTGCTTGGGCTATAAACATCAACAGTTATTTATGGGGTGGTGTGTGTGTGTGGGAGTCATCACAGTGCATGGACTGTAAATATCAACAGTCATTCATGGGGTGGTGGGTGTGTAAGTGTCATTACAGTGCTTGGACTGTAAATATAAAGTTATTCATGGGGTGCTGGGTGTGGGGGTGTCATTACAGTGCTTGGACTGTAAATATCAACAGTCATTCATGGGGTGGTGGGTGTCATTATAGTTCTTGAACTGTATATATTAACTATCATTGATGGGTTTGTGGGTGTGTGGGCATCATTACAGTGCTTGGGCTGTAAATATCAACTGTCATTCATGGGTTGGTGTATGTGTGGGTGTAATTACAGTGCTTGGACTGTAAATATCAACAGTAATTCATGGGGTGGTGGGTGTGTGGCTGTCATTACAGTGCTTGGGCTATAAACATCAACAGTTATTTATGGGGTGGTGTGTGTGTGTGGGAGTCATCACAGTGCATGGACTGTAAATATCAACAGTTATTCATGGGGTGGTGGGTGTGTGGGGGACATTACAGTGTTTGGACTGTAAATATCAAAAGTCTTTCATGGGGTGGTGGGTGTCATTATAGTACTTGGACTGTAAATATCAACTGTCATTCATGGGGTGGTATGTGTGTGTGGGAGTCATTACAGTGCATGGACTGTAAATTTCAACAGTAATTCATGGGTTGGAAGGTGTGTGAGTGTCATTACATTGCATGGACTGTAAATATGGACAGTCATTCGTGGGTTGGTGGGTGTGTGGGCATCATTACAGTGCTTGGACTGTAAATATCAACAGTCATTCATGAGGTGGTGGGTGTGTGGGTGTTATTACAGTGCTTGGACTGTAAATAAAAACTGTCATTCATGGGATGGTAGGTGTGTGGTTATCATTACAGTGATTGGACTTTAAATATCAACAGTCATTCATGGGGTGGTGGGTGTGTTGGTGAAATTACTGTGCCTGGACTGTAAATATCAACTGTCATTTATTTAGTGGTTGGTGTGTGGGGGTCATTACAGTGCTTGGGCTATAAATATCAACAGTTATTCATGCGGTGGTTGGGGTGTGGGTGTCATTACAGTGCATGGACTGTAAATATGGACAGTCATTCGTGGGTTGGTGGGTGTGTGGGCATCATTACTGTGCTTGGACTGTAAATATCAACAGTCATTCCTGAGGTGGTGGGTGTGTGGGTGTCATTACAGTGCTTGGACTGAAAATATAAGAAGTCATTAATGGGGTGGTGGGTATGTGGGTGTCATTACAGTGCTTAAAACTGTAAATATCAACAGTAATTCATGGGGTGGTGGGTGTGTGGGCTTCATTACAGTGCTTGACTGTATATATCAACAGTTATTCATTTGGTGGTGTGTGTCTGGGTATCATTACAGTGCTTGGCCTGTTAATTTTAACAGTCTTTCATGGGGTGGTGGGTATGTGGGTGTCATTACAGTGCTTGGACTGTAAATATCAACAGTAATTCATGGGGTGGTGGGTGTGTGGGTAACATTACAGTGCTTGGACTATATATATCAACAGTCATTTATGGGGTGGTTGGTGTGTAGGTGTCATTACAGTGCTTGGATTGAAAATATCAACCATCATTCATAGGGTGGTGGGTGTGTTGGTGTCATTATATTGATTGGAGAGTAAAATTCAATAGTCATTCATGAGGTGGTTTGTGTGTGGGTGACATTAGAGTGCTTGGGCTGTAAATATCAACAGTCAATCATGAGGTGATGGGTGTGTAGCTGTCATTTCAGTGTTTGGACTCTAAATATCAACACTTGTTCATAGCGTGGTGAATGTGTGGATGTCATTATGGTGCATGGACTGTAAATATCAACAGTCATTCATAGGGTGGTGGGTGTGTCGGTGTCATTACAGTGCTTGGACTGTAAATATCAACAGTCATTCGTGGGTTGGTGGGTGTGAGGGTATCATTACAATGCTTGGATTGTAAATATCAACAATCATTATGGGGTGGTGGGCTTGTGGGTGTCATTACAATGCTTGGAGTGTAAATATCAATAGTCAATCATGGGGTGGTGTGTGTGTGTGGGTATCATTACATTGTTTTTACTGTAAATATCATCAGTCATTCATGGGGTGGTGGGTGTGTGGGTGTCATTACATTGCTTGGACTCTAATTATC
This sequence comes from Petrolisthes cinctipes, assembly GCA_033782935.1. Taxonomy (NCBI): domain Eukaryota; kingdom Metazoa; phylum Arthropoda; class Malacostraca; order Decapoda; family Porcellanidae; genus Petrolisthes; species Petrolisthes cinctipes. Next base: position 675,360 of record JAWQEG010000425.1, on the reverse strand, counting down.
AGCTGTCAATTATGGGGTTGTACGAATGTGAGTGTCATTACAGTGCTTGGACTGAAAAATTAAAAATCATTCATGGGGTGGTTGGTATGTGGGTATAATAACAGTGCTTAAACTTTAAATATCAACAGTCATTCATGGGGTTGTGAGTGTGTGGGTGTCATTACAGTGCTTGGACTGTATATATCAACAGTTATTCATGGGGTGGTGGGTGTGTCGGTATCATTACAGTGCTTGGACTGTTAATTTCAACAGTCATTCATGGGGTGGTGGGTGTGTAGGTGTCATTACAGTGCTTGCACTATAAATATCAACAGTCATTCACAGGGTGGTTGGTGTGTAGGTGTCATTACAGTGCTTGGACTTAAAATATCAACCATCATTCATAGGGTGGTGGGTGTGTTGGTATCATTATATTGATTGGACAGTAAATGTCAACAGTCATTCATGAGGTGGTGGGTGTGTGGGTGACATTATAGTGCTTGGACTGTAAATATCAACAGTCATTCATGAGGTGATGGGTGTGTAGCTGTCATTTCATTGCTTTGACTCTAAATATCAACAGTCGTTCATGGGTTGGTGGGTGAGTGGGTGTCATTACAGTGATTGGACTGTAAATATCAACAGTCATTCATTGGGTGGTGGGTGTCATTACAGTACATGGACTGTAAATATCAACAGTCATACATGGGGTGGTGGGTGTGTGGGCATCATTACAGTGCTTGGACAGTAAATATCAACAGTCATTCATATGGTGGTGGGTGTGTGGCTGTCATTACGGTGCATGGACTGTAAATATCAAAAGTCATTCATGGGGTGGTGGGTGTGAGGGTGTCATTACAATGTTCTGACTATAAATATCAACAGTCATTCATATGGTGGTGGGTGTGTGGGTGTCTTTACATTGCTTGGACTGGAAATATCAATAGTCATTCATAAGGTGTTTGGTGTGTAGGTATCATTATAGTGCTTTGACTGTAAATATCAACAGTCATTTATGTTGTGGTGGGTGTCATTACAGTGCTTGGACTGTAAATATTAACTGTCATTCATGGGGTGGTGGGTGTGTGGCTATCATTACAGTGCTTGGATTGTAAATATCAACAGTCATTTATGGGGTGGTGGGTGTATGAGTGTCATTACAGTGTTTGGACTGTAAATATCAACAGTCAATTATAAGTTGGTGGGTGTGTGGGTGTCATTAAAGTGCTTGGACTGTAAATATCAATAGTCATTCATGCGGTGGTACGTGTGTGTGTATCATTACATTGCTTTGACTGTAAATATCATCAGTCATTCACAGTGTGTGTGTGACATTACAGTGCTTGGACTGTAAATATCAACAGTCATTCATATGGTAGTGAGTATTTAATTGTCATTACAGTGCTTGGACTGTAAATATCAACAATCATTCATGGGGTGGTGTATGTGTGGGAGTCATTACAGTGCTTGGACTGAAAATATCAACAGTCATTTATAGGGTTGTGGGTGTCATTACAGTGCTTGGGCTGTAAATATCAAGTCATTAATGGGGTGGTGGGTGTGTGGGTGTCATTACAGTGCTTGGACTTTAAATATTAACAGACAGTAATGGGGTGGTAAGTGTGTGGGTGTCATTACCGTGCTGGGAATGTATATATCAACAATCATTCATGAGGTGGTGGGTGTGTGGGTGTCATTACAGTGCTTGGACATTATATATCAACAGTCATTCATGGGGTGGTGAGTGTGTGCGTGTCATTACAAAGCGTGGACTGTTAATATAAACAATCATTTATTGGGTGGTGGGTGTGTGGGTGTAGTTACCGTGCTTGGACTGTAAATATCAACAATCATTCATTAGGTAGTAAGTGTGTGGGTGTCATTACAGTGCTTGGAATGTGCATATCAACAATCATTCATGGTGTGGTGGATGTGTGGGTGTCATTACAGTGCTTTCAGTGTAAATATCAACAGTAATTAATGGGCAGGAGTGTCATTACATTGCTTGGACTATAAAAATCAACAGTTATTCATGTGGTGATGAGTGTGTAGGTGTCATTACAGTATTTGGACTGTAAATATCGACAATCATTCATGGGGTGGTGGGTGTGTGGGAGTCATTACAGTGCTTGGACCGTAAATATCAACAGTCATTCATGGGGTGGTGGGTATGTGGGTTTCATTACAGAGCTTGGACTATAAATATCAAAAGTCATTAAGGTAAGGGTCGGTGTGTGAGTGTCATTACGGTGCTAGGACTGTAAAAATCAACAATCATTCACGGGGTGGTGGGTGTGTGAGTCATTACAGTGCTTGGACTGTAAATATCAACAGTCATTCATAGAGTTAGTGGGTGTCATTACAGTGCTTGGACTGTAAACATCAACAGTCATTCATAGAGTGTGTGGGTGTCATTACATTGCTTGTACTGTAAATATCAACAGTCATTCATGAGTGGTGGTTGTTTGGGTTTCATTATAGTGCTTGGACTGTATACATTAATGATTATTGATGGGGTGTGTGTCATTACAGTTCTTGGACTGTAAATATCAACAGTCATTCATGGGTTGGTGAGTGTGTGGGTGTCATTACAGTGTGTGGACTGTAAATATCAACAGTCATTTATATGGTGGTGGGTATGTAAGTGTCATTATAGTGCTTGGACTTTAAATATCAACAGTCACTCATGGGGGTTGGTGTGTGTGTGTCATTACAGTGCTTTGACTGCAAATATCAACAGTCATTCATGAGGGTGGTAGGTGTGTGGGTGTCATTACAATGCTTGGACTGTAATTATCAATAGTCATTTATAGTGTGTGTGTGTCATTATAGTGCTTGGACTGTAAATATCAACAGTCATTCATGAAGTGTGTGGGTGTAATTACAGTGCTTGTACTGTAAATATCAACAGTCATTCATGGGGTCGTGGTTTTGTGGGTGTCATTACAATGCTTGGACTGTAATTATCAATAGTCATTTATGGTGTGTGTGTCATTACAGTGCTTGGACTGAAAATATCAACAGTCATTCATGTGGTAGTGAGTGTGTCGGTGTCATTACAGTGCTTGGACTGTAAATATCAACAATAATTTTTGGGGTGGTGTGTGTGTGGGAGTAATTACAGTGCTTGGACTGTAAATATCAACAGTCATTCATGGGGTGGTGGGTGTCATTACAGTACTTGGACTGTAAATATCAAGTCATTAATATGTTGGTAGGTGTGTGGGCATCATTGCAGTGCTTGGACTGTAAATAACAAGTCATTCATAGTGTGGTGCGTGTGTGGGTGTCATTACAGTGCTTGGACTGTAAATATCAACAGTCATTCATGGGTTAGTGGATGTGGTGGTGTCATTACAGTGCTTGGACTGTAAATATCAAATATCAACATTCATTCTTGTGGTAGTGAGTGTGTAGGGGTCATTACAGTGATTGGACTGTAAATATCAACAATCATTCATGGAGTGGTGGGTGTGTGGAAGTCAATACAGTGCTTGGACTGTAAATATCAACAGTCATTCATAAGGTTGTGGGTGTCAATACAGTGCATGGACTTTGAATAGCAAGTCATTCATGGGTTGGTAGGTGTGTGGGTATCATTACAATGCTTGGACTGTAAATAACAATGGTCATTCATTGAGTGGTGGGTGTGTGGTTGTCAGTACAGTGTTTAAACTGTAAATATCAACAGTCATTCATAGGGTTGTGAGTGTGTGGGTTTAATTACATTGCTGGGAATGTATATATCAACAATCATTCATGTGGTTGTGTGTGTGTGGGTGTTATTACAGTGCTTGGACTGTAAATATCAACATTCATTCATGGGGAGTGTAGGTGTCATTACAGTGCTAGGATTGTAAATATCAACAGTCATTCATGGGGTGGTGAGTGTGCGGATGTAATTACAGTGCTTGGACTGTAAATATCAACAGTCATTAATGGGGTGGTAAGTGTGTGGGTGTCATTACATTGCTTGGAATGTAAATATCAATAATCATTCATGGGGTGGTAGGTGTGTGGGTGTCATTACAGGGCTTGGACTGTAAATATCAACAGTCATACATGGGGTGTGTGGGTATCATTACAGTGCTTGTAATGTAAATATCATCAGTCATTTATGGGGTAGTGGGTGTGTGGGTGTCATTACAGTGCTTGGACTGTGTATATTACCGCTAATTTATGGCGGGGGGTCAATACAGTGCTATGACTGTAAATATCAACAGTCATTCATGGGGCGGTGAGTGTGTGGGTGTCATTACAGTGCGTGGACTGTAATTATCAACAATATTTTATTGGGTGGTTGATGTGTGGGTGTCATTACTGTGCTTGGACTATAAATATCAAAGGTTATTTATGGGGTTGTGGGTTTGTGGGTGTCATTACAGTGCTTAAACTGTAAATGTCAACAGTCATTCATGGGGTAGTGGGTGTCATTACAGTGCTTGGACTGTAGATATCAACAGTCATTCATGGGGTGGTGGGTGTGTGGGAGTCATAACAGTGCTTGGACTGTAAAAATCAACAGTAATTTATAAGGTGGTTGGTGTGTGGGTATCATTACAGTGCTTGGACTGTAAATATCAACAGTCATTTAGGTGGTGGCTGGTGTGTGGGTGTCATTACGGTGCTTGGACTGTAAATATCAACAATCATTCATGGGGTGGTGGGTGTGTGAGCCATTACAGTGCTTTAACTGTAAATATCAACAGTAATTTATAGTGTGTGGGTGTCATTATTGTGCTTGGACTATAATTATCAATAGTCATTCAAGGAGTGTATGGGTCATTACAGTGCTTGGACTGTAAATATCAACAGTCATTCATGGGTTAGTAAGTGTGTTGGTGTCATTACAGTGCATTGATTGTAAATATCAACAGTCATTCACGTGGTAGTGAGTGTGTAGGTGTCATTACAGTGCTTGGACTGTAAATATCAACAATAATTTATGGGGTGGTGGGTGTGTGGGAGTCATTACAGTGCTTGGACTGTAAATATCAACAGTCATTCAAGGGGTGGTGGGTGTTATTACAGTGCTTGGACTTTGAATAGCAAGTCATTCATGGGTTGGTAGGTGTGTGGGTGTCATTACAATGCTTGGACTGTAAATAACAATGGTCATTCATGGAGTGGTGGGTGTGTGGGTGTTAGTACAGTGTTTGAACTGTAAATATCAACAGTCATTCATAGGGTTGTGAGTGTGTGGGTTTCATTACAGTGCTGGGAATGTATATATCAACAATCATTCATGGGGTGGTGTGTGTGTGGGTGTTATTACATTGCTTGGACTGTAAATATCAATAGTCATTAATGGGGAGTGTGGGTGTCTTTACAGTGCTTGGACATTAAATATCAACAGTCATTCATGGGGTGGTGGGTGTGTGGGTGTCATTACAGTGCTTGGACTGAAACTATCAATAGTCATTCATTGCGTGTATGTGTCATTACAGTGCTTGGACTGTAAATATCAACAGTCATTTATGTGGTAGTGAGTGTGTAGTTGTCATTACAGTGCTTGGACTGTAAATATCAAAAATAATTCATGGGGTGGTAAGTGTGTGTGAGTCATTACAGTGATTAGACTGTAAATAACAACAGTAATTTATTAGGTGCTGGGTGTGTGGGTGTCATTACAGAGCTTGGACTGTAAATATCAACTGTCATTCATGGGGTTGTGAGTGTGTGGGTGTCATTACAGTGTTGGAAATGTATATATCAACAATCATTCTTGGGGTGATGGGTGTGTCGGTGGTATTACAGTGCTTGGACTGTAAATATAAACAGTCATTAATGGGGAGTGTGGGTTTCACTACAGTGCTTGTACTGTAAATATCAATAGTCATTCATGGGGTGGTGGGTGTGTGGGTGTCATTACAGTGCTTGGACTGTAAATATCAACAGTCATTCATGGGGTGGTGAGTGTGTGGGTGTCATTATAGTGCTTGGACTGTAAATATCAACAATCATACAAGGGGTGTGGGGTGTGATTACAGTGCTTGTACTGTAAATATCAACAGTCATTCATGGGGTGGTGGGTGAAGGGGTGGTTGGTGTGTGGGTGTCATTACAGTGCTTGGACTTTATATATCAACGCTCATTCATGGGATGTGTGTCATTACAGTGCTTGGACTGTAAATATCAACAGTCATTCATGGGGTGGTGAGTGTGTGGGTGTCATTACAGGGCGTGGACTGTAAATATCAACAATATTTCATTGGGTGGTGGGTGTGTGGGTTTCATTACAGTGCTTGGACTGTAAATATCAACAGTCATTCATGGGGTGGTGGGTTTGTGGGTGTCATTACAGTGCTTAGACTGTAAATGTCAACAGTCATTCATGGGGTTGTGCGTGTCCTTTCAGTGCTTGGACTGTAAATATCAACAGTCATTTATGGGGTTGTGGGTGTGTGGGTGTCATTACAGTGCTTGGACTGTAAATATCAATAATCATTCATGGGGTGTGTGTGTCATTACAGTGCTTGGAATGTAAATATCAACAGTCATTCATGTGGTGGTAAGTGTGAAGGTGTCATTACAGTGCTTGGACTTTAAATATCAACAATCATTTATGGTGTGGTGTGTTTGTGGGAGTCATTACATTGCTTGGACTGTAAATATCAACAGTCATTAATGGGGTGGTGGGTATGTGGGTGTCATTACAGTGCTTGGATTGTAAATATCAACAGTCATTTAGGTGATGGTAGGTGTGTGGGTGTCATTACAGTGCTTGGACTGTAAATATCAACAATCATTTATGGGGTGTTGGGTGTGTGACTCATTAGAGTGATTGGACTGTATATATAAACAGTCATTCTTGGAGTGGTGGGTGTGTGGCTGTTATTACAGTGCTTGGACTATAAATATCAACAGTCATTCATATGGTGGTTGGTGTGTAGGTGTCATTACAGTGCTTGGACTGTAAATATCAACAATCATTTATGGGGCGGTCAGTGTGTTGGAGTCATTATAGTCCTTGGACTGTAAATTTCAACAGTCATTCATTGGGTGGTGGGTGTCATTACAGTGTTTAAACTGTAAATATCAACAGTCATTCAGGTGGTGGTGGGTGTATGGGTGTCATTATGGTGCTTGGACTGTAAATATCAACAGTCATTCATGAGGTGGTGGGTGTGTGTGATTACAGTGCTTGGACTGTAAATATAAACACAATAATCATTCATGGGGTGGTGAGTGTGTGGGTGTCATTGCAGTGCTTAGACTGTAAATATAAATAATTATTCATGGGGTGTTGGGTGTGTGGGTGTCATTACAGTGATTGGACTGTAAATATCAACAGTCATTCATGGGGTAGTTTCTGTCATTACAGTGCTTGGACTGTAAATGTCAACAGTTATTCATTGAGTGGTAAGTGTGGGGGTGTCATTACAGTGCTTTAACTGTATATATAAACAATCATTCATGGGGTGGTGGGTGTGTGGGTGTCATTACAGTGCTTGGACTGTAAATATTAACAGTCATTCATGGGATGTGTGTGTCATTACAGTGCTTGAACTGTAAATATCAACAGTCATTCATGGGGTGTGTCGGTGTCATTACAGTGCTTGGACTGTAAACATCAACAGTCATTCTTGGGGTGTGTGCGTGTCATTACAGTGCTTGGACTGTAAATATCAACAGTCATTCATGGGGTGGTGGGTGTGTGGGTGTCATTACAGTGCTTGGACTGTAAATATCAACAGTCATTTAACCCCCAGAGTCCGGGCAGCGGGATTTCCCGCTCGGTCGACAGAGGCCGGGCAGCGGGAAATCCCGCTCTGTCGACAGAGTCCGGGCAGCGGGAAATCCCGCTTTTGGTAATTTATGGGGAAAAACGCCAAATTTGTCGGGATTTTTTTTGATCTGGCTATACTTCACCACCAGACCTTTTCATCCCCACATTCAATCAGTGTGTGCTTGACCGTGACAATGGCTGGGCGTAGTGAAGAAAATACGGGCTCGTTCGATTCGGTGCATCCTACCGCGCTGCCGGGCGCACCCGCTCCTGTAACCTCCACTCCGTGGGTGCAACCAGCTAGATTGAGTCACAGCCACGCTCACAAAGCGAACGCAGCCTCGCTCTCACGGGAAAAGTGACCTCCATTCCTCACTTGATTTCTCGGCAATGGAGTGTCCTAGAGAGCTGGGGTTGGTTTTAATGGAAAGAGGAGGAGTTGATGGTGAGTACACAATCAAATTTAAGTTGTTCAGTATTGTAGTTTAGACGTAGGGAGTAAGAGAAGTAGAGTGATTTTCCGGGAAATACCCGGACAGGCAGGGTAAAAAATTAGTATTGAACCCAGAACCACAGTACGTATTTCCATTCTTGGCCCGTCCCGGAGGGGTTAAGGGGCGGTGGGTGTGTGGGTGTCATTACAGTGCTTGGACTGTACGTATCACGTGTCATTCATGGGGTGGTGAGTGTGTGCGTGTCATTACAGTGCTTGCACTGTAGATATCAAAAGTCATTCAAGGGGTGTGTGGGTTTCATTACAGTGCTTGGACTGTAAATATCAACAGTCATTCATGGGTTGTGTGGGTGTCATTACAGTGCTTGGACTGTAAATATCAACAGTCATTCATGGGGTGGTGGGTGTGTGGGTGTCATTACAGTGCTCGGACTAAATATCAACAGTCATTCATGGGGTAGTGGGTTTGTGGGTGTCATGACAATGCTTGGACTGTAATTATCATCAGTCATTTATGAGGTGGTGGGTGTGTGAGACTGTAAGAACCGTCACCCTCCCGGTACTTGGAGAGGTGCCTACGAGTAAGGTCCCCAAGGCTGGAATACTCAACAATAAGATGCCACATTGTCAAAGGGACCAGACAATCATTAGAGTAGGGAGGGTGAGCCCTCTCCATTAAAAAGCCATGGATCAATAATGTGTGGCCAATGCGCAGACGGACAAGAGCTGTCTCCCACCGGTGGGACAGGACACTGTAGATCCATAAACCAAGGCACTGGCGGATGTTGCGGAGCTTGTTAGCCCAGACGGAGTCCCATCTGTCCTGCCAGCAGGAATGAATAGTAGCATCTATGTCCACTGCAGGAACAGGATCAAGCCTGGCAGGAGGCCAAGAATTGGAGACCGCAGCCTTAGCCAGGGCGTCGGCCCACTTATTCCCATTGACACTCACATGGGCCGGGACCCAGCAAAAAGTGACTTTGCGGCCAAGACAACCCAGGAGGACAAGCCACTCGAGAATGGCCAACACCAGGGGATGGGAAGTTAAAATTGCACAAGGCCTGCAAGGCACAACAGAATCGCTAAAAATAGTAAAAGAAGGCTGATATAGAGTAAACATCACTTGGAGGGTATATAAGATGGCAGAGAGCTCAGCAGTAAAAATTGACATGACAGAAGGGAGCCTGCTGCCACGGCAAAAGTCAAGAAAGACAACTCCAGAATCAGACTTTGACCCATCAGTGTACACAGGGAGGGACTCCCTGTGAGTGAAGGCATGTTCTAAAAAGAGGGAATAAGCCACTGGAGGAAGAAGAGATTCCTTCTTGTCTGAAAAGCAGGTGTAGGGGAAAACTTCTGGAAGAAGCCATGGAGCCACCCTAGGGACCTGCACTGGACAAATCAGTAAGTCATCAATGCCCATCTCCTCCATAGCTTTTCTGACCCGGAAGCCAAGGGGACATGGTGTACGAGAATGTGATAGTTAGTACAGAGACATGATATCAGATGACACCTCTAAGCAGAGAAGGGAGTCAGGAAGTCGATGTAATCGATGCCAACAACGAACCATCAAGGACTGGCGACGGAGATCAAGAGGTGGCTCATTAGCGTCCACCAGGAGACTGGGGATTGGGGACGACCTGAAGGCTCCGGTCGTCAGACGTACTCCAGCATGATGAACAGGGTCTAAAACTCCGAGACGGGCATCGGTGGCAGAGGAGTACACCTCACACCCATAGTCAAGTTTTGACTTAATAAGAACATGGTATAGGTGGTGGACGTATGGCCCAGGACCCTCAACAGGTTAAGAGCCTTGAGGCAAGAGACCTTAAGTGTACGTAAGTGGGGAACCCATGTCAAATGTTTGTCAAAAAGGAGACCCAAAAAGAGAGTCTCCTCGACACAACGTATCCGTTGACCATTCATAAATAAGTTCGGATCAGGGTGAATGCCTCGGATGCGGCAGAAGTGCATAGCAACTGTCTTGGCAGGAGAAAATCGAAACACATGAGAACCAGTCCAATGTGACACCCTGTCAAGGGCAAGCTGCATGCGCCGCTCTGCCACTGACATACGGGAAGCAGCAAACCAGACTGCCAGGTCATCAATGTACATCGAGTTGGCTATACCGTCCAGAAGGAATGAGGCAATGGCATTAATTGCTACTGCAAACAATGTGAAACTGAGGACGCTTCCCTGGGGGACGCCCTCCTCCTGTGCAACAGATGCTGATAGGGTTGTACCAACACTCACAGAAAAACTACAACCACTGAGAAACTCCTTAAGAAAGTGTGGAAGGCGACCCCGCAGGTCATATACATGGAGTTGCTGCAGGATGCCATATTGCCATGTAGTGTCATACGCTTTCTCTAAATCAAAGAATACACAGAGAAGGTGTTGATGTCGTGCAAAGGCCTCACATGCAGCAGCTTCCAACTTGACCAGAGCATCTGTAGTGGAATGGTGTTTACGAAAGCCAGACTGGGACGGAGACAGAAAATCACCCCTTTCCAAAAATTATACCAGTTTGACATTCATCATCTTTGCAAATAGTTTACAGAGACAGGAGGTCAAGGCAATTGATTGGTAATTGAGGGCAACACCAGAGTCCTTGCCCGGCTTGTGGAAAGGAAGGAGGGTAGCAACCCTTCACCCAGAAGGAAAGACACCCTCCAGCCAGATTCTGTTATATAAAGCTAAAAGAACTGAGATCGCCTCATCCCCCAAGTGTCGCAACATTTCATATGGGATGTTGTCTGGCCGACACAGAAGTGTCGCCGCAGAAAGAGAGAGCAGAATGCAGGTCTCTCAGGCTGAATATATGGTTATAACTGTAGAAATCGTGGAGAAGTCAGGACAAATATAGGGACGGTGAGGAGGATCAATCTCAAACAACAGCGGCCATTTTCATCTCTATATTTTCGTGAAACACACGACATACAAATTGAAATTTGGTAAATAATTACCGATCTACTTTCATAAAAAAAAAAACACAAATAGCTAATGCAATAAACACAATTATTTTCTTCAATAATTCTACATAAATAAATCAGAAAGAATACTGATACTCATATATAATACACATGTTTAAAGAATCAAAGAAAACATTATTTTAGGGGGAGCTTAAACAACAACAAAAAATCAACCTATATGATACAATAATCACTGATGTAGGTATATTCTTAACATACTCCCCACCATAGGAGCACTGAAGCTCCTATCAAATTAAACAAATATAATCATGTCTTGTAGCACAAATATAAAGAATGTTCACTGAGTCAAATTTAATACATCAACAAATCATTTCTTAAACTCACATCTTACAAATCAAGTACAGTACGGGGTTTAACCACACGCCCACTCCTCGATACTTTCACTTGCTCAGGGTTTCCAGTTTCATCATTCTCATCAGTATCAACTTTATCAACTTCTTCATCAGGGCACTCCACTGGTACCTCTGAATTTTCCTCAGCACTGTTTACATCATAGCAAATCTCCAAATCATGTATTTTCTGAACAGGTCTACACAGCATTCCTTTAGCAGTTTTAACAGTGACACTTCTTACTATACCATCCCTGCCAGGATATAAATCAGTAATCACACCAAGAGGCCAGTTCATTCTAGGAACGTTATCTTCTCTCAATAACACAACGGAACCCTTCTTTACATTACAGTTAGATCTGAAACTTTTCACCGCAGGGGGTAAGTTCTTTAAATAGCCATCACTCCACATTCTCAAGAATTTGTCGAGTTGCCTCTTCCGAACAATTTCTCTTTCACTTAAATCTAAACCACTGACATTCTCATGTTTATCAGAAACCCGTGGCTGAAATCCTGCAACACGACCAATCAGAAAGTGTGAAGGTGTCAAAGGATCACATACATCAGGTTCCTCATTTACGTAAGTAAGAGGTCTTGAATTAACGCAAGCCTCTACTTCAGTCAAAGTAGTTTCAAGTTCACATTTAGTCAAGCATTTAGTGCCAAGAGATTTATTAAGAGCAGATTTCACCGACCTTACAAGCCGTTCCCACCATCCTCCCCACCAGGGAGATCTGGGGGCGATGAACTTCCATTCAGGACTCAATAAACCAAAAAACTGTTGAAGTATATTGGCAACACTTACAAAAGTTTTGGTTGTCCGAATATAAAACAGATGGAAGTCCACGCCTGGCTGAAAATCTACGTATGGCTAACAAACAATCAGGTACTGAAAGTGAGTCTGTTAACTCCAAATGAACAGATCTTGTGACAGCACAGGTAAACAACAGAATGTACAATTTCTTAGATAGCTGATCTAAGGCAAACAAAGGACCTGCATAGTCTAATCCAGTTATAGCAAAGGGGAAGGTAGGTTTAACTCTCAACTCTGGCAAGGGAAGAGAGGGCTGATTACAAGGTCTAGAATCAAATCTCTTGCAGGCAACACATTCTCTACAAATTCTCTTAGCCACTTGTCTTAATCCAATTATCCAATAAGAGTTCCTTATGGTTGACATGAGAGTGTGAACACCAGCATGCTTCAAGATTTTATGCTGAAACTGCACTATGAGTTTGGCCACATGACAATTAGGAATTATGATGGGGTGCTTGGTGTCATAACTCAGGTCAGCATACTGCAATCTACCCTTGATTCTCAACAATCCATTTGAATCTAGAAAGGGGTTAAGTTTTCTTAATGAGGAATCCTTAGGAAGAGGCTTTCTTTGAGACAAAACATTTATCTCTTTCTCATAATTTTCTTTCTGAACACAAATCAAAATGTTTTCTTTTGCCTTACTCAATTCTTCATAAGTGAGAGGGCCTGAAAGCTTAGTGGTATTAGATCTACAGATAAGAATGAATCTTTTAACCCAGGCAAAAATATTCATAACTTTGGTGAAGTCACTACATCTCTTAAAGTCAAATACAGGTGAAGCCTCTTCCTTTACAATCATAGCAGCTGCTTCACCCTTACTTTCTTCACTGGGGAGAGCATAAATATATACCTCATCCTTAGTATTAGCTACAGTACTGAAACAAGATGTATTAGATAACCATGAGGGACCTTTGAGCCATAAATCATTTGACATTAGGTGATTAGCCAGAACACCTCTGGTCATCAGATCTGCAGGGTTATCTGTACCAGGGCAATGGAACCAGTTACTTGGAGATGATAATGTCTGAATTTCAGTTACTCTGTTAGCAACAAACATTTTCCATTTGGTAGGATTACCTTTAATCCAAGACAAAGCAACTTTAGAATCTGTCCAGTACACTAATCTTACACAATCATCTAGATGTAGAGCAGATTTTACAAAATGCATGAGACGAGCACTCAACAAAGCTCCAAGTAGTTCCAGCCGAGGTAAAGTAACACGCTTGATAGGAGCTACCTTAGTTCTAGACATAACAAAGGATATAAGAAACTCTTCATCTGATTTAGGTACTCTGAAATACATACAGCTACCATAACCTTTTTCGAAAGCATCGCTGAAAGCATGTACCTCCAAACCCTCAACAGACGTTAAAGACAAACCTGGGAAATAACATCTGTTGATTTCAAAGTTCTTGATAAGTTCAATACTACGAATCCAAGACTGAAACCTCAGTTGCAGGTCATGAGGTAGTGCTTCATCCCAACAAAGTCCAAGGCGCCAAATCTCTTGGAATAATATTTTTGCATACATGATAAAAGGGCTTATCAGACCAAGTGGGTCAAACAGTCTAGCAATTAAACTCAATACATTTCTCTTGGTGAAAATTAAATCAAAGTCATTTTTCAGGTTGAGACCCTTAAATGAGAATACATCCATAGAGGAGTTCCAAAACATTCCTAACAATCTCATAACCTGTTCAACCTGAGGCTCAAAATACTGATGATGTTGATTAATCAAGAAATCATTGTTAGAGTGCCACTTGGATAAAGTAATACCAGCATCTAATAAGTTGTTCTGAGCTTCATTAAACATTTTACTTGCTTCTTCTACAGTATCTGCTCCTGAGAGCCAATCATCAACATACAAGTTTTCTTGAGGCTCTTGTACTGTAATGGAAGCAGGATAAGAATTCAAATGGTGTTTAAGAGTGGCATTCAGTAAAAATGGACTACTGGTATTACCAAAAGGCACTCTCACAAACTTCATTGCACGCACCATATCCCCACATTGCCACAAAAATCTATGAACATCCCGATCTGAGGGTTGAACACCAATCTGCAAAAAAGCTTTTGTAATGTCTGCAGTCAAAGCAATATTCCATCTCCTAAACCTTAGTAATATTTCAACAAGATCAGGAATTAATGAAGGACCAGATTCCAAGCAGTCATTCAAAGAGACACCATTAGGTCCAGCTGCAGCAGCATCAAACACAGGTCTAACCTTTGAGGAAATACTATCTCTAATTACAGGTCTATGTGGCAAGTAGAAAGTGGGATAAGGACTTTTCCTTTCAGATAGAGGAACCTCAACAAAAATATTATTATCCTCGTAACTTTTGAGTACTTTGTCATATTCTTCTTTAAGGTCAGGATTTTTCTCAAACTTATAATTGAGTACAGACAATCTTTTCCTAGCACATTTTTCATTATCAAGCAAACTCAACCTTGCATCATTACTTTTCCAAGGTAGAGCAATCTCATACCTGCCATCAACATACTTGACTGTTTCCTCAAAGGTATCCAACACTGGGTCCTTGGGAGGGCCATCCTTCTGAGCATAAATGCCAATACTGTACTTTCTAAATTCCAAAAATTGTGCAGTTCAGATTCAGTGACATGGCTAGTAGTACTTATACATAAAAACTGATGAGATACACTCTCCTCATGGGCCTTCAAGCATGATTTTATTTATTTATTGATGCCATTAGGCATCTGGCGGCGCAACAACAATGGTCATATACCGCCAAACATAAAAAGGTCATCTACATCATTAATAAAATATGTACAAAGATTAAATAATTTTCACTACCTCGAAAGGGAGAAGCAGCATGAATAAAACCCACGTCTTCCAAAAAATCATATATTAATAAAAATAACCTACTTAAGTTAGATATATAAACGAATTGAAATATTAACGAAAGAAACATTACACTTTAACTACCTAAAAATTAATAGCCATAAATACAATAAAATTCACAATTTGTGGAGAAGGCCAGCCTCCTCCACATAGGAGAGGGTGTTCCCTCCCACACTACAAGCCTCCTCCCCGAGCACCTGGGAGAGACTGTAAGAACCGTCACCCTTCCGGTACTCGGAGAGGTGCCTACGACGAAGGTCCCCAAAGCTGGGACACTCGACAATAAGATGCCGTACTGTCAAAGGGACCAGACAATCATCACAGTAGGGAGGGTGAGCCCTCTCCATTAAAAGCCATGAGTCAATAATGTGTGGCCAATGCGGAGACGGACAAGCCACTGTAGTTCCACAAACCAAGGCGCTGGCTGATGTCGCGGAGCTTGTTAGCCCCGACGGCGTCCCATCTGTCCTGCCAGCAGGAACGAACGGTAGCATCTATGTAGGGTCGAAGGTCCACTGCAGGAACAGGATGACGCCTGGCAGGAGGCCGGGAATTGGAGACCACAGCCTTAGCCAGGGCGTCAGCCCGCTCATTCCCATCAACACCCACATGGGCCGGGACCCAACAAAAAGTGACTTTGCGGCCACGACGACCCAGGAGGACAAGCCACTCAAGAATGGCCAACACCAGGAGATGGGAAGAGTT
Source organism: Petrolisthes cinctipes (assembly GCA_033782935.1). Taxonomy (NCBI): domain Eukaryota; kingdom Metazoa; phylum Arthropoda; class Malacostraca; order Decapoda; family Porcellanidae; genus Petrolisthes; species Petrolisthes cinctipes. The sequence goes on along the minus strand of JAWQEG010000425.1, from coordinate 659,497 downwards.
AAAATTGCACAAGGCCTGCAAGGCACTACAGGAATCGCTAAAAATAGTAAACGAAGGCTGAGGGAGAGTAAAAATCACTTGGAGGGCATATAAAATGGCCGAGAGCTCAGCAGTAAAAATGGACATGACAGAAGGGAGCCTGCCTCCACGGCAAAAGTCAGGAAAGACAACTCCAAAGCCAACTCCAGCATCAGACTTTGACCCATCAGTGTACACAGGAAGGGAACCCAATGTGAGTGAAGGCATGTTCTAAAAAGAGGGAACGAGCCACTGGAGGAGGAAGAGATTCCTTCTTGTCTGTAAAGCAGGTGCAGGGGAAAACTTCTGGAAGAAGCCATGGAACCACCCTGGGGACCCTCACAGGACAAATCGGGAAGTCATCTATGCCCATCTCCTTCATAGCCTTCCTGACCCGGAAGCCAAAGGGCCATGGTGCACGAGAATGTAAAAGGTAGTACTGAGACATGATATCAGATGACACCGCCAAGCAAGGTAGGGAGTCAGGAAGTCGATGTAATCGATGCCAACAACGAACCATCAAGGACTGGCGACGGAGATCAAGAGGTGGCTCATTAGCGTCCACCAGGAGACTGGGGATTGGGGACGACCTGAAGGCTCCGGTCGCCAGACGTACTCCAGCATGATGAACAGGGTCTAAACTTTGAGACGGGCATTGGTGGCAGAAGAGTACACCTCACACCCATAGTCGAGTTTTGACCTAATAAGAACATGGTATAGGCGGAGGAGGGTGGCCTGATCAGCCCCCCAGGATGTATGGCTCAAGACCCTCAACAGGTTAAGAGCGTTGAGGCAAGAGACCTTAAGTGTACGTAAGTGGGGAACCCAAGTCAAACGTTTGTCAAAAAGGAGACCCAAAAAGCGAGTCTCCTCAACACATCGTATCCGATGACCATACATGAATAAGTTCGGATCCGGGTGGACGCCTCGGATGCGGCAGAAGTGCATAGCAACTGTCTTGGAAGGAGAAAATCGAAACCCATGAGAACCAGTCCAACGTGACACCCTGTCAAGGGCAAGCTGCATGCGCCGCTCCGCCACTGACATACGGGAGGCAGCATACCAGACTGCTAGGTCGTCAACGTACATCGAGTTAGCTATACCGTCCGGAAGGGATGAGGCAATGGCATTAATTGCTACTGCAAACAATGTGACACTGAGGACGCTTCCCTGGCGGACACCCTCCTCCTGTGCAACAGATGCTGAGTGGGTTGTACCAACCATCACAGAAAAACTGCGACCACTGAGAAACTCCTTAAGAAAGCATGGAAGGCGACCCTGCAGGCCATATAAATGGAGTTGCTGCAGGATGCCATATTGCCATGTAGTGTCATAGGCTTTCTCTAAATCAAAGAATACACAGACAAGGTGTTGATGTCGTGCAAAGGCCTCACATGCAGCAGCTTCATACCTGACCAGAGCATCTGTAGTGGAACGGTATTTACGAAAGCCAGACTGGGACGGAGACAGAAAATCACCCCGTTCCAAGAAGTATACCAGTCTGACATTCACCATCTTTTCAAATAGTTTACAGAGACAGGAGGTCAAGGCAATTGGTCGATAATTGAGGGCAACACCAGAGTCCTTGCCCGGCTTGAGAAAAGGAAGGATGGTAGCAACCCTCCACCCAGAAGGGAAGACACCCTCCAGCCAGATTCTGTTATATAAAGCTAAAAGAAATGAGATCGCCTCCTCACCCAAGTGTCGTAACATTGCATATGGGATGTTGTCTGGCCCAGGAGATGTGTCGCCGCAGAAAGAGAGAGCAGAATGCAGGTCTCTCAGGGTAAATATATGGTTATAACTTTCATTCTCGTTCCCTGAGAAATCCAGGACAGTACGCTCCTTGGCTCTTAACTCATGCCTGACAGCCTGAGGTCGAGAGTCACGGCTGGAGACCTTTGCAAAAGCCTCCGCCATGGTGTTGGCCACTGTCGAACCATCCATGATCTTAATTCCATTGACCTTAAGTACAGGTGGAGAACTAGGAGAAAACTTCCCCGCCATCTTACGGACTATCCTGAACACTTGGGTGAGTGGAGTTTTAGTATTAATTGAAGACACATAGGCCTTTCAAGATGCACGTCGGGCCTCTTTTAAAACTCGTCTAGCCCAAGCCCTTGCCCGTCGGAAGTCCTCTAAAAGAGTTGGGTCTCCACGATTGTGACGAAGGCGAGAGAAAGCAGCGCGCTTCTCCCGCACAGCAGTGGTGCAGACTGGTGACCACCAAGGGACAGGACGTTTGGGAAAGTAGCCAGAAGTTCTAGGGATAGAGTTGAGAGCAGCAGAGTGGAGCATATCAGTGAAATATGTTACAGCCTCGTCAGAGCTACCGAAATCGGCTACAGAAGAGACCGATGAAGTTAGCTCTCTAAAAAACTGCCAGTCAGCCGTCTCTAATTTCCACCTAGGAAGACGAGAATGTGGTTCGTACCTGTTACCTTCCAAAAGTATAGGGAAATGGTCACTGCCATATAAGTCAGGCAACACTGTCCAAGTAAAATCCAACAGAGCACTGGGTGAGCAAAGGGAAATGTCAATGCCGGTAAAAGTCCCAGTAGGGCTATTAAAATGTGTCACATCTCCCGTATTTAAAATCCCTAATCCCTCATCCTCAATAAAAGAAGCCAATAAAACACTTCTGGGGTTGACCAAACTGTCACCCCACAGAGGATGAAGACCATTAAAATCACCCAATAAAATAAATGGAGATGGAAGGTCCCGTACAAGATTGTTGAGATCACTTCTCTCAACTGTAACACTGGGAGGAAGGTATAGACTGCACACAGTGTACGGGCGGTCCATAAAAACCTTAACTGCAACAGCCTGGAGCGGAGTGTCAAGCTCCAGGCTCGTGCATGGAATATCTCGGCGAACTAGGATGGCAGAGCCACCATGATGACCCTGCCCTTCAAATGAATTGGAATAAAATGCTGAGTATGCTGGAGGACTGGCAGGAATGTAGTCCCCAAGCATTGTCTCTTGGAGAGAAACACATGGAGGAGAGAAGCTAGAGAGAAGAACGCGCAGTTCCTCCCAAGAAGCACGCAAGCCACTGAAATTCCACTGAAGGACCTTGAATGGTGTTACTTTAGTACTGATTTTTGGGAAGCCTCACGGAGGTACTTCCCACTACCACCTCGACCTGAGGGTTTACTCAAACAATAAGATTTGTCTAATCCTGGGCCACTAGAAGAAGAGCGAACCCAAGGAGTAGAACTTGGGGCAGTAATTGGAACCCGTAGACGAGTCCCTGAAGCATCTGATATGTCAGAAGAAGATGAATGTATATGAGATGGGATATTCTTTGAAACATTTACATTGGTTCTGTCCTGTACAGCAGTGATATCACTGACACAGGCAGATACATCAACATCCATAATACAGGTGGTAGAATCACTCCGCTGCTCAAGCGGAAGAGAAAGTGAATCTTTTGAAGTCACAACATCCGTGGCATCCACATCAACTTCACGCCCCTCTGATGATCCCGAAGGAAGCTTGCGAGGAGAAACTTCTGTTGAATCAAGAGATTCATCAAAGCAACGAGAACGCTTCTGGTGAAATTAAGAGGAAACTATGGATGAGTCTACAGAGATGGTTGCCTCACAAGGTGGAAAATCTATAGAGTCAAGTGCCTCAGAGGAACCACGAAGGTGTCTCTGTTGCAGTTTAGGTGACTGTAAATATCAACAGTCATTTATGGGGTGGTAGGTGTGTGAGTCATTACAGTGCTAGGAATGTAAATATCAACAATCATTCATGGGGTGGTGGGTGAGTGGGCATTATTACAGTGCTTGGGCTGGAATAATCAACAGTCATTCATAGGGTGCTGGGTGTGTGGGTGTCATTACTGTGATTGGACTGTAAATATCAACCATCATACATGGGGTAGTGGGTGTGTGGGTGTCATTACAGTGCTTGGACTGTATATATCATCAGTCAATTATGGGATGTGTGGGAGTCATTACAGTGCTTGGACTGTAAATATCAACAGTTATTAATGGGGTGGTGAGTGTGTGAGTGTCATTACAGTGCTTGGAATGTAATAATAAATAATCATTCGTAGGGTGTTGGGTATGTGGGGGTCATTACAGTGCTTGGACTGTAAATATCAACAATCATTCATGGGGTGGTGGGTGTGTGAGTGTCACTACAGTGCTTGGATTGTAAATATAAAGTCATTCATGGGGTGTTGTGTGTGGGGGTGTCATTACAGTGCTTGGACTGTAAATATCAACATCCATTCATGGGGTGGTGGGTGTGTGGGTGTCACTACAGTGCTTGGACTGTAAATATCAACAATCATTAATGGGGTGGTAGGTGTCATTAAAGTGCTTGGACTGTAAATATCAACATTCATTTATGGGGTATGTGGGTGCCATTACAGTGCTTGGATTGTAAATATCAACAGTCATTCATGGATTGGTGGGTGTCATTACAGTGATTGGACTGTAAATATCAACAGTCATTTATGGGGTGGTGGGTATGTGGGTGTCATTACAGTGCTTGGACTGTAAATATAAAGTCATTCATGGGGTGCTGGGTGTGGTGTGTCATTACAGTTCTTGGACTGTAAATATCAACAGTCATTCATGGGGTGGTGGGCATCATTACAGTGCTTGGACAGTAAATACCAACAGTCATTCATAGGGTGGTGGGTGTGTGTGTCATTACAGTGCTTGGACTGTAAATATCAACAGTGATTCATGGGGTGTGAGTGTGTCATTACAGTGCTTTAACTGTAAATATCAACAGTTATTAATGAAATGGTGTGTTTGTGGGTGTTATTACAGTGCTTGGACTGTAAATATCAACAATCATTCATGGGGTGGTGGGTATGAGTGTGTCATTACAGTGCTTGGACTGTAAATATCAACAGTCATTCATGTAAGGGGGGGGGGGTGTAAGTGTTATTACAGTGATTGGACTGTAAATATCAACAGTCATTCATCAGATGGTGGGTGTGTGGGTGTTATTACAGTGTTTGGACTGTAAATATCAACAGTCATTACAGGGGTTGCGGGTGTGTGGGTGTCATTACAGTGATTGGACTGTAAATATCAACAGTCATTCATTGGCTGTGTGTGTCATTACAGTGCTTGGACTGTAAACATAAAGTAATTTATGTGGTGCTAAGTGTGTAGGTGTCATTACAGTGATTGGACTGTAAATATCAACAATCATTCATGGGGTGGTGGGTGTGTGGGTGTCATTACTGTGATTGGACTGTAAATATCAAAAGTCATTCAAGGGGTGGTGGGTGTGAGGGTGTCATTATAGTGCTTGGACTGTAAATATCAAGTAATTCATTGGGTGGTGGGTGTTAGCGTTTCATTACAGTGTTTGGACTGTATATATCAACAGTCATTTATGGGGTGGTTGGTGTGTGGGTGTCATTACAGTGCTTGGACTTTAAATATCAACAGTCATTCATGGGTTGGTGGTTGTGTGTGTCATTACAGTGCGCGGATTATAAATATCAACATTCATTCATTGGGTAGTGGGTGTGAGGGTGTCAATATAGTGCTTGGACTGTAAAATTTAACAGTCCATCATGGGGTGTGTGTGTCATTACAGTGCTTGGACTGTAAATATTAACAGTCATTCATGGAGTGGTGGGTGTGTGGGTGTCATTACAGTTCTTGGATAAAAAATAACAAAAGTCATTCATAGGGTGTGTGTGTCATTACAGTGCTTGGACTGTAAATATCAACAGTCATTTATGAGGTGGTGTGTGTGTGGGTGTCATTACAGTGCTTGGATTATGAATATCAACAGGCATTAATTGAATGGTGGGTGTGAGTGTGTCATTACTGTGATTGGACTGTAAATATCAACAATCATGCATGGGGTGGTGAGTGTGTGGGTTTCATTACAGTGCTTGGACTGTATATATCATCATTAATTCATGGGGTGTGTGGGATTCATTATAGTGCTTGGACTGTAAATATCAACAGTCATTTATGAGGTGTGTGTCATTACAGTGCTTGGACTGTAAATATCAACAGTCATTCATGTGGTGGTGAGTGTTTGGGTGTCATTACAGTGCTTGGACTGTAAATATAAAAAAATCAATTGTAGGGTGTTGGGTGTGTGGGGGTCATTACAGTGCTTGGACTGTCAATATCAACAGTCATTCATGGGGTGGTGGGTGTGTGGGTGTCATTACAGTGCTTGGACTGTAAATATCAACAATCATTAATAGGGTGGTGGGAGTCATTAAAGTGCTTGGACTGTAAATATCAACAGTCACTTATGGGGAGTGTGGGTGCCATTACAGTGCTTGGACTGTAAATATCAACAGTCATTCATGGATTGGTAGGTGTCATTACCGTGCTTGGACTGTAAATATCAACAGTCATTAATGGGTTGGTGGGTGTGTGGGTGTCATTACAGTGCTTGGACTGTAAATATAGTCATTCATGGGGTGCTGGGTGTGGGAGTGTCATTACAGTTCTTGGACTGTAAATATCAACAGTCATTCATGGGGTGGTGGGTGCGTTGGTGTCATTACAGTACTTGGACTGTAAATATAAAAAAAAACATTCAATGGGTTGTGGGTGTGTGGGTGTCGTTACAGTGCTTGGACTGTAAATATTAACAGTCATTTATGGGGTGTGTGGGTGCCATTACAGTGCTTGGACTGTAAATATCAAGTCATTCATATGGTGGTGGGTGTCATTACAGTGCTTGGACTGTAAATACCAATAGTCTTTCATGGGGTGTTTATGTCATTACAGTGCTTGTACTGTAAATATCAAATCATTCATTGGGTGGTGAATGTGTAGCTGTAATTACAGTGCTTTGACTGTAAATGTCAGTCATTCTCGGGGTGGTGGGTGTGTGGGTGTCATTACAGTGCTTGAACTGTAAATATCAACAGTCATTCATGGGGTGTGTGGGTGTCATTACAGTGCTTGGACTGTATAAATTAACAGTCCATCATTGGGTGTGTGTGTCATTACAGTGCTTGGACTGTAAATATCAACAATCATGCATGGGGTGGTGGGTGTGTGGGTTTCATTACAGTGCTTGGACTGTATATATCATCATTTATTCATGGGGTGTGTGGGATTCATTATAGTGCTTGGACTGTAAATATCAACAGTCATTTATGAGGTGTGTGTCATTACAGTGCTTGAACTGTAAATATTAACAGTCATTCATGTGGTGGTGAGTGTGTGGGTATCATTACAGTGCTTGGACTGTAAATAAAAAAAAATCAATCGTAGGGTGTTGGGTGTGTGGGGGTCATTACAGTGCTTGGACTGTCAATATCAACAGTCATTCATGGGGTGGTGGGTGTGTGGGTGTCATTACAGTGCTTGCACTGTAAATATCAACAATCATTAATAGGGTGGTGGGTGTCAATAAAGTGCTTGGACTGTAAATATCAACAGTCACTTATGGGGTGTGTCAGTGCCATTACAGTGCTTGGACTGTAAATATCAACAGTCATTCATTGATTGGTAGGTGTCATTACCGTGCTTGGACTGTAAATATCAACAGTTATTAATGGGTTGGTGGGTGTGTGGGTGTCATTACAGTGCTTGGACTGTAAATATAGTCATTCATGGGGTGCTGGGTGTGGGAGTGTCATTACAGTACTTGGACTGTAAATATCAACAGTCATTCATGGGGTGGTGGGTGTGTGGGTGTCATTACAGTACTTGGACTGTAAATATAAAAAAAACATTCAATGGGTTGTTGGTGTGTGGGTGTCGTTACAGTTCTTGGACTGTAAATATTAACAGTCATTTATGGGGTGTGTGGGTGTCATTACAGTGCTTGGACTGTAAATATCAAGTCATTCATATGGTGGTGGGTGTCATTACAGTGCTTGGACTGTAAATACCAATAGTCATTCATGGGGTGTTTATGTCATTACAGTGCTTGTACTGTAAATATCAAATCATTCATGGGGTGGTGAATGTGTAGGTGTAATTACAGTGCTTTGACTGTAAATGTCAGTCATTCTCGGGGTGGTGGGTGTGTGGGTGTCATTACAGTGCTTGGACTGTAAATATCAACAGTCATTCATGGGGTGTGTGGGTGTCATTACAGTGCTTGGACTGAATAAATTAACAGTCCATCATTGGGTGTGTGTATCATTACAGTGCTTGGACTGTAAATATCAACAGTCATTCATGGGGTGGTAAGTGTGTGGATGTCATTACAGTGCTTGGACTGTAAATATCAACAGTTATTCATGGGGTGGTGGATGTGTGGGTGGCATAACAGTGCTTAGACTGTAAATATCAAGTTATTCATGGAATGGTGTGTTTGTGGGTGTCATTACAGTGCTTGGATTGTAAATATCAACAATCATTCATGGGGTGGTGGGTGTGTGGGTGTCATTACAGTGCTTGGACTGTAAAAATTAGTCATTCTCGGAGTGGTGGGTGTGTGGGTGTCATTACAGTGCTTGGACTGTCAATATCAACAGTCATTCATGGGGCAGTGAGTGTGTGGGTGTCATTACAGTGCTTGGACTGTAAATATCAACAGTCATTCATAAGGGTGGGGGGTGTGTGGGTGTCATAACAGTGCTTAGACTGTAAATATCAACAGTCATTCATGGGGTGTGTGGGCATCAATACAGTGCTTGGACTGTAATTATCAACAGTCATTTATGGGATGGTGGGTGTGTGGGTGTCATTACAGTGCTTGGACTGTAAATATCAAGAATCATTCATGGGGTGTTTATGGCATTACAGTGCTTGTACTGTAAATATTAAATCATTCATGGGGTGGTGAATGTGTAGGTGTAATTACAGTGCTTTGACTGTAAATATCAACAGTCATTCATGGGGTGGTGGGTGACTGGGCATTATTACAGTGCTTGGGCTGGAATAATCAACAGTCATTCATAGGGTGGTGGGTGTGTGGGTGTCATTACTGTGATTAGACTGTAAATATCAACAATCATGTGTGGGGTGGTGGGTGTGTGGGTGTCATTACAGTGCTTGGACTGTGTATATCATCAGTCATTCATTGGGTGTGTAGGAGTCATTACAGTGCTTGGACTGTAAATATCAACAGTCATTCATTAGGTGGTGAATGTGTGGGTGTCATTACAGTGCTTGGACTGTAAATATCAATAGTCATTTATGAGGTGTGTGTCATTACAGTGCTTGGACTGTAAATATCAACAGTCATTTATGGGGTGGTGAGTGTGTGGTTGTCATTACAGTGCTTGGACTGTAAATATCAACAATCATTAATGGGGTGGTGGGTGTCATTGAAGTGCTTGGAGTGTAAATATCGACAGTCACTTATGGGGTGTGTGGGTGCTGTTACAGTGCTTGGACTGTAAATATCAACAGTCATTCATAGGTTAGTGGGTGTCATTACAGTGCTTGGACTGTAAATATCAACAGTCATTCATGGGGTGGTGGGTGTGTTGGTGTCATTACAGTGCTTGGACTGTAAATATAAAGTTATTCATGGGGTGCTGGGTGTAGGGGTGTCATTAAGGTTCTTGGACGGTAAATATCAACAGTCATTCCTGGGGTGGTAGGTGTGTGAGTCATTACCTTGCTAGGACTGTAAATATCAATAGTCATTCATGGGGTGGTGGGTGAGTGGGCATCATTACAGTACTTGGACTGTCAATATCAACAGTCATTCATGGGGTGGTGGGTGTGTGGGTGTCATTACAGTGCTTAAAATGTAAATATCAACAATCATGAATAGGGTGGTGGGTGTCATTAAAGTGCTTGGACTGTAAATATCAACAGTCACTTATGTGGTGTGTGGGTGCCATTACAGTGCTTGGACTGTAAATATAAACAGTCATTCATAGATTGGAAGGTGTCATTACAGTGCTTGGACTGTAAATATCAACAGTCATTCATGGGTTGGTGTGTGTGTGGGTGTCATTACAGTGCTTGAACTGTAAATATAGTCATTCATAGGGTGCTGGGTGTGGGAGTGTCATTACAGAACTTGGACTGTAAATATCAACAGTCATTCATGGGGTGGTGGGTGCGTGGGTGTCATTACAGTGTTTGGACTGTAAATATAAAAAAACATTCAATGGGTGGTGGGTGTGTGGGTATTGTTACAGTGCTTGGACTGTAAATATCAATATTCATTTTTGGGGTGTGTGGGTGCAATTACAGTGCTTGGACTGTAAATATCAACAGTCATTCATGGGGTGGTGGGTGTCATTACAGTGCTTGGACTGTAAATATAAAAAAAACATTTAATGGGTGGTTGGTGTGTGGGTATTGTTACAGTGCTTGGACTGTAAATATCAACAGTCATTTATGGGGTGTGTGGGTGCCATTACAGTGCTTGGACTGTAAATATTAACAGTCATTCATGGGGTGGTGGGTGTCATTACAGTGCTTGGACTGTAAATACCAATAGTCATTCATGGGGTGTTTATGTCATTACAGTGCTTGTACTGTAAATATCAAATCATTCATGGGGTGGTGAATGTGTAGGTGTAATTACAGTGCTTTGACTGTAAATGTCAGTCATTCTCGGGGTGGTGGGTGTGTGGGTGTCATTACAGTGCTTGGACTGTAAATATCAACAGTCATTCATTAGGTGTGTGGGAGTCATTACAGTGCTTCGACTATATAAATTAACAGTCCATCATTGGGTGTGTGTGTCATTACAGTGCTTGGACTGTAAATATCAACAGTCATTCATGGGGTGGTAAGTGTGTGGGTGTCATTACAGTGCTTGGACTGTAAATATCAACAGTCATTCATGGGGTGGTGGATGTGTGGGTGGCATAACAGTGTTTAGACTGTAAATATCAAGTTATTCATGGAATGGTGTGTTTGTGGGTGTCATTACAGTGCTTGGACTGTAAATATCAACAATCATTCATGGGGTGGTGGGTTTGTGGGTGTCATTACAGAGCTTGGACTGTAAATGTCAGTCATTCTCGGGGTGGTGGGTGTGTGGGTGTCATTACAGTGCTTGGACTGTAAATATCTACAGTCATTCATGGGGCAGTGGGTGTGTGGGTGTCATTACAGTGCTTGGACTGTAAATATCTACAGTCATTCATGGGGCAGTAAGTGTGTGGGTGTCATTACAGTGCTGGGACTGTAAATATCAACAGTCATTTATGGGGTGTGTGGGTGTCAATACTGTGCTTGGACAGTAAATATTAACAGTCATTCAGGGGGTGGTGGGTGTGTGGGTGTCATTACAGTGATTGGACTGTAAATATCTACAGTCATTCATGGGGCAGTGGGTGTGTGGGTGTCATTACAGTGCTTGGACTGTAAATATCAACAGTCATTCATAAGGGTGGTGGGTGTGTGGGTGTCATAACAGTGCTTAGACTGAAAATATCAACCGTCATTCATGGGGTGTGTGGGTGTCAATACAGTGCTTGGACTGTAATTATCAAGAGTTTTTCATGGGGTGTTTATGGCATTACAGTGCTTGTGCTGTAAATATTAAAACATTCATGGGGTGGTGAATGTGTAGGAGTAATTACAGTGCTTTGACTGTAAATATCAACAGTCATTCATGGGGTGGTGGGTGAGTGGGCATTATTACAGTGCTTGGGCTGGAATAATCAACAGTCATTCATAGGGTGGTGGGTGTGTGGGTGTCATTACAGTGCTTGGACTGTATATATATTCAGTCATTCATTGGGTGTGTGGGAGTCATTACAGTGCTTGGACTGTAAATATCAACAGTCATTCATTAGGTGGTGAATGTGTGGGTGTCATTACAGTGCTTGGACTGTAAATATCAACAGTCATTTATGAGGTGTGTGTCATTACAGGGCTTGGACTGTAAATATCAACAGTCATTTATGGGGTGGTGAGTGTGTGGTTGTCATTACAGTGATTGGACTGTAAATATCAACAATCATTAATGGGGTGGTGGGTGTCATTGAAGTGCTTGGACTGTAAATATCAACAGTCACTTATGGGGTGTGTGGGTGCCATTACAGTGCTTGGACTGTAAATATCAACAGTGATTCATGGGTTAGTGGGTGTCATTACAGTGCTTGGAATGTAAATATCAACAGTCATTTATGGGGTGGTGGGTGTGTTGGTGTCATTACAGTGCTTGGACTGTAAATATAAAGTTATTCATGGGGTGCTGGGTGTGGGGGTGTCATTATGGTTCTTGGACGGTAAATATCAACAGTCATTCATGGGGTGGTAGGTGTGTGAGTCATTACCATGCTAGGACTGTAAATATCAACAGTCATTCATGAAGTGGTGGGTGAGTGGGAATCATTACAGTGCTTGGACTGGAAATATCAACAGTCATTCATAGGGTGGTGGGTGTGTGGGTGTCATTACTATGATTGGACTGTAAATATCAACAATCATGCATGGGGTGGTGGGTGTGTGGGTGTCATTACAGTGCTTGGACTGTATATATCATCAGTCATTCATGGGGTGTGTGGGATTCATTACAGTGCTTTGACTGTAAATATCAACAGTCATTTATGGGGTGAATGTGTGGGTGTCATTACAGTGCTTGGACTGTAAATATCAACAGTAATTTATGAGGTGTGTGTCATAACAGTGCTTGGACTGAAAATATCAACAGTCATTCATGGGGTGGTGGGAGTGGGAGTGTCATTAGTGCTTGGACTGTAAATATAAAGTCATTCATGAGGTGTTGTGTGTGGGGGTGTCATTACAGTGCTTGGACTGTAAATATCAACAGTCATTCATGGGGTGGTGGGTGTGTGTTTGTCATTACAGTGCTTGGACTGTAAATATCAACAATCATTAATGGGGTGGTATGTGTCATTGAAGTGCTTGGACTGTAAATATCAACAGTCACTTATGGGGTGTGTGGGTGCCATTACAGTGCTTGGACTATAAATATCAACAGTCATTCATGGGGTGGTGGATGCGTGGGTGTCATTACAGTGCTTGGACTGTAAATATCAACAGTCATTCATTGGGTGTGTGGGTGTCATTACAGTGCTTGGACTGTAAAATTTAACAGTCCATCATGGGGTGTGTGTGTCATTACAGTGTTTGGACTGTAAATATCAACAGTCATTCATGAGGTGGTAAGTGTGTGGGTGTCATTACAGTGCTTGGATTATAAATATCAACAGGCATTCATAGGGTGGTGAGTGTGTTGGTGTCAATTCAGTGGTTGGACTGTAAATATCAACAGTCATTCATAGGGTGGTGGGTGTGTGGGTGTCATTACAGTGCTTGGACTGTAAATATCAAAAGTCATTCATAGGGTGTGTGTGTCATTACACTGCTTGGACTGTAAATATCAACAGTCATTCATGAGGTGGTGAGTGTGTTGGTGTCATTACAGTGATTGGATTATAAACATCAACAATCATTCATGGGGTGGTGGTTGTGTTGGTGTCATTACAGTGCTTGGACTGTAAATATCAACAATCATTAATGGGGTGCTGGGTGTCATTAAAGTGTTTGGACTGTAAATATCAATATTTATTTATGGGGTGTGTGGGTGCCATTACAGTGCTTGGACTGTAAATATCAAAAGTCATTCATGGATTGGTGGGTGTCATTACAGTGCTTGGAATGTAAATATCAACAGTCATTCATGGGGTGGTGAGTGTGTGTGTGTCATTACAGTGCTTGGACTGTAAATATCAACAGTCATTCATTGGGTGTGTGGGTGTCATTACAGTGCTTGGACTGTAAATATCACCAGTCATTCATGGGGTGGTGGGTGTGTGGGTGTCATAACAGTGCTTAGACTGTAAATATCAACAGTCATTCATGGGGTGTGTGGGTGTCAATACTGTGCTTGGACAGTAAATATTAACAGTCATTCAAGGGGTGGTGGGTGTGTGGGTGTCATTACAGTGCTTGGACTGTAAATATCAAAAGTCATTCATACGGTGTGTGTGTCATTACAGTGCTTGGACTGTAAATATCAACAGTCATTCATGAGGTGGTGAGTGTGTGGGTGTCATTACAGTGATTGGATTATAAATATCAACAATCATTCATGGGGTGGTGGTTGTGTGGGTGTCATTACAGTGCTTGGACTGCAAATATCAACAATCATTAATCGGGTGGTGGGTGTCATTGAAGTGTTTGGACTGTAAATATCAACAGTAATTTATGGGGTGTGTGGGTGCCATTACAGTGCTTGGACTGTAAATATCAAAAGTCATTCATGGATTGGTAGGTGTCATTACAGTGCTTGGACTGTAAATATCAACAGTCATTCATGAGGTGGTGGGTGTGTGGGTGTCATTACAGTGCTTGGACTGTAAATATCAACAGTCATTCTTAGGGTGTGTGGGTGTCAATACTGTGCTTGGACAGTAAATATTAACAGTCATTCTTGGGGTGGTGGATGTGTGGGTGTCATTACAGTGCTTGGACTGTAAATATCAACAGTCATTTATGAAGTGTGTGTGTCATTACAGTGCTTGGACAGTAAATATCAACAGTCATTCATGGGGTGGTGAGTGTGTGGGTGTCATTACAGTGCTTGGACTGTAAATATAAATAATAATTCGTAGGGTGTTGGGAATGTGGGGTTCATTACAGTGCTTGGACTGTAAATATCAACAATCATTCATGGGGTTGTGGGTGTGTGAGAGTTATTACAGTGCTTGGAATGTAAATATAAAGTCATTCATGGGGTGTTGTATGTGGGAGTGTCATTAGAGTGCTTGGACTGTAAATATCATCAGTCATTCATGGGGTGGTGGGTGTGTGGGTGTCACTACAGTGCTTGGACTGTAAATATCAACAATCATTAATGGGGTGGTGGGTGTCATTAAAGTGTTTGGACTGTAAATATCAACAATTATTTATGGGGTGTGTGGGTGCCATTACAGTGCTTGGACTGTAAATATCAACAGTCATTCATGGATTGGTGGGTGTCATTACAGTGCTTGGACTGTAAATATCAACAGTCATTCATGGGGTGGTGGGTGTGTGGGTGTCATTACAGTGTTTTTACTGTAAATATAAAGTCATTCATAGGGTGCTGGGTGTAGTGTGTCATTACTGTTCTTGGACTGTAAATATCAACAGTCATTCATGGGGTGGTGGGTGTGTGGGTGTCATTACAGTGCTTGGACTGTAAATGTCAACAATCATATATGGGGTGGTGGATGTGTGGGTGTCATTAGAGTGCTTGGACTGTAAATATCAACAATCATTAATGGGGTGGTAGGTGTCATTACAGTGCTTGGACTGTAAATAGCAACAGTCATTTATGGGGTGTGTGGGTGCCATTACAGTGCTTGGACTGTAAATATCAACAGTCATTCATGGGGTGGTGGGCGTCATTACAGTGCTTGTACTGTAAATACCAACAGTCATTCATAGGGTGGTGGGTGTGTGTGTCTTTACAGTGCTTGGACTGTAAATATCAACAGTCATTCATGGTGTGTGAGTGTGTCATTACAGTGCTCTGACTGTAAATATCAACAGTTTTTCTTGGAATAGTGTGTTTGTGGGTGTCATTACAGTGCTTGGACTGTAAATATCAACAATCATTCATGGGGAGGTGGGTGTGAGTGTGTCATTACAGTGCTTGGACTGTAAATATCAAGTAATTTATGTGGTGGTAAGTGTGTAGGTGTCATTATAGTGATTGGACTGTAAATATATACAATCATTCATGGGGTGGTGGGTGTGTGGGTGTCATTACTGTTAATGGACTGTAAATATCAACAGTCATTCATCAAATGGTGGGTGTGTGGGTGTTATTACAGTGCTTGGACTGTCAATATCAAGTCATTTATGGGGTGAGTGGGAGTTATTACAGGGCTTAGACTATAAATATATACAGTCATTCATGGTGTGGAGGGTGTGTGTGTGTCATTACAGTCCTTGGACTGTAAATATCAACAGTTATTCATGGGTTGGTTGGTGTGTTAGTATCATTACATTGCTAGGACTGTAAATATCACCAGTCATTCATTGGGTGGTGGGTGTGTGGGTGTCATTACAGTGCTCGAACTGTAAATATCAACAGTCATTCATGGGGTGTGTGGGTGTCATTACAGTGCTTGGACTGTATAAATTAACAGTCCCTCATTGTGTGTGTGTGTCATTACAGTGCTTGCACTGTAAATATCACCAGTTATTCATTGGGTGGTGGTTGTGTGGGTGTCATTACAGTGCTTGGACTGTAAATATCAAAAGTCATTCAGGGGGTGTGTGTGTCATTACAGTGCTTGGACTGCAAATATCAACAGTCATTCTTGGAGTGTTTATGTCATTACAGTTCTTGTATTGTAAATATCAAATCATTCAGGGGGTGGTGATTGTGTAATTACAGTGCTTTGACTGTAAATATCAACAGTCATTCATGGGGTAGTAGGTGTGTGAGTCATTACAGTGCTAGGAATGTAAATATCAACAGTCATTCATGGGGTGGTGGGTGAGTGGGCATTATTACAGTGTTTGGGCTGGAACAATCAACAGTCATTAATAGGGTGCTGGGTGTGTGGGTGTCTTTAATGTAATTGGACTGTAAATATCAACAGTCATGCATGGAGTGGTGGGTGTGTGGGTGTCATTACAGTGCTTTTACAGTATATATTATCAGTCATTTATGGGGTGTGTGGGAGTCATTACAATGCTTGGACTGTAAATATCAACAGTAATTCATGGGGTTGTGGATATGTAGGTGTCATTAGTGCTTGGACTCTAAATATCAAAAGTCATTTATAAGGTGTGTGTGTCATTACAGTGCTTGGACTGTAAATATCAACAGTTATTCATGGGATTGTTTGTTTGTGGGTGTCATTACAGTGCTTGGACTGTAAATATCAACAATCATTCAGAGAGTGGTGGGTGTGTGGGTGTCATTACTGTTCTTGGACTGTAAATGTCAGTATTTCTTGGGGTGGTGGGTGTGTGGGTGTCATTACAGTGCTTCGACTGTAAATATTAACAGTCATTCATGGGGCGGTGGGTGTTTAGGTGTCATTACACTGCTTGGACTGTAAATATCAAAAGTCATTAATGGGGTGTGTGTGTCATTATACTGCTTCGACTGTAAATATCAACAGTCATTCATGAGGTTGTGAGTGTGTGGATGTCATTACATTGCTTGGATTATAAATATCAACAGGCATTCATGGGGTGGTGAGTGTGTTGGTGTCATTACAGTGCTTGGACTGTAAATATCAACAATCATTTATGGGGTTGGTGGGTGTGTGGGTGTCATTACAGTACTTGGACTGTAAATATCAACAGTCATTCATGGGGTGTGTGGGTGTCATTACAGTGCTTGGACTATAAATATCAACAGCCATTCATGGGGTGGTGGGTGTGTGGGTGTCATAACAGTGCTTAGACTGTAAATATCAACAGTCATTCATGGGGTGTGTGGGTGTCAATACAGTGCTTGGACTGTAAATATCAACAAACATTCATGGGTTGGTGGGTGTGTGGGTGTCATTACAGTGCTTGGACTGTAAATATCAACAGTCATTCATGGGGTGTTTGTGTCTTTACAGTGCTTGGACTGTAAATATTAAATCATTCATGGGGTGGTGAATGTGTAGGTGTAATTACAGTGCTTGGACTGTAAATATCAACAGTCATTCATGGGGTGGTAAGTGTTTAAGTCATTACATTTCTAGCAATGAAATTATATACAGTCATTCATGGGGTGGTGGGTGAGTGGGCATTATTACAGTGCTTGGACTGGAAATATCAACAGTCATTCATAGGGTTCTAGGTGTGTGGGTGTCATTACTGTGATTGGACTGTAAATATCAACAGTCATGCATGGGTTGGTGGGTGTGTGGGTGTCATTACAGTGCTTGGACTGTATATATCATTAGTCATTCATGGGGCGTGTGGGAGTCATTACAGTTGTTGGACTGTAAATATCAACAGTCAATCATGGGATGGTGGATGTGTGGGTGTCATTACAGTGCTTGAACTGTATATATCATCAGTCATTCATGGGGTGTGTGGGAGTCATTACAGTGCTGGGACTGTAAATATTAACAGTCATTCATGGGGTGGTGGATGTGTGGGTATCATTACAGTGCTTGGACTGTAAATATCAACAATCATTTATGAGGTGTATGTGTTATTACTGTGCTTGGACTGAATATATCAACAGTCATTCATGGGGTGGTTAGTGTGTGGCTGTCATTACAGTGATTGGACTGTAAATATAAATAATCATTCGTAGGGTGTTGGGTGTGTGGGGGTTATTACAGTGCTTGGACTGTAAATATCAACAGTCATTCATGGGGTGGTAGGTGTGTGGGTATCATTACAGTGCTTGGACTGTAAATATCAACAGTCATTCATGAGGTTGTGAGTGTGTGGATGTCATTACATTGCTTGGATTATAAATATCAACAGGCATTCATGGGGTGGTGAGTGTGTTGGTGTCATTACAATGCTTGGACTGTAAATATCAACAGTCATTCATGGGGTGGTGGGTGTGTGGGTGTCATTACAGTGCTTGGACTGTAAATATCAACAATAATTCATGGGGTGGTTGGTGTGTGGGGTAATACAGTGCTTGGACAGTAAATATCAACAGTCATTCATGGGGTGGTGGGTGTGTGGGTATCATTACAGTGCTTGGACTTTAAATATCAACACTCAGTCATGAGGTTGTGAGTGTGTGGATGTCATTACATTGATTGGATTATAAATATCAACAGGCATTCATAGGGTGGTGAGTGTGTTGTTGTCATTACAATGCTTGGACTGTAAATATAAACTGTCATTAATGGGGTGGTAGGTGTGTGGGTGCCATTACAGTGCTTGGACTGTAAATATAAACAATAATTCATGGGGTGGTTGGTGTGTGGGTGTCATTACAGTGCTTGGACTGTAAATTTCAACAGTCATTCATTGGGTGTGTTGGAGTCAATACAGTGCTTGGACTGTAAATATCAACAGTCATTCATGGGGTGGTGGGTGTGTTAATGTCATTATAGTGCTTGGACTGTAAATATCAACAATTATTAATGGGGTGGTGGGTGTCATTGAAGTGCTTGGACTGTAAATATCAACAGTCACTTATGGGGTGTGTGGGTGCCATTACAGTGCTTGGACTGTAAATATCAACAGTCATTCATGGGGTGGGGGGTGCGTGGGTGTCATTACAGTGCTTGGACTGTAAATATCAACAGTCATTCATGGGGTGTGTGGGTGTCATTACAGTGCTTGGACTGTAAAATTTAACAGTCCATCATGGGGTGTGTGTTTCATTACAGTGTTTGGACTGTAAATATCAACAGTCATTCATGGCGTGGTGGGTGTGTGGGTGTCATTACAGTGCTTGGACTGTAAATATCAAAAGTCATTCATAGGGTGTGTGTGTCATTACAGTGCTTGGACTGTAAATATCAACAGTCATTCATGAGGTGGTGAGTGTGTGGGTGTCATTACAGTGCTTGGATTATAAATATCAACAGGCATTCATTGGGTGGTGAGTGTGTTGGTGTCATTACAGTGCTTGGACTGTAAATATCAACAGTCATTCATTGGGTGGTGGGTAAGTGGGTGTCATTACAGTGCTTGGACTGTAAATATCAAAAGTCATTCATAGGGTGTGTGTGTCATTACAGTGCTTGGACTGTAAATATCAACAGTCATTCATGGATTGGTGGGTGTCATTACAGTGCTTGGACTGTAAATATCAACAGTCATTCATGAGGTGGTGAGTGTGTTGGTGTCATTACAGTGATTGGATTATAAATATCAACAATCATTCATGGGGTGGTGGTTGTGTTGGTGTCATTACAGTGCTTGGACTGTAAATATCAACAATCATTATTGGGGTGCTGGGTGTCATTAAAGTGTTTGGACTGTAAATATCAATATTTATTTATGGGGTGTGTGGGTGCCATTACAGTGCTCGGACTGTAAATATCAAAAGTCATTCATGGATTGGTGGGTGTCATTACAGTGCTTGGACTGTAAATATCAACAGTCATTCATGGGGTGGTGAGTGTGTGTGTGTCATTACAGTGCTTGGACTGTAAATATCAACAGTCATTCATTGGGTGTGTGGGTGTCATTACAGTGCTTGGACTGTAAATATCACCAGTCATTCATGGGGTGGTGGGTGTGTGGGTGTCATAACAGTGCTTAGACTGTAAATATCAACAGTCATTCATGGGGTGTGTGGGTGTCAATACTGTGCTTGGACAGTAAATATTAACAGTCATTCAAGGGGTGGTGGGTGTGTGGGTGTCATTACAGTGCTTGGACTGTAAATATCAAAAGTCATTCATACGGTGTGTGTGTCATTACAGTGCTTGGACTGTAAATATCAACAGTCATTCATGAGGTGGTGAGTGTGTAGGTGTCATTACAGTGATTGGATTATAAATATCAACAATCATTCATGGGGTGGTGGTTGTGTGGGTGTCATTACAGTGCTTGGACTGCAAATATCAACAATCATTAATCGGGTGGTGGGTGTCATTGAAGTGTTTGGACTGTAAATATCAACAATAATTTATGGGGTGTGTGGGTGCCATTACAGTGCTTGGACTGTAAATATCAAAAGTCATTCATGGATTGGTAGGTGTCATTACAGTGCTTGGACTGTAAATATCAACAGTCATTCATGAGGTGGTGGGTGTGTGGGTGTCAATACTGTGCTTGGACAGTAAATATTAACAGTCATTCAAGGGGTGGTGGGTGTGTGGGTGTCATTACAGTGCTTGGACTGCAAATATCAACAGTCATTCTTGGAGTGTTTATGTCATTACAGTGTTTGTACTGTAAATATCAAATCATTCATGGGGTGGTGAATGTGTAGGTGCAATTACAGTGCTTTGACTGTGAATATCAACAGTCATTCATGGGGTATTATGTGTGTGAGTCATTACAGTTCTAGGAATGTAAATATCAACCGCCATGCATGGGGTGGTGGGTGTGTGGGTGTCATTACAATGCTTGGACTGTATATATTATCAGTCATTTATGGGGTGTGTTAGAGTCATTACAGTGCTTGGACTGTAAATATCAATAGTCATTCTTGGGGTGGTGGATGTGTGGGTGTCATTACAGTGCTTGGACTGTAAATATCAACAGTCATTTATGAAGTGTGTGTGTCATTACAGTGCTTGGACAGTAAATATCAACAGTCATTCATGGGGTGGTGAGTGTGTGGATGTCATTACAGTGCTTGGACTGTAAATATAAATAATAATTCGTAGGGTGTTGGGAATGTGGGGGTCATTACAGTGCTTGGACTGTAAATATCAACAATCATTCATGGGGTTGTGGGTGTGTGAGAGTTATTACAGTGCTTGGAATGTAAATATAAAGTCATTCATGGGGTGTTGTACGTGGGAGTGTCATTAGAGTGCTTGGACTGTAAATATCATCAGTCATTCATGGGGTGGTAGGTGTGTGGGTGTCACTACAGTGCTTGGACTGTAAATATCAACAATCATTAATGGGGTGGTGGGTGTCATTAAAGTGTTTGGACTGTAAATATCAACAATTATTTATTGGGTGTGTGGGTGCCATTACAGTGCTTGGACTGTAAATATCAACAGTCATTCATGGATTGGTGGGTGTCATTACAGTGCTTGGACTGTTAATATCAACAGTCATTCATGGGGTGGTGGGTGTGTGGGTGTCATTACAGTGCTTTTACTGTAAATATAAAGTCATTCATAGGGTGCTGGGTGTAGTGTGTCATTACTGTTCTTGGACTGTAAATATCAACAGTCATTCATGGGGTGGTGGGTGTGTGGGTGTCATTACAGTGCTTGGACTGTAAATATCAACAATCATTTATGGGGTGGAGGATGTGTGGGTGTCATTAGAGTGCTTGGACTGTAAATATCAACAATCATTAATGGGGTGGTAGGTGTCATTACAGTGCTTGGACTGTAAATAGCAACAGTCATTTATGGGGTGTGTGGGTGCCATTACAGTGCTTGGACTGTAAATATCAACAGTCATTCATGGGGTGGTGGGCGTCATTACAGTGCTTGTACTGTAAATACCAACAGTCATTCATAGGGTGGTGGGTGTGTGTGTCTTTACAGTGCTTGGACTGTAAATATCAACAGTCATTCATGGGGTGTGAGTGTGTCATTACAGTGCTCTGACTGTAAATATCAACAGTTTTTCTTGGAATGGTGTGTTTGTGGGTGTCATTACAGTGCTTGGACTGTAAATATCAACAATCATTCATGGGGAGGTGGGTGTGAGTGTGTCATTACAGTGCTTGGACTGTAAATATCAAGTAATTTATGTGGTGGTAAGTGTGTAGGTGTCATTATAGTGATTGGACTGTAAATATATACAATCATTCATGGGGTGGTGGGTGTGTGGGTGTCATTACTGTTAATGGACTGTAAATATCAACAGTCATTCATCAAATGGTGGGTGTGTGGGTGTTATTACAGTGCTTGGACTGTCAATATCAAGTCATTTATGGGGTGAGTGGGTGTTATTACAGGGCTTAGACTATAAATATATACAGTTATTCATGGTGTGGAGGGTGTGTGTGTGTCATTACAGTCCTTGGACTGTAAATATCAACAGTTATTCATGGGTTGGTTGGTGTGTTAGTATCATTACATTGCTAGGACTGTAAATATCACCAGTCATTCATTGGGTGGTGGGTGTGTGGGTGTCATTACAGTGCTCGAACTGTAAATATCAACAATCATTCATGGGGTTGTGGGTGTGTGAGAGTTATTACAGTGCTTGGAATGTAAATATAAAGTCATTCATGGGGTGTTGTACGTGGGAGTGTCATTAGAGTGCTTGGACTGTAAATATCATCAGTCATTCATGGGGTGGTAGGTGTGTGGGTGTCACTACAGTGCTTGGACTGTAAATATCAACAATCATTAATGAGGTAGTGGGTGTCATTAAAGTGTTTGGACTGTAAATATCAACAATTATTTATGGGGTGTGTGGGTGCCATTACAGTGCTTGGACTGTAAATATCAACAGTCATTCATGGATTGGTGGGTGTCATTACAGTGCTTGGACTGTAAATATCAACAGTCATTCATGGGGTGGTAGGTGTGTGGGTGTCATTACAGTGCTTTTACTGTAAATATAAAGTCATTCATAGGGTGCTGGGTGTAGTGTGTCATTACTGTTCTTGGACTGTAAATATCAACAGTCATTCATGGGGTGGTGGGTGTGTGGGTGTCATTACAGTGCTTGGACTGTAAATATCAACAATCATTTATGGGGTGGTGGATGTGTGGGTGTCATTAGAGTGCTTGGACTGTAAATATCAACAATCATTAATGGGGTGGTAGGTGTCATTACAGTGCTTGGACTGTAAATAGCAACAGTCATTTATGGGGTGTGTGGGTGCCATTACAGTGCTTGGACTGTAAATATCAACAGTCATTCATGGGGTGGTGGGCGTCATTACAGTGCTTGTACTGTAAATACCAACAGTCATTCATAGGGTGGTGGGTGTGTGTGTCTTTACAGTGCTTGGACTGTAAATATCAACAGTCATTCATGGGGTGTGAGTGTGTCATTACAGTGCTCTGACTGTAAATATTAACAGTTTTTCTTGGAATGGTGTGTTTGTGTGTGTCATTACAGTGCTTGGACTGTAAATATCAACAATCATTCATGGGGAGGTGGGTGTGAGTGTGTCATTACAGTGCTTGGACTGTAAATATCAAGTAATTTATGTGGTGGTAAGTGTGTAGGTGTCATTATAGTGATTGGACTGTAAATATATACAATCATTCATGGGGTGGTGGGTGTGTGGGTGTCATTACTGTTAATGGACTGTAAATATCAACAGTCATTCATCAAATGGTGGGTGTGTGGGTGTTATTACAGTGCTTGGACTGTCAATATCAAGTCATTTATGGGGTGAGTGGGTGTTATTACAGGGCTTAGACTATAAATATATACAGTCATTCATTGGGTGGTGGGTGTGTGGGTGTCATTACAGTGCTCGAACTGTAAATATCAACAATCATTCATGGGGTTGTGGGTGTGTGAGAGTTATTACAGTGCTTGGAATGTAAATATAAAGTCATTCATGGGGTGTTGTACGTGGGAGTGTCATTAGAGTGCTTGGACTGTAAATATCATCAGTCATTCATGGGGTGGTAGGTGTGTGGGTGTCACTACAGTGCTTGGACTGTAAATATCAACAATCATTAATGAGGTAGTGGGTGTCATTAAAGTGTTTGGACTGTAAATATCAACAATTATTTATGGGGTGTGTGGGTGCCATTACAGTGCTTGGACTGTAAATATCAACAGTCATTCATGGATTGGTGGGTGTCATTACAGTGCTTGGACTGTAAATATCAACAGTCATTCATGGGGTGGTAGGTGTGTGGGTGTCATTACAGTGCTTTTACTGTAAATATAAAGTCATTCATAGGGTGCTGGGTGTAGTGTGTCATTACTGTTCTTGGACTGTAAATATCAACAGTCATTCATGGGGTGGTGGGTGTGTGGGTGTCATTACAGTGCTTGGACTGTAAATATCAACAATCATTTATGGGGTGGTGGATGTGTGGGTGTCATTAGAGTGCTTGGACTGTAAATATCAACAATCATTAATGGGGTGGTAGGTGTCATTACAGTGCTTGGACTGTAAATAGCAACAGTCATTTATGGGGTGTGTGGGTGCCATTACAGTGCTTGGACTGTAAATATCAACAGTCATTCATGGGGTGGTGGGCGTCATTACAGTGCTTGTACTGTAAATACCAACAGTCATTCATAGGGTGGTGGGTGTGTGTGTCTTTACAGTGCTTGGACTGTAAATATCAACAGTCATTCATGGGGTGTGAGTGTGTCATTACAGTGCTCTGACTGTAAATATTAACAGTTTTTCTTGGAATGGTGTGTTTGTGTGTGTCATTACAGTGCTTGGACTGTAAATATCAACAATCATTCATGGGGAGGTGGGTGTGAGTGTGTCATTACAGTGCTTGGACTGTAAATATCAAGTAATTTATGTGGTGGTAAGTGTGTAGGTGTCATTATAGTGATTGGACTGTAAATATATACAATCATTCATGGGGTGGTGGGTGTGTGGGTGTCATTACTGTTAATGGACTGTAAATATCAACAGTCATTCATCAAATGGTGGGTGTGTGGGTGTTATTACAGTGCTTGGACTGTCAATATCAAGTCATTTATGGGGTGAGTGGGTGTTATTACAGGGCTTAGACTATAAATATATACAGTCATTCATGGTGTGGAGGGTGTGTGTGTGTCATTACAGTCCTTGGACTGTAAATATCAACAGTTATTCATGGGTTGGTTGGTGTGTTAGTATCATTACATTGCTAGGACTGTAAATATCAACAGTCATTCATGGGGTGTGTGGGTGTCATTACAGTGCTTGGACTGTATAAATTAACAGTCCATCATTGTGTGTGTGTGTCATTACAGTGCTTGCACTGTAAATATCAAATCATTCAGGGGGTGGTGATTGTGTAATTACAGTGCTTTGACTGTAAATATCAACAGTCATTCATGGAGTAGTAGGTGTGTGAGTCATTACAGTGCTAGGAATGTAAATATCAACAGTCATTCATGGGGTGGTGGGTGAGTGGGCATTATTACAGTGTTTGGGCTGGAACAATCAACAGTCATTAATAGGGTGCTGGGTGTGTGGGTGTCTTTAATGTAATTGGACTGTAAATATCAACAGTCATGCATGGAGTGGTGGGTGTGTGGGTGTCATTACAGTGCTTTTACAGTATATATTATCAGTCATTTATGGGGTGTGTGGGAGTCATTACAATGCTTGGACTGTAAATATCAACAGTAATTCATGGGGTGGTGGATATGTAGGTGTCATTAGTGCTTGGACTGTAAATATCAACAGTCATTTATAAGGTGTGTGTGTCATTACAGTGCTTGGACTGTAAATATCAACAGTTATTCATGGGATTGTTTGTTTGTGGGTGTCATTACAGTGCTTGGACTGTAAATATCAACAATCATTCAGAGAGTGGTGGGTGTGTGGGTGTCATTACTGTTCTTGGACTGTAAATGTCAGTATTTCTTGGGGTGGTGGGTGTGTGGGTGTCATTACAGTGCTTCGACTGTAAATATTAACAGTCATTCATGGGGCGGTGGGTGTTTAGGTGTCATTACACTGCTTGGACTGTAAATATCAAAAGTTATTAATGGGGTGTGTGTGTCATTATACTGCTTTGACTGTAAATATCAACAGTCATTCATGAGGTTGTGAGTGTGTGGATGTCATTACATTGCTTGGATTATAAATATCAACAGGCATTCATGGGGTGGTGAGTGTGTTGGTGTCATTACAGTGCTTGGACTGTAAATATCAACAATCATTTATGGGGTTGGTGGGTGTGTGGGTGTCATTACAGTGCTTGGACTGTAAATATCAACAGTCATTCATGGGGTGTGTAGGTGTCATTACAGTGCTTGGACTATAAATATCAACAGTCATTCATGGGGTGGTGGGTGTGTGGGTGTCATAACAGTGCTTAGACTGTAAATATCAACAGTCATTCATGGGGTGTGTGGGTGTCAATACAGTGCTTGGACTGTAAATATCAACAAACATTCATGGGTTGGTGGGTGTGTGGGTGTCATTACAGTGCTTGGACTGTAAATATCAACAGTCATTCATGGGGTGTTTGTGTCATTACAGTGCTTGGAGTGTAAATATTAAATCATTCATGGGGTGGTGAATGTGTAGGTGTAATTACAGTGCTTGGACTGTAAATATCAACAGTCATTCATGGGTTGGTAAGTGTTTAAGTCATTACATTTCTAGCAATGAAATTATATACAGTCATTCATGGGGTGGTGGGTGAGTGGGCATTATTACAGTGCTTGGACTGGAAATATCAACAGTCATTCATAGGGTTCTAGGTGTGTGGGTGTCATTACTGTGATTGGACTGTAAATATCAACAGTCATGCATGGGTTGGTGGGTGTGTGGGTGTCATTACAGTGCTTGGACTGTATATATCATTAGTCATTCATGGGGCGTGTGGGAGTCATTACAGTTGTTGGACTGTAAATATCAACAGTCATGCATGGGGTGGTGGGTGTGTGGGTATCATTACAGTGCTTGAACTGTCTATATCATCAGTCATTCATGGGGTGTGTGGGAGTCATTACAGTGCTGGGACTGTAAATATTAACAGTCATTCATGGGGTGGTGGATGTGTGGGTGTCATTACAGTGCTTGGACTGTAAATATCAACAATCATTTATGAGGTGTATGTGTTATTACTGTGCTTGGACTGAATATATCAACAGTCATTCATGGGGTGGTGAGTGTGTGGGTGTCATTACAGTGATTGGACTGTAAATATAAATAATCATTCGTAGGGTGTTGGGTGTGTGGGGGTTATTACAGTGCTTGGACTGTAAATATCAACAGTCATTCATTGGGTGGTGGGTGTGTGGGTATCATTACAGTGCTTGGACTGTAAATATCAACAGTCATTCATGAGGTTGTGAGTGTGTGGATGTCATTACATTGCTTGGATTATAAATATCAACAGGCATTAATGGGGTGGTGAGTGTGTTGGTGTCATTACAATGCTTGGACTGTAAATATCAACAGTCATTCATGGGGTGGTGGGTGTGTGGGTGTCATTACAGTGCTTGGACTGTAAATATCAACAATAATTCATGGGGTGGTTGGTGTGTGGGGTCATTACAGTGCTTGGACAGTAAATATCAACAGTCATTCATGGGGTGGTGGGTGTGTGGGTATCATTACAGTGCTTGGACTGTAAATATCAACAGTCATTCATGAGGTTGTGAGTGTGTGGATGTCATTACATTGATTGGATTATAAATATCAACAGGCATTCATATGGTGGTGAGTGTGTTGTTGTCATTACAATGCTTGGACTGTAAATATAAACAGTCATTAATGGGGTGGTGGGTGTGTGGGTGTCATTACAGTGCTTGGACTGTAAATATAAACAATAATTCATGGGGTGGTTGGTGTGTGGGTGTCATTACAGTGCTTGGACTGTAAATTTCAACAGTCATTCATGGGGTGTGTTGGTGTCAATACAGTGCTTGGATTGTAAATATCAACAGTCACTCATGAAGTGGAGGGTGTGTTAATGTCATTATAGTGCTTGGACTGTAAATATCAACAATTATTAATGGGGTGGTGGGTGTTATTGAAGTGCTTGGACTGTAAATATCAACAGTCACTTATGGGGTGTGTGGGTGCCATTACAGTGCTTGGACTATAAATATCAACAGTCATTCATGGGGTGGGGGGTGCGTGGGTGTCATTACAGTGCTTGGACTGTAAATATCAACAGTCATTCATGGGGTGTGTGGGTGTCATTACAGTGCTTGGACTGTAAAATTTAACAGTCCATCATTGGGTGTGTGTTTCATTACAGTGTTTGGACTGTAAATATCAACAGTCATTCATGGCGTGGTGGGTGTGTGGGTGTCATTACAGTGCTTGGACTGTAAATATCAAAAGTCATTCATAGGGTGTGTGTGTCATTACAGTGCTTGGACTGTAAATATCAACAGTCATTCATGAGGTGGTGAGTGTGTGGGTGTCATTACAGTGCTTGGATTATAAATATCAACAGGCATTCATTGGGTGGTGAGTGTGTTGGTGTCATTACAGTGCTTGGACTGTAAATATCAACAGTCATTCATTGGGTGGTGGGTGTGTGGGTGTCATTACAGTGCTTGGACTGTAAATTTCAAAAGTCATTCATAGGGTGTGTGTGTCATTACAGTGCTTGGACTGTAAATATCAACAGTCATTCATGGATTTGTGGGTGTCATTACAGTGTTTGGACTGTAAATATCAACAGTCATTCATGGGGTGGTGGGTGTGTGGGTGTCATTACAGTGTTTGGACTGTATAAATAAATAATAATTTGTAGGGTGTTGGGTATGTGGGGGTCATTACAGTGCTTGGACTGTAAATATCAACAATCATTTATGGGGTTGTGGGTGTGTGAGAGTTATTACAGTGCTTGGACTGTAAATATAAAGTTATTCATAGTGTGTTGTATGTGGGAGTGTCATTAGAGTGCTTGGACTGTAAATATCAACAGTCATTCATGGGGTGGTGGGTGTTTGGGGGTCACTACAGTGCTTGGACTGTAAATATCAACAATCATTAATGTGGTGGTGGGTGTCATTAAAGTGTTTGGACTGTAAATATCAACATTTATTTATGGGGTGTGTGGGTGCCATTACAGTGCTTGGACTGTAAATATTAACAGTCATTCATGGATTGTTGGGTGTCATTACAGTGCTTGGACTGTAAATATCAACAGTCATTCATAGGGTGGTGGGTGTGTGGGTGTCATTACAGTGCTTGGACTGTAAATATAAAGTCATTCATGGGGTGCTGGGTGTAGTGTGTCATTACTGTTCTTGGACTGTAAATATCAACAGTCATTCATGGGGTGGTGGGTGTGTGGGTGTCATTACAGTGCTTAAACTGTAAATATCAACAATCATTTATGGGGTGGTAGGTGTCATTACAGTGCTTGGACTGTAAATAGCAATAGTCATTTATGGGGTGTGTGGGTGCCATTACAGTGCTTGGACTGTAAATATCAACAGTCATTCATGGGGTGTTGGGCGTCATTACAGTGCTTGTACTGTAAATAGCAACAGTCATTTATGGGGTGTGTGGGTGCCATTACAGTTCTTGGACTGTAAATATCAACAGTCGTTTATGGGGTGGTGGGCGTCATTACAGTGTTTGTACTGTAAATACCAACAGTCATTCATGGGGTGGTGTGTGTGTGTGTCATTACAGTGCTTGGACTGTAAATATTAACAGTCATTCATGGGGTGTGAGTGTGTCATTACAGTGCTCTGACTGTAAATATCAACAGTTATTCATGGAATGGTGTGTTTGTGGGTGTCATTACAGTGCTTGGACTGTAAATATCAAAAATCATTAATGGGGAGGTGGGTGTGAGTGTGTCATTATAGTGCTTGGACGGTAAATATCAACAGTCAAATTATGTGGGGTGGGGTAAGTGATATTACAGTGCTTGGACTGTAAATATCAAGTAATTTATGTGGTGGTAAGTGTGTAGGTGTCATTACAGTGCTTGGACTGTAAATATCAACAATCATTCATGGGGTTGTGGGTGTGTGGGTGTCATTACTGAGATTGGACTGTAAATATCAACAGTCATTCATGGATTGCTGGGTGTCATTACAGTGCTTGGACTGTAAATATCAACAGTCATTCATCAGATGGTGGGTGTGTGGGTGTTATTACAGTGCTTGGACTGTAAATATCAACAGTCATTCATTGGCTGTGTGTGTCAATACAGTGCTTGGACTGTAAATATCAAGTCATTCATTGGGTGGTTAGTGTGTGGGTTTCATTACACTGTTTGGACTGTATATATCAACAGTCATTCATGGGGTGGTGGGTGTGTGGGTGTCATTACAGTGCTTGGATATTAAATATAAACAGTCATTCATGGGGTGGTGGGTGTGTGTGTCATTACAGTGCTTGGAATGTAAATATCAACATTCATTCATGGGGTAGTGGGTGTGAGGGTGTCAATATAGTGCTTAGACTGTAAATATCAACAATTATAATGGGGTGGTGGGTGTGTGGGGGTCATTACAGTGCTTGGACTGTAAATATCAAGTCATTTAAGGGGTGAGTGGGTGTTATTATAGTGCTTAGACTATAAATATATACAGTCATTCATGATGTGGTGGGTGTGTGTTTGTCATTACAGTCCTTGGACTGTAAATATCAACAGTTATTCATGGGTTGGTGGGTGTGTTAGTATCATTACATTGCTTGACTGTAAATATCACCAGTCATTCATTGGGTGGTGGGTGTGTGGGTGTCATTACAGTGCTTGAACTGTAAATATCAATAGTCATTAATAGGGTGTGTCGGTGTCATTACAGTGCTTGGACTGTAAAAATTAACAGTGCAACATGGGGTGTGTGTGTCATTACAGTGCTTGGACTGTAAATATCAACAGTCATTCATGGGGAGGCGGGTGTGTGGGTGTCATTACAGTGTTAGGACTGTAAATATAAAAAGTCATTCATGGGGTGTGTGTGTCATTACAGTGCTTAAACTGTAAATATCAACAGTCATTCATGAGGTGGTGAGTGTGTGGGTGTCATTACAGTGCTTGGATTATAAATATCAACAGGCATTCATTGGGTGGTGAGTGTGTTGGTGTCATTACAGTTCTTGGACTGTAAATATCAACAGTCATTCATAGGGTTGTGGGTTTGTGGGTGTCATTACAGTGCTTGGACTGTAAATATCAACAATCATTCATGGGGTGGTGGTTGTGTGGGTGTCATTACAGTGCTTGGACTGTAAATATCAAGTCATTCATTGGGTGTGTGGGTGTCAATACAGTGCTTGGACCTTAAATATCAACATTTATTCATGGGGTGGTGGGTGTGTTAGTTTCATAACAGTGTTTGGACTGTAAATATCAACAGTCATTCATGGGGTGTGTGGGTGTCAATACAGTGCTTGGACTGTAAATATTAACAGTCATTCAAGGGATGGTGGGTGTGTGGGTGTCATTACAGTGCTTGGACTGCAAATATCAACAGTCATTCTTGGAGTGTTTTGGTCATTACAGTGCTTGTACTGTAAATATCAAATCATCCATGGGGTGGTGAATGTGTAATTACAGTGCTTTGACTGTAAATATCAACAGTCATTCATGGGGTAGTAGGTGTGTGTGTCATTACAGTGGTAGGAATGTAAATATCAACAGTCATTCATAGGGTGGTGGGTGAGTAGGCATTATTAAAGTGCTTGGGCTGGAATAATCAACAGTCATTCATAGGGTGCTTGGTGTGTGGGTGTCACTACATTGCTTGGACTGTAAATATAAAGTCATTTAAGGGGTTGTGGGTGTGGGGTGTCTTTATAGTGCTTGGACTGTAAATATTAACAGTCATTCATGGGGTGGTGGGTGTGTGAGTGTCATTACAGTGCTTGGACTGTAAATATCAATAATTATTCATGGGGTGTGTGGGTGCCAATACAGTGCTTGGACTGTAAATATCAACAGTCATTCATGAAGTGGTGGGTGTGTGGGTGTCATTACAGTACTTGGACTGTATATATCATCAGTCATTCATGGGGTGTATGGGAGTCATTACAGTGCTTGGACTGTAAATATCAACAGTATTTCATGGGGTGGTGGATGTGTGGGTGTCATTACAGTGCTTGGACTGTAAATATCAACAGTCATTCATAGGGTGGTGGGTGTGTGGGTGTCATTACAGAGCTTGGACTGTAAATATCAACAATCATTCATGGGGTGGTGGTTGAGTGGGTGTCATTACAGTGCTTGGACTGTAAATATCAAGTCATTCATTGGGTGTGTGGGTGTCAATAGTGCTTGGACTGTAAATATCAACAGTCATTCATGGGGTGGTGGGTGTGTTAGTGTCATTACACTGCTTGGACTGTAAATATCAACAATCATTCATGGGGTAGTGGGTGTGTAAGTGTCATTACAGTGCTAGGACTGTATATATCAACAGTCATTCATAGGGTGTGTGGGTGTCAATACAGTGCTTGGACTGTAAATATCAACAGTCATTCATGAGGTGGTGGGTGTGTGGGTGTCATTACAGTACTTGCACTGTATATATCATCAGTCATTCATGGGGTGTGTGGGAGTCATTACAGTGCTTGGACTGTAAATATCAACAGTCATGTATAAGGTGTGTGTGTCATTACAGTTATTGGACTGTAAATATCAACAGTCATTCATGGGGTGGTGGAGTGTGGGTGTCATTACAGTACTTGGACTGTAAATATCAACAATCATTAATGGGGTGGTGGGTGTTTGGGTGTCATTACAGTGCTTGAACTAAATATCAACAGTCATTCATGGGGTGTGTGGGTGTCAATACAGTGCTTGGACTGTAAATATCAACAGTCATTCATGGGGTGGTGGGTGTGTTAATGTCATTACATTGCTTGGACTATAAATATCAACAATCATTCATGGGGTGGTGGGTGTATGGGTGTC
The DNA here is from genome assembly GCA_033782935.1 of Petrolisthes cinctipes. Taxonomy (NCBI): domain Eukaryota; kingdom Metazoa; phylum Arthropoda; class Malacostraca; order Decapoda; family Porcellanidae; genus Petrolisthes; species Petrolisthes cinctipes. The sequence goes on along the minus strand of JAWQEG010000425.1, from coordinate 626,556 downwards.
ATTACAGTGCTTGGACTGTAAATATCAACAGTCATTCATGGTGTGTGTGTGTCAATACAGTGCTTGGATTGTAAATATCAACAGTCATTCATGAGGTGGTTGGTGTGTGGGTGTCATTACAGTACTTGGACTGTATATATCATCAGTCATTCATGGGGTGTGTGGTAGTCATTACAGTGCTTGGACTGTAAATATCAACAGTCATGTATAAGGTGTGTGTGTCATTACAGTTATTGGACTGTAAATATCAACAGTCATTCATGGTATGGTGAGTGTGTGGGTGTAATTACAGTGCTTGGACTGCAAATATAAATAATCATTCGTAGGGTGTTGCCTGTGTTGGGATCAATACAGTGCTTGGACTGTAAATATCAACAGTCATTTATGGGTTGGTGGGTGTGTGGGTGTCATTACAGTGCTTGGACTGTAAATATCAACAATCATACATGGGTTGGTGGGTGTGTGGGTGTCATTACATTGCTAGGACTGTAAATATTAACAATCATTAATTGGGTGGTGGGTGTGTGTGTGTCATTACAGTACTTGTACTGTTAAAATAAACAATAATTAATGGGGTGGTGGGTGTCATTACAGTGCTTGGACTGTAACTATCAACAGTGATTTATGGGGTTTGTGGGTGCCATTAGTTCTTGGACTGTAAATATCAATAGTCATTCATGGGGTGGTGGGTTTCCTTACAGTGCTTGGACTGTAAATACCAATAGTCATTCATAGGGTGGTGGGTGTGTGTGTCTTTACAGTGCTTGGACTGTAAATATTGACAGTCATTCATGCGGTGTGAGTGTGTCATTACAGTGCTTTGGCTGTATATATCAACAGTTATTTTATGGGATTGTGTGTTTGTGGGTGTCATTACAGTCCTTGGACTGTAAATATCAATTATCATTCATGGGTTGGTGGGTGTGTTGGTGTCATTACAGTGCTTGGACTGTAAATGTCAGTCATTCTTGGGGTGGTGGGTGTGTGGGTGTCATTACAGTGCTTGGACTGTAAATATCAACAGTCATTCATTGGTGGTGGGTATGTGGGTGTCATTACAGTGCTTGTACTGTAAATATCAACAGTCATTCATGCGGTGTGTTGGTGTCATTACAGTGCTTGGACTGTAAATGCCAACAGCCATTTATAGGATGGTGGGTGTGTGTGTCTTTACAGTGCTTGGACTGTAAATATCGACAGTCATTCATGTGTTGTGAATGTGTCATTACAGTGCTTGGACTGTATATATCAACAGTTATTCATGGGATTGTGTGTTTATGTGTGTCATTCCAGTGCTTGGACTGTAAATATCAATAATCATTCATGGGGCGGTGGGTGTGTGTGTCATTACAGTGCTTGGACTGTAAATATTAACAGTCATTCATGGGGCGGTGGGTATGTGGGTGTCACTACAGTTCTTGGATTGTATATATAAAGTCATTTATGGGGTGGTAGGTTTGGGGGTGTATTTACAGTGCTTGGACTGTAAAAATTAACAGTCATTTATGGGGTGGTGGGTGTGTGGGTGTCATTACAGTGCTTGGACTGTAATTATCAACAATCATTCATGGGGTGGTGGGTGTGTGGGTGTCATTACAGTGCTTGGACTGTAAATATCAACAGTCATTCATGGGTTGGTGGGTGTCATTACAGTGCTTGGACTGTAAATACCAACAGTCATTCATGGGATGTGGGTGTGTCATTACAGTGCTTGGACTGTAAATATAAACAGTTATTCATGGGATTGTGTGTTTGTGGGTGTCATTACAGTGTTTGGACTGTAAATATCAACAATCATTCATAGAGTGGTGGGTGTGTGGGTGTCATTACAGTTCTTGGACTGTAAATGTCAGTATTTCTTGGGGTGGTGGGTGTGTGGGTGTCATTAGAGTGCTTGGACTGTAAATATTAACAGTCATTCATGGGGCAGTGGGTGTGTAGGTGTCATTGCACTGCTTGGATTGTAAATATCAACAGTCATTTATGGGGTGGTGGGTGTTTGGGTGTCATTACAGTGCTTGCACTGTAAATATCAAAAGTCATTTATGGGGTGTGTGTGTCATTATACTTCTTGGACTGTAAATATCAACAGTCATTCATGAGGTTGTGAGTGTGTCGGTGTCATTACATTGCTTGGATTATAAATATCAACAGGCATTCATGGGGTGGTGAGTGTGTTGGTGTCATTACAGTGCTTGGACTGTAAAAATCAACAGTCATTCATGGGCAGGTGGGTGTGTGGGTGTCATTACAGTGCTTGCATTGTAAATATCAACAATCATTCATGGGGTCGTGGGTGTGTGGGTGTCACTACAGTGCTTGGACTGTAAATATAAAGTCATTTATGGGGTGGTGGGTGTGGGGGTGTCATTACAGTGCTTGGACTGTAAATATCAACAGTCATTCATATGTTGGTGGATGTCATTACAGTACTTGGACTGTAAATACCAACAATCATTCATGGGGTGTGGGTGTGTCATTACAGTGCTTGGACTGTAAATATGAACAGTTATTCATGGGATTGTGTGTTTGTGGGTGTCATTACAGTGCTTGGACTGTAAATATCAACAATCATTCATAGAGTGGTGGGTGTGTGGGTGTCATTACAGTTCTTGGACTGTAAATGACAGTATTTCTTGGGGTGGTGGGTGTGTGGGTGTCATTACAGTGCTTGGACTGTAAATATCAACAGTCATTCTTATGTTGGTAAATGTCATTACAGTACTCGGACTGTAAATACCAACAGTCATTCATGGGGTGTGGGTGTGTCATTACAGTGCTTGAACTGTAAATATGAACAGTTATTCATGGGATTGTGAGTTTGTGGGTGTCATTACAGTGCTTGGACTGTAAATATCAACAATCATTCATAGAGTGGTGGGTGTGTCGGTGTCTTTACAGTGCTTGGACTGTAAAAATCAACAGTCATTCATAAGCAGGTGGGTGTGGGGGTGTCATTACAGTGCTTGCATTGTAAATATCAATAATCATTCATGAGGTGGTGAGTGTGTGGGTGTCATTACATTGCTTGGATTATAAATATCAACAGGCATTCATGGGGTGGTGAGTGTGTTGGTGTCATTACTGTGCTTAGACTGTAAATATCAACTGTCATTTATGGTGTGGTGGGTGTGTGGGTGTCATTACAGTGCTTGGACTGTAAATATCAACAATCATTCATGGGGTAGTGGGTGTGTGGGTGTCATTACAGTGCTTGGTCTGTAAATATCAACAGTCATTAATGGGGTGTGTGGGTGTCATTACAGTGCTTGGACTGTAAATACCAACAGTCATTCATGGGGTGTGGGTGTGTCATTACAGTGCTTGGACTGTAAATATCAACAATCATTCATAGAGTGGTGGGTGTGTGGGTGTCATTACAGTTCTTGGACTGTAAATGTCAGTATTTCTTGGGGTGGTGGGTGTGTGGGTGTCATTACAGTGCTTGGACTATAAATATTAACAGTCATTTATGGGGCAGTTGGTGTGTAGGTGTCATTACACTGCTTGGACAGTAACTATCAATAGTCATTTATAGGGTGGTGGGTGTGTGGGTGTCATTACAGTGCTTGGACTGTAAATATCAATAGTCATTAATGGGGTGTGTGCGTCATTATACTGCTTGGACTGTTACTATCAACAGTCATTCATGAGGTTGTGAGTATGTGGGTTTCATTACTTTTCTTGGATTATAAATATCAACAGACATTCATGGGGTGGTGAGTGTGTTGGTGTCATTACAAAGCTTGGACTGTAAATATCAACAGTCATTTATGGGGTACTGGGTGTGTGGGTGTCTTTACAGTGCTTGGACTGTAAATATCAACAGGGATTCATGGGGTGGTGAGTGTGTTGGTGTCATTACAGTGCTTGGACTGTAAATATAAAGTTATTCATGGGGTGCTGGGTGTGGGGGTGTCATTACAGTTCGTGGACTGTAAATATCAACAGTCATTCATGGGGTGGTGGGTGTGTAGGTGTCATTACAGTGCTTGGACTGTAAATATAAAGTCATTCATGGGGTCTTGGGTGTGGGGGTGTCATTACAGTGCTTGGACTGTAAATATCAACAATCATTTATGGGGTGGTGGGTGTGTAGGTGTCAATACTGTGCTTGGACTGTAAATATCAACAGTCATTCATGAGGTCTGTGTCATTACAGTGCTTGGACTGTAAATATCAACAGTCATTCATGGGGTGGTGAGTATGTGGGTGTCATTACAGTGCTTGGACTGTAAATATAAAAAATCATTCATAGGGTGTTATGTGTGTGGGGGTCATTACAGTGCTTGGACTGGAAATATCAACAGTCATTCATAGGGTGTTGGGTGTGTGGGTGTCATTACTGTGCTTGGACTGTAAATATCAACAGTCATTCATGAGGTCTGTGTCATTACAGTGCTTGGACTGTAAATATTAACAGTCATTCATGGGGTGGTAGGTGTGTGGGTGTCATTACAGTGCTTGAACTGTATATATCATCAGTCATTCATGGGGTGTGTGGGATTCATTACAGTGATTGGACTGTAAATATCAACAGTCATTTATGGGGTGGTGAATGTGTGGGTGTCATTACAGTGCTTGGACTGTAAATATCAACAGTCATTCATGAGGTGTGTGTCATTACCGTGCTTGGAAAGTAAATATCAACAGTCATTGATGGGGTGGTAAGAATGTGGGTGTCATTACAGTGCTTGGACTGTAAATATAAAAAATCATTCGTAGGGTGTTATGTGTGGGGGGGTCATTACAGTGCTTGGACTGTAAATATCAACAGTCACTCATGGGGCGGTGGGTATGTGGGAGTCATTACAGTGCTTGGACTGTAAATATAAAGTCATTTATTGGGTGTTGGGTGTGAGGGTGTAATTACAGGTCTTGGACTGTAAATATCAACAGTCATTTATGGGGTGGTGAATGTGTGGGTGTCATTACAGTGCTTGGACTGTAAATATCAACAGTCATTCATGAGGTGTGTTTCATTACAGTGCTTGGACTGTAAATATCAACAGTCATTCATGGGGTGGTGTGTGTGTGGGTGTCATTACAGTGCTTGAACTGTAAATATAAAGTTATTCATGGGATGTTGGGTTTGGAGGTGTCAGTACAGTGCTTGGACTGTAAATATCAACAGTCGTTCATAGGGTGGTGGGTGTGTAGGTGTCAATGAAGTGTTTGTACTGTAAATATCAACAGTCATTCAGGTGGTAGTTGGTGTGTGGGTGTCATTATGGTGCTTGGACGGTAAATATTAACAGTCATTCATGGGGTGGTAGGTGTGTGAGTCACTACCTTGCAAGGACTGTATATATCATCAGTCATTCATGGGGTGTGTGGGATTCATTACAGTGCTTGAACTGTAAATATCAACAGTCATTAATGGGGTATTAAATGTGTGGGTGTCATTACAGTGCTTGGACTGTAAATATCAACAGTCATTCATGGGGTAGTGAGTATGTGGGTGTCATTACAGTGCTTGGACTGTAAATATAAAAAAATCATTCGTAGGGTGTTGGGTGTGTGGGGGTCATTACAGTGCTTGGACTGTAAATATCAACAGTCATTAATAGGGTGGTGGGTGTGTGTGTCATTACAGTGCTTGGACTGTAAATATAAAGTCATTCATAGGGTGCTGTGTGTTGGGGTGTCATTACAGTGCTTGGACGGTAAATATCAACAGTCATTCATGGGGTGGTGGGTGTGTGGGTGTCATTACAATGCTTGGAAGGTAAATATCAACAATCATTAATGGAGTGGTGGGTGTCATTAAAGTGTTTGGACTGTAAATATCAACAATCACTTATAGGGTTTGTGGGTGCCATTACAGTGCTTGGACTGTAAATATCAACAGTCATTCATGGATTTATGGGTGTCATTACAGTGCTTGGACTGTAAATATCAATAGTCATTCATGGGTTGTTGGTGTGTGGGTGTCATTACAGTGCTTGGACTGTAAATATAAAGTCATTCATGGGGTGCTGGGTGTGGGAGTGTTATTACAGTTCTTGGACTGTAAATATCAACAGTCATTCATGGGGTGGTGGGTGCGTGGGTGTCATTACAGTGCTTGGACTGTAAATATCAACAAACATTCAATGGGTGGTGGGTGTGTGGGTGTTATTACAGTGCTTGGACTGTATATATCAACAATCACTAATTAGGTGGTAGGTGTCATAACAGTGCTTTGAATGTAAATATCAACAGTCATTTATGGGGTGTGTGGGTGCCATTACAGGGCTTGGACTGTAAATATCAACAGTCATTCATGGGGTAGTGGGTGTCATTACAGTGCTTGGACTGTAAATACCAACAGTCATTCATATTGTGGTGGGTGTGTGTGTCATTACAGTGCTTGGACTGTAAATATCAACAGTCATTCATGGGGTGTGAGTGTGTCATTACAGTGCTAGGACTGTAAATATCAACAGTTATTCATGTAATAGTGTGTTTGTGGGTGTCATTACAGTGCTTGGACTGTAAATATCAACAATCATTCATGGGGTGGTGGGTGTGTGGTTGTCATTTTAGTGCTTGGACTGTAAATGTCAGTCATTCTCGGGGTGGTGGGTGTGTGGGTGTCATAACAGTGCTTATACTGTAAATATCAACAGTCATTAATGGTGTGTGGGGGTGTCAATACAGTGCTTGGACTGTAAATATCAACAGTCATTCATTAGTTGGTGGGTGTCATTACAGTGCTTTGACTGTAAATATCAACAGTCATTCATGGGGTGGTGGGTGTGTGGGTGTCATTACAGTGCGTGGACTGTAAATATAGAGTTATTAATGGGATGCTGGGTGTGGGGGTGTCATTACAGTTCGTGGACTGTAAATATCAACAGTCATTTATGGCGTGGTGAGTGTGTGGGTGTCATTACAGTGCTTGGACTGTAAATATAAAGTCATTCATAGGGTGTTGGGTGTGGGGGTGTCATTACAGTGCTTGGACTGTAAATATCAACAGTCATTAATAGGGTGGTGGGTGTGTAGGTGTCAATAAAGTGTTTGGACTGTAAATATCAACAGTCATTCAGGAGGTAGTGGGTGTGTGGTTGTCATTATGGTGCTTGGACGGTAAATATCAACAGTCATTCATGGTGGTGGTAGGTGTGTGAGTCATTACCTTCCTAGGAGAGTAAATATCAACAGTTATTCATTAGGTGGTGGGTGAGTGGGCATCATTACAGTGCTTGGATTGGAAATATCAACAGTCATTCATAGGGTGGTGGGTGTGGTGGTGTCATTACTGTTATTGGACTGTAAATATCAACAATCATGCACGGGGTGGTAGGTGTGTGGGTGTCATTACAGTGCATGGACTGTAAATATAAAGTTATTAATGGGGTGCTGGGTGTGGGGGTGTTATTACAGTTCGTGGACTGTAAATATCAACAGTCTTTTATGGCGTGGTGAGTGTGTGGGTGTCATTACAGTGCTTGGACTGTAAATATAAAGTCATTCATAGGGTGTTGGGTGTGGGGGTGTCATTACAGTGCTTGGACTGTAAATATCATCAGTCATTAATAGGGTGGTTGGTGTGTAGGTGTCAATAAAGTGTTTGGACTGTAAATATCAACAGTCATTCAGGAGGTAGTGGGTGTGTGGTTGTCATTATGGTGCTTGGACGGTAAATATCAACAGTCATTCATGGTGGTGGTAGGTGTGTGAGTCATTTCCTTCCTAGGACAGTAAATATCAACAGTTATTCATTATGTGGTGGGTGAGTGGGCATCATTACTGTGCTTGGATTGGAAATATCAACAGTCATTCATAGGGTGGTGGGTGTGTGGGTGTCATTACTGTTATTGGACTGTAAATATCAACAATCATGCATGGGGTGGTAGGTGTGTGGGTGTCATTACAGTGCTTGGACTGTATATATCATCAGTTATTCATGGGGTGTGTGGAATTCACTACAGTGCTTCGACTGTAAATATCAACAGTCATTTATGGGGTGGTGAATGTGTGGGTGTCATTACAGTGCTTGGACTGTAAATATCAACAGTCATTTATGAGGTGTGTGTCATTACAGTGCTTTTACTGTAAATATCAACAGTCATTCATGGGGTGGTGATTATGTGGGTGTCATTACAGTGCTTGGACTGTATATATAAAAAATCATTCTTAGTGTGTTATGTGTGTGGGGGTCATTACAGTGATTGGACTGTAAATATCAACAGTCATTCATGGGGTGGTGGGTATGTGGGTGTCATTACAGTGCTTGCAGTGTAAATATAAAGTCATTCAATGGGTGTTGGGTGTGGGGGTGTCATTACAGTGCTTGGACTCTAAATATCAACAGTCATTCATGGGGTGGTGTGTGTGTGGGTGTCATTACAGTTCTTGGACTGTAAATATCAACAATTATTAATGGGGTGGTGGGTGTCATTAAAGTGCTTGGACTGTAAATATAAAGAGTCATTTTTAGGGTGTGTGGGTGCTATTACAGTGCTTGGACTGTAAATATCAACAGTCATTCATGAGTTGGTGGGTGTCATTACAGTGCTTGGACTGTAAATATCAACAGTCATTCATGGGGTGGTAGGTGTGTGAGTCACTACCTTGCAAGGACTGTATATATCATCAGTCATTCATGGGGTGTGTGGGATTCATTACAGTGCTTGAACTGTAAATATCAACAGTCATTAATGGGGTATTAAATGTGTGGGTGTCATTACAGTGCTTGGACTGTAAATATCAACAGTCATTCATGGGGTAGTGAGTATGTGGGTGTCATTACAGTGCTTGGACTGTAAATATAAAAAAATCATTCGTAGGGTGTTGGGTGTGTGGGGGTCATTACAGTGCTTGGACTGTAAATATCAACAGTCATTAATAGGGTGGTGGGTGTGTGTGTCATTACAGTGCTTGGACTGTAAATATAAAGTCATTCATAGGGTGCTGTGTGTTGGGGTGTCATTACAGTGCTTGGACGGTAAATATCAACAGTCATTCATGGGGTGGTGGGTGTGTGGGTGTCATTACAATGCTTGGAAGGTAAATATCAACAATCATTAATGGAGTGGTGGGTGTCATTAAAGTGTTTGGACTGTAAATATCAACAATCACTTATAGGGTTTGTGGGTGCCATTACAGTGCTTGGACTGTAAATATCAACAGTCATTCATGGATTTATGGGTGTCATTACAGTGCTTGGACTGTAAATATCAATAGTCATTCATGGGTTGTTGGTGTGTGGGTGTCATTACAGTGCTTGGACTGTAAATATAAAGTCATTCATGGGGTGCTGGGTGTGGGAGTGTTATTACAGTTCTTGGACTGTAAATATCAACAGTCATTCATGGGGTGGTGGGTGCGTGGGTGTCATTACAGTGCTTGGACTGTAAATATCAACAAACATTCAATGGGTGGTGGGTGTGTGGGTGTTATTACAGTGCTTGGACTGTATATATCAACAATCACTAATTAGGTGGTAGGTGTCATAACAGTGCTTTGAATGTAAATATCAACAGTCATTTATGGGGTGTGTGGGTGCCATTACAGGGCTTGGACTGTAAATATCAACAGTCATTCATGGGGTAGTGGGTGTCATTACAGTGCTTGGACTGTAAATACCAACAGTCATTCATATTGTGGTGGGTGTGTGTGTCATTACAGTGCTTGGACTGTAAATATCAACAGTCATTCATGGGGTGTGAGTGTGTCATTACAGTGCTAGGACTGTAAATATCAACAGTTATTCATGTAATAGTGTGTTTGTGGGTGTCATTACAGTGCTTGGACTGTAAATATCAACAATCATTCATGGGGTGGTGGGTGTGTGGTTGTCATTTTAGTGCTTGGACTGTAAATGTCAGTCATTCTCGGGGTGGTGGGTGTGTGGGTGTCATAACAGTGCTTATACTGTAAATATCAACAGTCATTAATGGTGTGTGGGGGTGTCAATACAGTGCTTGGACTGTAAATATCAACAGTCATTCATTAGTTGGTGGGTGTCATTACAGTGCTTTGACTGTAAATATCAACAGTCATTCATGGGGTGGTGGGTGTGTGGGTGTCATTACAGTGCGTGGACTGTAAATATAGAGTTATTAATGGGATGCTGGGTGTGGGGGTGTCATTACAGTTCGTGGACTGTAAATATCAACAGTCATTTATGGCGTGGTGAGTGTGTGGGTGTCATTACAGTGCTTGGACTGTAAATATAAAGTCATTCATAGGGTGTTGGGTGTGGGGGTGTCATTACAGTGCTTGGACTGTAAATATCAACAGTCATTAATAGGGTGGTGGGTGTGTAGGTGTCAATAAAGTGTTTGGACTGTAAATATCAACAGTCATTCAGGAGGTAGTGGGTGTGTGGTTGTCATTATGGTGCTTGGACGGTAAATATCAACAGTCATTCATGGTGGTGGTAGGTGTGTGAGTCATTACCTTCCTAGGAGAGTAAATATCAACAGTTATTCATTAGGTGGTGGGTGAGTGGGCATCATTACAGTGCTTGGATTGGAAATATCAACAGTCATTCATAGGGTGGTGGGTGTGGTGGTGTCATTACTGTTATTGGACTGTAAATATCAACAATCATGCACGGGGTGGTAGGTGTGTGGGTGTCATTACAGTGCATGGACTGTAAATATAAAGTTATTAATGGGGTGCTGGGTGTGGGGGTGTTATTACAGTTCGTGGACTGTAAATATCAACAGTCTTTTATGGCGTGGTGAGTGTGTGGGTGTCATTACAGTGCTTGGACTGTAAATATAAAGTCATTCATAGGGTGTTGGGTGTGGGGGTGTCATTACAGTGCTTGGACTGTAAATATCATCAGTCATTAATAGGGTGGTTGGTGTGTAGGTGTCAATAAAGTGTTTGGACTGTAAATATCAACAGTCATTCAGGAGGTAGTGGGTGTGTGGTTGTCATTATGGTGCTTGGACGGTAAATATCAACAGTCATTCATGGTGGTGGTAGGTGTGTGAGTCATTTCCTTCCTAGGACAGTAAATATCAACAGTTATTCATTATGTGGTGGGTGAGTGGGCATCATTACTGTGCTTGGATTGGAAATATCAACAGTCATTCATAGGGTGGTGGGTGTGTGGGTGTCATTACTGTTATTGGACTGTAAATATCAACAATCATGCATGGGGTGGTAGGTGTGTGGGTGTCATTACAGTGCTTGGACTGTATATATCATCAGTTATTCATGGGGTGTGTGGAATTCACTACAGTGCTTCGACTGTAAATATCAACAGTCATTTATGGGGTGGTGAATGTGTGGGTGTCATTACAGTGCTTGGACTGTAAATATCAACAGTCATTTATGAGGTGTGTGTCATTACAGTGCTTTTACTGTAAATATCAACAGTCATTCATGGGGTGGTGATTATGTGGGTGTCATTACAGTGCTTGGACTGTATATATAAAAAATCATTCTTAGTGTGTTATGTGTGTGGGGGTCATTACAGTGATTGGACTGTAAATATCAACAGTCATTCATGGGGTGGTGGGTATGTGGGTGTCATTACAGTGCTTGCAGTGTAAATATAAAGTCATTCAATGGGTGTTGGGTGTGGGGGTGTCATTACAGTGCTTGGACTCTAAATATCAACAGTCATTCATGGGGTGGTGTGTGTGTGGGTGTCATTACAGTTCTTGGACTGTAAATATCAACAATTATTAATGGGGTGGTGGGTGTCATTAAAGTGCTTGGACTGTAAATATAAAGAGTCATTTTTAGGGTGTGTGGGTGCTATTACAGTGCTTGGACTGTAAATATCAACAGTCATTCATGAGTTGGTGGGTGTCATTACAGTGCTTGGACTGTAAATATCAACAGTCATTCATGGGATGGTGGGTGTGTAAGTGTCATTACAGTGCTTGGACTGTAAATATAAAGTTATTCATGGGGTGCTGGGTGTGGGGGTGTCATTACAGTGCTTGGACTGTAAATATCAACAGTCATTCATGGGGTGGTGGGTGTCATTATAGTTCTTGGACTGTATATATTAACTATCATTGATGGGTTTGTGGGTGTGTGGGCATCATTACAGTGCTTGGGCTGTAAATATCAACTGTCATTCATGGGTTGGTGTATGTGTGGGTGTAACTACAGTGCTTGGACTGTAAATATCAAAAGTCATTTATGAGGTGGTGGGTGTGTGGCTGTCATTACAGTGCTTGGGATATAAACATCAACAGTTATTTATGGGGTGGTGTGTGTGTGTGGGAGTCATTACAGTGCATGGACTGTAAATATCAAAAGTTATCCATGGGGTGGTGGGTGTGTGGGGGTCATTACAGTGTTTGGACTGTAAATATCAAAAGTCTTTCATGGGGTGGTGGGTGTCATTATAGTACTTGGACTGTAAATATCAACTGTCATTCATGGGGTGGTGTGTGTGTGTGGGAGTCATTACAGTGCATGGACTGTAAATATCAACAGTTATTCATGGGTTGGAAGGTGTGTGGGTGTCATTACATTGCATGGACTGTAAATATGGAAAGTCATTCGTGGGTTGGTGGGTGTGTGGGCATCATTACAGTGCTTGGACTGTAAATATCAACAGTCATTCATGAGGTGGTGGGTGTGTGGGTGTTATTACAGTGCTTGGACTGTAAATAAAAACTGTCATTCATGGGATGGTAGGTGTGTGGGTATCATTACAGTGATTGGACTTTAAATATCAACAGTCATTCATGGGGTGGTGGGTGTGTTGGTGAAATTACTGTGCCTGGACTGTAAATATCATCTGTCATTTATTTAGTGGTTGGTGTGTGGGGGACATTACAGTGCTTGGGCTATAAATATCAACAGTTATTCATGCGGTGGTTGGGGTGTGGGTGTCATTACAGTGCATGGACTGTAAATATGGACAGTCATTCGTGGGTTGGTGGGTGTGTGGGCATCATTACTGTGCTTGGACTGTAAATATCAACAGTCATTCCTGAGGTGGTGGGTGTGTGGGTGTCATTACAGTGCTTGGACTGAAAATATAAGAAGTCATTAATGGGGTGGTGGGTATGTGGGTGTCATTACAGTGCTTAAACTGTAAATTTCAACAGTAATTCATGGGGTGGTGGGTGTGTGGGATTCATTACAGTGCTTGACTGTATATATCAACAGTTATGCATTTGGTGGTGGGTGTCTGGGTATCATTACAGTGCTTGGACTGTTAATTTTAACAGTCTTCCATGGGGTGGTGGGTATGTGGGTGTCATTACAGTGCTTGGACTGTAAATATCAACAGTAATTCATGGGGTGGTGGGTGTGTGGGTATCATTACAGTGCATGGACTATATATATCAACAGTCATTTATGGGGTGGTTGGTGTGTAGGTGTCATTACAGTGCTTGGATTGAAAATATCAACCATCATTCATAGGGTGGTGGGTGTGTTGGTGTCATTATATTGATTAAAGAGTAAAAGTCAATAGTCATTCATGAGGTGGTTGGAGTGTGGGAGACATTAGAGTGCTTGGGCTGTAAATATCAACAGTCATTCATGAGGTGATGGGTGTGTAGCTGTCATTTCAGTGTTTGGACTCTAAATATCAACACTTGTTCAAAGCGTGGTGAATGTGTGGCTGTCATTATGGTGCATGGACTGTAAATATCAACAGTCATTCATAGGGTGGTGGGTGTGTCGGTGTCATTACAGTGCTTGGACTGTAAATATCAACAGTCATTCGTGGGTTGGTGGGTGTGAGGGTATCATTACAATGCTTGGATTGTAAATATCAACAATCATTATGGGGTGGTGGGCTTGTGGGTGTCATTACAATGCTTGGAGTTTAAATATCAATAGTCAATCATGGGGTGGTGTGTGTGTGGGTATCATTACATTGTTTTTACTGTAAATATCATCAGTCATTCATGGGGTGGTGGGTGTGTGGGTGTCATTACATTGCTTGGACTCTAATTATCAGCTGTCAATTATGGGGTTGTACGAATGTGAGTGTCATTACAGTGCTTGGACTGAAAATATTAAAAGTCATTCATGGGGTGGTTGGTATGTGGGTATAATAACAGTGCTTAAACTTTAAATATCAACAGTCATTCATGGGGTGGTGAGTGTGTGGGTGTCATTACAGTGCTTGGACTGTATATATCAACAGTTATTCATGGGGTGTTGGGTGTGTCGGTATCATTACAGTGCTTGGACTGTTAATTTCAACAGTCATTCATGGGGTGGTGGGTGTGTAGGTGTCATTACAGTGCTTGGACTATAAATATCAACAGTCATTCATAGGGTGGTTGGTGTGTAGGTGTCATTACAGTGCTTGGACTTAAAATATCAACCATCATTCATAGGGTGGTGGGTGTGTTGGTGTCATTATATTGATTGGACAGTAAATGTCAACAGTCATTCATGAGGTGGTGGGTGTGTGGGTGACATTATAGTGCTTGGACTGTAAATATCAACAGTCATTCATGAGGTGATGGGTGTGTAGCTGTCATTTCATTGCTTTGACTCTAAATATCAACAGTCGTTCATGGGTTGGTGGGTGAGTGGGTGTCATTACAGTGATTGGACTGTAAATATCAACAGTCATTCATTGGGTGGTGGGTGTCATTACAGTACATGGACTGTAAATATCAACAGTCATACATGGGGTGGTGGGTGTGTGGGCATCATTACAGTGCTTGGACTGTAAATATCAACAGTCATTCATATGGTGGTGGGTGTGTGGCTGTCATTACGGTGCATGGACTGTAAATATCAAAAGTCATTCATGGGGTGGTGGGTGTGAGGGTGTCATTACAATGTTCTGACTATAAATATCAACAGCCATTTATATGGTGGTGGGTGTGTGGGTGTCTTTACATTGCTTGGACTGGAAATATCAATAGTCATTCATAAGGTGTTTGGTGTGTAGGTATCATTATAGTGCTTTGACTGTAAATATCAACAGTCATTTATGTTGTGGTGGGTGTCATTACAGTGCTTGGACTGTAAATATCAACAGTCATTCATGGGGTGGTGGGTGTATGAGTGTCATTACAGTGTTTGGACTGTAAATATCAACAGTCAATTATAAGTTGGTGGGTGTGTGGGTGTCATTAAAGTGCTTGGACTGTAAATATCAATAGTCATTCATGCGGTGGTACATGTGTGTGTATCATTACATTGCTTTGACTGTAAATATCATCGGTCATTCATGGGGTTGTGGGTGTGTGGGTGTTATTACAGTGCTTGGACTGTAAATATCAACTATCCTTAATGGAATGGTGGGTATGTGGGTGTCATTACAGTGCTTGGACTGTAAATATCAACAGTCATTCATGGGGTAGTGGGTATGTGGGTGTCTTTACACTGCTTGTACTGTAAATATCAACAGTCACTCATGTGGGTTGGTGTGTGGGTGTCATTACAGTGCTTGGACTGTAAATATCAACAGTCATTCACGGTGTGTGTGTGACATTACAGTGCTTGGACTGTAAATATCAACAGTCATTCATATGGTAGTGAGTATTTAATTGTCATTACAGTGCTTGGACTGTAAATATCAACAATCATTCAAGGGGTGGTGTATGTGTATGAGTCATTACAGTGCTTGGACTGAAAATATCAACAGTCATTTATAGGGTTGTGGGTGTCATTACAGTGCTTGGGCTGTAAATATCAAGTCATTAATGGGGTGGTGGGTGTGTGGGTGTCATTACAGTGCTTGGACTTTAAATATTAACAGACAGTAATGGGGTGGTAAGTGTGTGGGTGTCATTACCGTGCTGGGAATGTATATATCAACAATCATTAATGGGGTGGTGGGTGTTTGGGTGTCATTACAGTGCTTGGACATTATATATCAACAGTCATTCATGGGGTGGTGAGTGTGTGCGTGTCATTACAAAGCGTGGACTGTTAATATAAACAATCATTTATTGGGTGGTGGGTGTGTGGGTGTAGTTACCGTGCTTGGACTCTAAATATCAACAATCATTCATTAGGTAGTAAGTGTGTGGGTGTCATTACAGTGCTTGGAATGTGCATATCAACAATCATTCATGGTGTGGTGGATGTGTGGGTGTCATTACAGTGCTTAGAGTGTAATTATCAACAGTCATTAATGGGCAGGAGTGTCATTACATTGCTTGGACTATAAAAATCAACAGTCATTCATGTGGTGATGAGTGTGTATTTGTCATTACAGTATTTGGACTGTAAATATCGACAATCATTCATAGGGTGGTGGGTGTGTGGGAGTCATTACAGTGCTTGGACCGTAAATATCAACAGTCATTCATGGGGTGGTGGGTATGTTGGTTTCATTACAGAGCTTGGACTATAAATATCAAAAGTCATTAAGGTAAGGGTCAGTGTGTGAGTGTCATTACGGTGCTAGGACTGTAAAAATCAACAATCATTCACAGGGTGTTGGGTGTGTGAGTCATTACAGTGCTTGGACTGTAAATATCAACAGTCATTCATAGAGTTAGTGGGTGTCATTACAGTGCTTGGACTGTAAACATCAACAGTCATTCATAGAGTGTGTGGGTGTCATTACATTGCTTGTACTGTAAATATCAACAGTCATTCATGAGTGGTGGTTGTGTGGGTGTCATTATAGTGCTTGGACTGTATACATTAATGATTATTGATGGGGTGTGTGTCATTACAGTTCTTGGACTGTAAATATCAACAGTCATTCATGGGTTGGTGAGTGTGTGGGTGTCATTACAGTGTGTGGACTGTAAATATCAACAGTCATTTATATGGTGGTGGGTGTGTAAGTGTCATTATAGTGCTTGGACTTTAAATATCAACAGTCACTCATGGGGGTTGGTGTGTGTGTGTCATTACAGTGCTTGGACTGTAAATATCAACAGTCATTCATGGGGTGGTAGGTGTGTGGGTGTCATTACAATGCTTGGACTGTAATTATCAATAGTCATTTATAGTGTGTGTGTGTCATTATAGTGCTTGGACTGTAAATATCAACAGTCATTCATAAAGTGTGTGGGTGTCATTACAGTGCTTGTACTGTAAATATCAACAGTCATTCATGGGGTCGTGGTTTTGTGGGTGTCATTACAATGCTTGGACTGTAATTATCAATAGTCATTTATGGTGTGTGTGTGTCATTACAGTGCTTGGACTGAAAATATCAACAGTCATTCATGTGGTAGTGGGTGTGTCGGTGTCATTACAGTGCTTGGACTGTAAATATCAACAATAATTTTTGGGGTGGTGTGTGTGTGGGAGTCATTACAGTGCTTGGACTGTAAATATCAACAGTCATTCATGGGGTGGTGGGTGTCATTACAGTACTTGGACTGTAAATATCAAGTCATTAATATGTTGGTAGGTGTGTGGGCATCATTGCAGTGCTTGGACTGTAAATAACAAGACATTCATAGTGTGGTGGGTGTGTGGGTGTCATTACAGTGCTTGGACTGTAAATATCAACAGTCATTCATGGGTTAGTGGATGTGGTGGTGTCATTACAGTGCTTGGACTGTAAATATCAAATATCAACATTCATTCTTGTGGTAGTGAGTGTGTAGGGGTCATTACAGTGCTTGGACTGTAAATATCAACAATCATTCATGGAGTGGTGGGTGTGTGGAAGTCAATACAGTGCTTGGACTGTAAATATCAACAGTCATTCATAAGGTTGTGGGTGTCAATACAGTGCAAGGACTTTGAATAGCAAGTCATTCATGGGTTGGTAGGTGTGTGGGTATCATTACAATGCTTGGACTGTAAATAACAATGGTCATTCATTGAATGGTGGGTGTGTGGGTGTCAGTACAGTGTTTAAACTGTAAATATCAACAGTCATTCATAGGGTTGAGAGTGTTTGGGTTTAATTACATTGCTGGGAATGTATATATCAACAATCATTCATGGGGTTGTGTGTGTGTGGGTGTTATTACAGTGCTTGGACTGTAAATATCAACATTCATTCATGGGGAGTGTAGGTGTCATTACAGTGCTTGGACTGTAAATATCAACAGTCATTCATGGGGTGGTGAGTGTGCGGATGTAATTACAGTGCTTGGACTGTAAATATCAACAGTCATTAATGGGGTGGTAAGTGTGTGGGTGTCATTATATTGCTTGGAATGTAAATATCAATAATCATTCATGGGGTGGTAGGTGTGTGGGTGTCATTACAGGTCTTGGACTGTAAATATCAACAGTAATACATGGGGTGTGTGGGTATCATTACAGTGCTTGTACTGTAAATATCATCAGTCATTTATGGGGTAGTGGGTGTGTGGGTGTCATTACAGTGCTTGGACTGTGTATATTACCGCTAATTTATGGCGGGGGGTCAATACAGTGCTATGACTGTAAATATCAACAGTCATTCATGAGGCGGTGAGTGTGTGGGTGTCATTACAGTGCGTGGACTGTAATTATCAACAATATTTCATTGGGTGGTTGATGTGTGGGTGTCATTACTGTGCTTGGACTATAAATATCAAAGGTTATTTATGGGGTTGTGGGTTTGTGGGTGTCATTACAGTGCTTAAACTGTAAATGTCAACAGTCATTCATGGGTTAGTGGGTGTCATTACAGTGCTTGGACTGTAGATATCAACAGTCATTCATGGGGTGGTGGGTGTGTGGGAGTCATAACAGTGCTTGGACTGTAAAACTCTACAGTAATTTATAAGGTGGTTGGTGTGTGAGTATCATTACAGTGCTTGGACTGTAAATATCAACAGTCATTTAGGTGGTGGCTGGTGTGTGGGTGTCATTACGGTGCTTGGACTGTAAATATCAACAATCATTCATGGGGTGGTGGGTGTGTGAGCCATTACAGTGCTTTAACTGTAAATATCAACAGTCATTTATAGTGTGTGGGTGTCATTACAGTGCTTGGACTGTAATTATCAATAGTCATTCATGGAGTGTATGGGTCATTACAGTGCTTGGACTGTAAATATCAACAGTCATTCATGGGTTAGTAGGTGTGTTGGTGTCATTACAGTGCTTTGATTGTAAATATCAACAGTCATTCACGTGGTAGTGAGTGTGTAGGTGTCATTACAGTGCTTGGACTGTAAATATCAACAATAATTTATGGGGTGGTGGGTGTGTGGGAGTCATTACAGTGCTTGGACTGTAAATATCAACAGTCTTTCAAGGGGTGGTGGGTGTCATTACAGTGCTTGGACTTTGAATAGCAAGTCATTCATGGGTTGGTAGGTGTGTGGGTGTCATTACAATGCTTGGACTGTAAATAACAATGGTCATTCATTGAGTGGTGGGTGTGTGGGTGTTAGTACAGTGTTTGAACTGTAAATATCAACAGTCATTCATAGGGTTGTGAGTGTGTGGGTTTCATTACAGTGCTGGGAATGTATATATCAACAATCATTCATGGGGTGGTGTGTGTGTGGGTGTTATTACATTGCTTGGACTGTAAATATCAATAGTCATTAATGGGGAGTGTGGGTGTCTTTACAGTGCTCGTACTGTAAATATCAACAGTCATTCATGGAATAGTGGGTGTGTGGGTGTCATTACAGTGCTTGGACTGTAAATATCAATGCTTATTCATGGGGTGAGTGTGTCTTTACAGTGCTTGGACATTAAATATCAACAGTCATTCATGGAATGGTGAGTGTGTTCGTGTCATTACAAAGCGTGGACTGTAAATATCAACAATCATTCATTGGGTTGTGGGTGTGTTGGTGCAGTTACAGTGCTTGGACTGTAAATATCAACAATCATTCATTAGGTAGTGAGTGTGTGGGTGTCATTACAGTGCTTGGAATGTACATATCAACAATCATTCATGGTGTGGCAGATGTGTGGGTGCCATTACAGTGCTTAGACTGTAAATATTAACAGTCATTAATGGGGGGGGGTGTCATTACAGTGCTTGGACTGTAAATATCAACAGTCATTCATGTGATGGTGAGTGTGTAGGTGTCATTACAGTGCTTGGACTGTAAATATCAACAGTCATTCATGGGGTGGTGGGTATGTGAGTGTCTTTACAGTGTTTGGACTGTAAATATCAACAGTCATTCAGGTAGGGGTGGGTGTGAGGGTGTCATTACAATGCTTGTACTGTAAATATCAACAGTCATTCATGAGGTGGTGGGTGTGTGGGTGTCATTACAATGCTTGGACTGTATATATCATGCTCATTCATGGGATGTGTGTCATTACTGTGCTTGGACTGTAAATATCAACAGTCATTCATGAGGTGGTGAGTGTGTGGGTGTCATTACAGTGCGTGGAATGTAAATACTAACAATATTTCATTGGGTGTTGAGTGTCATTACAGTGCTTGGACTGTAAATATCAACACTCATTCATGGGGTGGTGGGTTTGTGGGTGTCATTACAGTGTTTGGACTGTATATATCAATAGTCATTCATGGGGTGTATGTGTCATTACAGTGCTTGGAATGTATATATCAACAGTCATTCATGTGGTGATCAGTGTGTAAGTGTCATTACAGTGCTTGGACTGTAAATCTCGACAATCATTTATGGGGTGGTGTGTGTGTGGGAGTCATTACAGTGCTTGGACTGTAAATATCAACAATTATTTATGGGGTGGTGGTTGTGTGACTCATTACAGTGATTGGACTGTAAATATAAACAGTCATTCAAGTTGTGGTGGGTGTGTGGGTGTTATTACAGTGCTTGGACTGTAAATATCAGTCAGTCAGTCATGGGGTGGTGAGTGTGTGGGTGTCAATACAGTGCTGGGAATGTATGTATCAACAATCATTTATGGGGTGGTGTGTGTGTGGTAGTCATTACAGGTCTTGGACTGTAAATATCAACAGTCATTCATGGATTGGTGGGAGTCATTACAGTGCTTGGACTGTAAATATCAAGTCATTAATGGGTTGGTAGGTGTGTGGGTATTATTACAGTGCTTGGACTGTAAATAACAACCGTCATTCATAGGGTGGTGGGTTTTGGGTGTCATTACAGGTCTTGGACTGCAAATATCAACAGTTATTCATGGGGTAGTGGGAGTCATTACAGTGCTTGGACTGTAAATATCAAGTCATTAATGGGTTGGTAGGTGTGTGGTTATTATTACAGAGCTTGGACTGTAAATAACAACAGTCATTCATAGGGTGGTTGGTGTGTGGGTGTCATTACAGTGCTTGGACTGTAAATATCAACAGTCAGTCATGTTGTGTTGAGTGTGTGGGTGTCATTACAGTGCTGGGAATGTATATATCAACAATCATTCATTAAGTGGTTGGTGTGTGGTTGTTATTACAGTACTTGGACTGTAAATATCAACAGTCATTTATGGGGAGTGTGGGAGTCATTACAGTGCTTGTACTGTAAATATCAACAGTCATTCATGGAATGGTGGGTGTGTTGGTGTCATTACAGTGCTTGGACTGTAAATATCAATGCTCATTCATGGAGTGTGTCATTACAGTTTTTGGACTGTAAATATCAACAGACATTCATGGGGTGGTGAGTGTGTGTGTGTCATTACAAAGCATGGACTGTAAGTATCAATAATTATTCATTGGGTGGTGGGTGTAATTAGTGCTTGAACTGTAGATATCAATAATCATTCATGGGGTGTGTGTGTCATTACAGTGCTTGGAATGTAAATATCAACAGTCATTCATGTTGTAGTGGGTGTGTAGGTGTCATTACAGTGCTTGGACTGCAAATATCAACAATTATTAATGGGGTGGTGTGTGTGTGGGAGTCATTACAGTTCTTGGACTGTAAATATCAACAGTCATTAATGGGGTGGTGGGTGTGTGGGTGTCATTACAGTGCTTGGACTGTAAATATCAACAGTTATTTAGGTGGTGGTTGGTGTATGGGTGTCATTACGGTGCGTGGACGGTAAATATCAACAATCAATTATGGGGTGGTGGGTGTGTGACTCATTACAGTGATTGGACTGTAAATATAAACAGTCATTCATGGGGTGGTGGGTGTGTGGATGTCATTACAGTGCTTGGACTGTAAATATCAACAGACATTCATGGGGTGTGTCATTACAGTGCTTGAACTGTAAATATCAACAGACATTCATGGGGTGGTGAGTGTGTGCATGTCATTACAAAGCGTGGAGTGTAAATATTAACAATTATTCATTGGGTGGTGGGTGTGTGGGTGTAATTACAGTGCTTGGACTGTAAATATCAACAGTTATTAATGGAGTGGTAAGTGTGTGGGTGTCATTACAGTGCTTGGGAAGTAAATATCAATAATCATTCATGGGGTGGTGGGTGTGTGGGTGTCATTACAGGGCTTGGACTGTAAATATCAACAGTCATACATGGGGTGTGTGGGTGTCATTAGAGTGCATGTAATGTAAATATCAATAGTCATTCATTGCGTGTATGTGTCATTACAGTGCTTGGACTGTAAATATCAACAGTCATTTATGGGGTAGTGGGTGTGTGGGTGTCATTACAGTGCTTGCACTGTGTATATCAACGCTAATTTAAGTGGGGGTGTCAATACAGTGCTTCGACTGTAAATATCAACAGTCATTCATGAGGTGGTGAGTGTGTGGGTGTCATTACATTGCGTGGACAGTAATAATCAACAATATTTCATTGGGTGGTGGATGTGTGGGTGTCATTACTGTGCTTGGACTATAAATATCAACAGTCATTAATGGCGTGGTGGGTGTGTGGGTGTCATTACAGTGCTTGGACTGTAAATATCAACAGTCATTCAGGTAGTGGTGGGTGTGTGGGTATCATTACGGTGCTTGGACTGTAAATATCAACAATCCTTCATGGGGTGGTGGGTGTGAGCCATTACAGTGCTTGGACTGTAAATATCAACAGTCATTTATAGTGTGTGGGTGTTATTACAGTGCTTGGACTGTAAACATCAACAGTCATTCATAGAATGTGTGGGTGTCATTACAGTGTTTGTACTGTAAATATCAATAGTCATTCATGGGGTCTTGGTTGTGTGTGTGTCATTACATTCCTTAAACTGTATATATCAACAATCATTCATGGGGTGTGTGTCATTACAGTTCTTGGACTGTAAATATCAACAGTCATTCAAGGGTTGGTGGGTGTGTGGGTGTCATTACTGTGTTTGGACTGTAAATATCAACAGTCATTCATGGGGTGGTGGGTGTGTGGGTGTCATTACAGAGCTTGGACTGTAACTATCAATAGTCATTCATTGCGTGTATGTGTCATTACAGTGCTTGGACTGTAAATATCAACAGTCATTTATGTGGTAGTGAGTGTGTAGTTGTCATTACAGTTCTTGGACTGTTAATATCAAAAATAATTCATGGGGTGGTAAGTGTGTGTGAGTCATTACAGTGATTAGACTGTAAATAACAACAGTAATTTATTAGGTGCTTGGTGTGTGGGTGTCATTACAGTGCTTGGACTGTAAATATCAACTGTCATTCATGGGGTTGTGAGTGTGTGGGTGTCATTACAGTGGAGGAAATGTATATATCAACAAGCATTCTTGGGGTGATGGGTGTGTCGGTGGTAATACAGTGCTTGGACTGTAAATATCAACAGTCATTCATGGGGAGTGTGTGTTTAATTACAGTGCTTGTACTGTAAATATCAATAGTCATTCATGGGGTGGTGGGTGTGTGGGTGTCATTACAGTGCTTGGACTGTAAATATCAACAGTCATTCATGGGGTGGTGAGTGTGTGGGTGTCATTATAGTGCTTGGACTGTAAATATCAACAATCATATAAGGGGTGTGGGGTGTGATTACAGTGCTTGTACTGTAAATATCAACAGTCATTCATGGGGTGGTGGGTGAGGGGGTGGTTGGTGTGTGGGTGTCATTACAGTGCTTGGACTTTATATATCAACGCTCATTCATGGGATGTGTGTCATTACAGTGCTTGGACTGTAAATATCAACAGTCATTCATGGGGTGGTGAGTGTGTGGGTGTCATTACAGGGCGTGGACTGTAAATATCAACAATATTTCATTGAGTGGTGGGTGTCTGGGTTTCATTACAGTGCTTGGACTGTAAATATCAACAGTCATTCATGGGGTGGTGGGTTTGTGGGTGTCATTACAGTGCTTAGACTGTAAATGTCAACAGTCATTCATGGGGTTGTGTGTGTCCTTACAGTGCTTGGACTGTAAATATCAACAGTCATTTATGGGGTTGTGGGTGTGTGGGTGTCATTACAGTGCTTGGACTGTAAATATCAATAATCATTCATGGATTTGTGGATGTCATTACAGTGCTTGGAATGTAAATATCAACAATCATTCATGTGGTGGTAAGTGTGAAGGTGTCATTACAGTGCTTGGACTGTAAATATCGACAATCATTTATGGGGTGGTGTGTTTGTGGGAGTCATTACATTGCTTGGACTGTAAATATCAACAGTCATTAATGGGGTGGTGGGTTTGTGGGTGTCATTACAGTGCTCGGATTGTAAATATCAACAGTCATTTAGGTGATGGTAGGTGTGTGGGTGTCATTACAGTGCTTGGACTGTAAATATCAACAATCATTTATGGGGTGGTGGGTGTGTGACTCATTAGAGTGATTGGACTGTATATATAAACAGTCATTCATGGAGTGGTGGGTGTGTGGGTGTTATTACAGTGCTTGGACTATAAATATCAACAGTCATTTATATGGTGGTTGGTGTGTAGGTGTCATTACAGTGCTTGGACTGTAAATATCAACAATCATTTATGGGGCGGTCAGTGTGTTGGAGTCATTACAGTCCTTGGACTGTAAATTTCAACAGTCATTCATTGGGTGGTGGGTGTCATTACAGTGTTTGGACTGTAAATATCAACAGTCATTCAGGTGGTGGTGGGTGTATGGGTGTCATTACGGTGCTTGGACTGTAAATATTAACAGTCATTCATGATATGGTGGGTGTGTGTGATTACAGTGCTTGGACTGTAAATATAAACACAATAATCATTCATGGGGTGGTGAGTGTGTGGGTGTCATTGCAGTGCTTAGACTGTAAATATAAATAATTATTCATGGGGTGTTGGGTGTGTGGGTGTCATTACAGTGATTGGACTGTAAATATCAACAGTCATTCATGAGGTGTGTGGGATTCATTACAGTTGTTGGACTGTAAATATCAACAGTTATTTATGGGGTGGTGAATGTGTGGGTGTCATTACAGTGCTTGGACTGTAAATATCAACAGTCATTCATGAGGTGTGTGTCATTACAGTGCTTGGACAGTAAATATCAACAGTCATTCATGGAATGGTGAGTATGTGGGTGTCATTACAGTGCTTTTGACTGTAAATATAAAAAATCATTCGTAGGGTGTTATGTGTGTGGGGGTCATTACAGTGCTTGGACTGTAAATATCAACAGTCATTCATAGGGTGGTGGGTATGTGGGAGTCATTACAGTGCTTGGACTGTAAATATAAAGTCATTCATTGAATGTTGGGTGTGGGGGTGTAATTACAGTGCTTGGACTGTAAATATCAACAGTCATTCATAGGGTGGTGAATGTGTGGGTGTCATTACGGTGCTTGGACTGTAAATATCAACAGTCATTCATGAGGTGTGTGTCATTACAGTGCTTGGACTGTAAATATCAACAGTCATTTATGGGGTGGTGTGTGTGTGGGTGTCATTACAGTGCTAGGACTGTAAATATAAAGTTATTCATGGAGTGCTGGGTGTGGGGGTGTCATTACAGTTCGTGGACTGTAAATATCAACAGTCATTCATGGGGTGGTGGGTGTGTGGGTGTCATTACAATGTTTGGACTGTAAATATAAAGTCATTTATGGGGTGTTGGGTGTGGAGGTGTCATTACAGTGCTTGGACTGTAAATATCAACAGTCGTTCATGGGGTGGTTGGTGTGTAGGTGTCAATGAAGTGTTTGAACTGTAAATATCAACAGTCATTCAGGTGGTAGTGGGTGTGTGGGTGTCATTATGGTGCTTGGACGGTAAATATTAACAGTCATTCATGGGGTGGTAGGTGTGTGATTCATTACCTTGCTAGGACTGTAAATATCAACAGTCATTCATGGGGTGGTGGGTTAGTGGGCATCATTACAGTCCTTGGAATGGAAATATCAACAGTCATTCATAGGGTGGTGGGTGTGTGGGTGTCATTACTGTGATTGGACTGAAATATCAACAATCATGCATGGGGTTGTAGGTGTGTGGGTGTCATTACAGTGCATGAACTGTATATATCATCAGTCATTTATGGGGTGTGTGGGATTCATTACAGTGCTTGGACTGTAAATATCAACAGTCATTTATGGGGTGTTGAATGTGTGGGTGTCATTACAGTGCTTGGACTGTAAATATCAACAGTCATTCAAGGGGTAGTGAGTATGTGGGTGTCATTACAGTGCTTGGACTGTAAATATAAAAAATCATTCGTAGGGTGTTGGGTGTGTGGGGGTCATTACAGTGATTGGACTGTAAATATCAACAGTCATTAATAGGGTGGTGGGTGTGTGTGTCATTACAGTGCTTGGACTGTAAATATAAAGTCATTCATAGGGTGTTGTGTGTGGGGGTGTCATTACTGTGCTTGGATGGTAAATATCAACAGTCATTCATGGGGTGGTGGGTGTGTGGGTGTCATTACAGTGCTTGGAAGGTAAATATCAACAATCATTAATGGGATGGTGGGTGTCATCAAAGTGCTTGGACTGTAAATATCA